>JBAJMU010000038.1:28956-44961 GCA_037952995.1 Hyposoter didymator
AAAAAAAAAAAAAAAAAAAATCCTAATAATAAAAACAAAAATGAAATCGATTCGCCCTGCGATAGACGAAATAAAGAAATTTGTTACAACGTGACGGCTGTGTGGCCCGTTTGCTGGGAGCGTGGCGTGTAGTGCCTTTGGCACGGAGTGGTGGACGCTAGACGTCTGGAGGAGTTGGTGCGTTTAGCACGGTGTTGTGTTGCGTCTGATGGAGGCGTTGGTCTTGCGTAAAGACGGTGGTGCGAAAGCACAGAAATTTGGTGTCGTAAGCCTGATGGGGGTATAGACACGGGTGAAGATCCGGTGGTGAAAGACGCGAGTTCCACGATATCGTGGTGCGTCTAGCGTGGTGCATGTAGCGAGTATCGGGGACAGTGTGATCTATGATCGCACTGTGCTCGATTGGCATGTTAAAAGTGGGTACTGGCGTAAGCCGCTACTCACTTTTTGTTGCGTTAATGGAGTTTGCGGAATTGACGGAAGAAGATGATAAAGTGGGTACCGGCGTGAGCCGCTACTCACTTTTTGTTGCGTTATGGACATTTTCGGAATTGACGGAAGGTGAGTGGAGCTCAGAGCGGTCGAGGGATTGTCAACCCAACCTCGAAGTGCCGGAGCTCCACAGCGAGTTGAAGAGAGAGTGGGTGCCGGAGAATGGCACACACTACTCTAGGTGATGGTAGTGCGCGACGCAGGGGTGGGTCGGGGCGCAAGCCTCGGCCCTTTCGGGTTTAGCGGTCCCGCGAACCCAAGATGGGCATAGGGAGCCCGGACTGTACCAGAGAACGAATCTCTAGCGGGGCATGCTGACCCGCGAACGTCCGACCAGTGGCGTTGACTGGTACCATGGGGGTCGGGGGCCGAGCCCGTGACGCAAGACGTCACTCCCCCGACCAATTCTGAGGTTGGCCTCGTGGTGGCAGTGGTGGCGACATGTGTGAGTTGCATAAAATCAACTCGGGTGCGTCCCTGCACAGGGCGAAGCAGGTTTGGAAAGTGCTTCCCCCTTGCCAAGGGGTCGCGGTGACGCTGGTACCAGAGTCGTGAGATTGGTAGCTGCCCGACCGGATTGGCAGAATTTTATTTTGTCAATTACGTGAGTCGGGGGGTGCGGCGGTTGGGCGTTTTACTCAACCCCTCGCACATGGGTGCCGTGTCGTAATACCGAGAGGATGAGACGGCACGTAAAATAAAACAGGTGATTTANTCTACTCCCCCCCATGGTGTACCGCCTTGTCGGGGCGGGGGGGCTTGTGTGTCGCGAGGACCCTTGGAGCTGTGCCGGCGGGGGCTTCGGCCCCTGGCAGGTTCAACCATGCCGGATTGGTCCAAGGTGAGCGGCCAGACTAAGTGTGCACCAACCCCTGAATTCGCGCGCGGACTCCGCGACGCTTGATGACCGTCCCCCTTCAGTGCCACTGACGAATGCGCGAGGGTACAGTGGGAAACCTGGGAGGCCCCCTCGGATGGGGGGCACGGCACGCCCGGGGGCCGCGCGGTAGTACCGGGGCCCAACTCGGGAGTAGCTACCCGGGTGGGCTGCCCCGTAGCAACGCGTGTAAAAAGCCTGTGTCGCCCCCGCAGGACCTGGTGGCTCCAGGATGTGGGCCTGCGGGGGGGCCGGGTGTTGTCTCCGCCGAGGCCACGTCGCAGCAAGCCGGGGGTGCGTATGGAGGGGGGCGGTCGGAGGGTGGGTCGGGGTGGTCGGGCGGGTTCAGGGGAGGGGGCCGGGGGCGGCGCCTCTGGTTTGGCTGGTTCCAGCCGAGGATGGCGTTCCCGGCATGGGGGGAAAGGGTCGTCGGGAGTAAGAGCTGGGGATTCTCTGTAAAAGCCCCCTTTTGATGATTATGTCCGGATCAGATAAAGCGGGAAAGGTGTCAAAGGACAATGGGCTTCCCACGGCCCAACCATCGTCGGTGCGGGAGACCGGTGCCAAAGCTGGCATCGTGGCTCCAGGAGCTGCAAGTGCAGCATGTAGTGAGGTGGCAAAGCCCACCATGGCTCCTCCGGCTTTACCCGGGGTGAAGCGGAGGGCGGCCCTATCAGGGGGGGACTCGGGGGGCAACTCGACGCTCACGGACACGTCCGCAGCGTCGGGGCGCCCGGGGCCGAAGTTTTCGAAACGGGTGGTCCCCAAAAAGAAGCGGGGGAGTCCGAAGTTGCTAGGTCGGTCATCGGGACCGGAGTCATCTTCGGACGATGCGACGAACGTCAGCGAGGACACCGATGCGGTCTCGTCCGCGGCGGTCTCGTCCGCGGCGGCCGCAGCGCTGTCGACCGCGGCGGATGAGGGTTGGAGGGTCGCTCTGTCTAGAGTAGACAGGAAGAAGGCGGTCAGGAAGCGAGCCGAATCGGCCCGCGTCGTCACCCCGGCGCCGGCGCAGAAGCCAGCGGCGGGAGGAAGCTCCGGTGCCCCTGCTCCGGTTCAGCCGACGGCTGGCGTGGTGGTTCCGCCCACCGCATTCGGTGGGAGGGGCCGCCCGCGCCGGGTCGGCGTCACGGAGCTCGTGGCACAGGCCGAACGGCTCGCGGGGGAGGTGAGGGCCGGTATGACGGACCCTGCCAATAAGGTGACCAAGTCCATGGCCACCTTCATCGAGGAACGGGTGTCGGGGCTAATGTCCCTCCTGGTCGCTGCAACCGGGAGGGTCGAGAGGCTGTCGGGCGAGTGTGCGGGGCTCCGGTCCACGCAGGAGCTCGCCCTACGGCAGCTCAGAGGATCCGCGGGGACAGTCGGGTCTGCACCGCGCCCCGCGGCTCCCCTTGGACAGGGGCGGCCGGCGACTTTCGCAGCGGCCGTCGGTGTGGCGCCAGCGGGCACGGGGTCCTCCGCGGCGGGTACGGTGTCCTCCGCTAGGGCGCCGGCGGGTACGGTGTCCTCCGCAGCACCACGGGCCCGGACTGCGGGAACGGTGTCCTCCGCGAAAACCGGGCCCTGGCCGCTGCCATCAGGCGTGGTTCTGCCCGCACGCCGCCGCCCCAAATCAAGGGCGCAGCGCGTGGCTCAGCACGCGGTCCTCGTAAGGGCGTCGGAAGGAAAAATGAAGCCTGCCGAGGTCAAGGAGCGGCTTCAGATGCTTGTTGACCCCGGGCAGGCTTCAGTCTGCGTAAAGCTGGTCAGGGCGGTCGCCGGCGGGGTCTTGATCGAGACAAAGTCGGATAAGGACTTGGAGTTCTTTCGGGGGAGTCAGGCTCTACGCGAGGGCGGGCTGAGCGTATCAGCACCGGAGGCCCCAAGAAAGAGGGTTGGGGTCTTCGCGGTGCCAGCGGAGTCCACGGAGGGGGCATTATTGACCGCCCTCCGGACTCAAATGTTCCCTCTAGTGGAGGAAGGGGACTTCCTCGCGGCCGTTCGGGTCGCGCGGAAAATCGAGGGAAAGGGAGCGGGGCCTCGAGGCACACACTGGGTGCTCGAGGCCACGCCTGATATCGCGAAAGGGCTGGTCCAGGGGGGGCGCGTCTTCCTTGGGTGGAGCTCCTGCGTCGTGCGGGACTTCGTCGAGGCGGGGCGCTGTTTCCGGTGCCTCGGCTTCGGCCACTCGTCGCGGTCGTGCCCAAAGAGGGTCATGACGTGTGGCTGGTGCGCCGGGGACGGCCATCCCGCCGCGGAGTGCCCGGTGAAAAGCCAGCCCCCTTGCTGCGTTAACTGCAGGGGGGCTGGCCTAAGCGCCACCCATGGGACGTTAGACGGCGCGTGCCCCTTCTACCGGGCCATGATCGAGCGAGAGAAGGCTGTGGCAGCCGAGAAAAGGGTGGCTGCCGCAGCAGAGGAGACGAGGCGGAGTGTCGCCAAGGAGGCTTCAAGGAGCATGGAGGTGGAGGCCACGGAGGGGCCGGCCCCGGAGCCCCGAGCGGGCCCCGCGCCACGTGGGGAGGATGTCTGATCATCCTCCCACCGTGGGTGCCGTCGCCGCGGCCGGGGGGCTGGGGGATCGGGAGCCGGCTGAGCTCCGCATCCTCCAGGTGAACTGCCAGCGATCCCGGGAGTGATGGCCGAGGTCGGCCAGGCGCTCACCGAGGGTCGCTACGGCGCCACGCTCCTGCAGGAGCCGTGGCTGCGGGCGGGCGTCGTCGTCGCAGGACTCCCGGCCTGGATGCGCGTGTTTCAAAACGGCGACGGCAAGTCGGCGGTTGTCCTCGCCAACGCGTCCATCGATGCGACCGTAGTCTCGGTCCCCGGCGGTGAAGGGGGTGCTACAGTGTGGGTACGCGGCGTCTTCGGTACTATGTACCTTAGTTCCGTGTACTGCCGGCACGGGGTCCCCCTCGATGGCTACCTTGGATACCTCGAGTGGGTTTTCTCGGAGCTGCGAGGGGCGCCCGTGCTGGCAGGCATGGACGCGAACGCCGTGTCCCGCCTGTGGCACTCGAAAAACCGCCTCAGGGGCCACCAGAATGAGGTCAGGGGCGGCGAGTTCGAGACCTTCATAGTCGCTTGCGACTTGGAGGTCTTGAATGAGCCGTCCCAGCTCTGGACGTTGGACGGACCCACGGGCAGGTCGGACATTGACGTCACTCTGGGAAAGGGTCTTGAGCGGGTGTACCGGGCCCGGTGGGAAATCCTGCCGGAGCTGGTCCACTCGGACCACAACGCGATTTGTGTGACCGGAGACAACTTCTGGGGGTCCATCTTGGCGACGTTCCACCTGGCAGGGCCTTGTTGGCATCTAGCCCGGACCGGAGCTACATCACATACGCGGAACGTGATGTATTGGTGATCGCTGGCTCTATAGTCCTCGATCACCCCCCAGCCCTCGATTCCCGATGCCAGGCCTTTCGTCGCCAGGGAGACATCTGGGATCGTCTCCCTGTACCCTGGCCTCCGGAAGGTGGACGTAGAGCCGGTGTTCAGGACCACCAGCCCGATCCTGGACGCCATGTCCAGGATTCGTCCACCCCGGGAGTCTTGCCAGGGTTCCCCCCATTCCAACGCCTTCGCGTTGAAGGCTCCGGCCACTATCAGCTCGCCCTCCATGGCCCGGGCAGCGTCCTCCAGGCCATCGAGTTTGGCCTGGAAGTCCGCGATTGGCTCGTTCGGGGTGAAGTAGCAGCTAACGTATGTAACGTCGCTGCTTCTCACCCAAACGAAGCCATTGCCCTGTCCGTGGTCGACGACTCTGAAGCGCCGCCGATCGAAGACCCATATCGCCGCCGTGCCGAGGGTGTCTTTGAACCATTCCGGCCCTTCTCTGTCCCGGTATTGCTCGCTGATCAAGACGACGTCAGCGGCTTTCTCGAGACAGATCTGGGCCAGGAGGTCATCGGCCACTCTGCTGCGGTGCAGGTTTCCTTGGAGTACCGTCGCCATCATTGCTTGGCCTCAGCGAGGGCTTTGCGGAATACTCCGCATTGCCCCGACCCCGCGATGTGACGGCGGGACTCCGGTTTGCCCTCAACTATCGGACAGAGGAAGCAAAGAGGCCCGGCCTTGCAGTCGGCCGCCCGATGCCCCTCCGCCCCGCACCTGAAGCAAGATTTTGCCCGGTCCACTCCTGTGCACCGGGCACTCTGGTGCCCGTAGCCGAGGCACTTATAGCACCTCGGCACTTCCACCCTCCTCCTAATGCGGCAGTTAACCCAGCCGATTTTCACGCGGGCGGTCTTGAGCAGAGACCTTGCGCCCGCCTCGTCGATCAAGACGATGGCGGTCACCTGCTCTCGTGAATTCGGCCGGGTGAGCCCGACCTGTAGGGCGCCTTCATACCCGGGGGGGGCTTTCTTGATGGCCTCCTCGACCTCCTCCTTTGTCGAGCAGCCATCCAAGTCTCTGATCTCCAGGTTTGTCCTGGGGACCAGTTCTCGGACGGTGCTCGTTTCTCCGGTGACTGCTTTCAGGGCCGCTGAAAAGGTGGCCCTGGAGTCGACCGACGACTTTCGCAATTCCAGGAGCACCTCTCCTGACCGCGTGCGCCGGACCGACTTAACCTCGACCCCATGGGCCTCCGGCTCGACCTGTCTGCGGACAACGTTGAGGATGTCCGCATAGGTTTTGCCTTCGGCTGGTTTGAGGACGATCGCGGCCGGCTTCGTCGGGGCCGCTCCCTTTGTCACTCTCGGTTTCGTGACGCTCGGTGGTGCTGGCTTTGTCTTTTTCGAGGGTTTCGGGTTCCGCTCGTCCGTCACTTCGGTCGCCTTTTCTTGTTTCTTGTTCTTTTTCTTTTTCTTCTTCTTTTTTTTGCTTACGACCTCTGTCCATTTGGATGGAGAGGGGCCATCTTCCTTTTTTTTCAGCGCCTCCGTTGTCGGGGGCACTGGTGGGCTAGTAGCCGCTCGTTTCTGCCCCGCCGATTGGAGGGGCTGTGGTTGAGTTGGGGGGTCCCGCTGTTTTCCCCCTGGCGTTGGAGCGCTCCGGATTCTCTCCCTGGGGATGGTCGGCCGGGTGAGGAGGCTGTGAGCCATTCTCAGCGGGCGGCGCGAATCCTCGAGCGCGTCCATGTGTTCCGCTAAAGCGGGCAGTCCGTCCTTGATCGTCTTATTGACGTTAGGCTGCCTCTTTAAAGCGTCCACCATCGTTTTAACGAGTCTCCGCATTTCTGCGAGGCTCGCCTCCATCTTCTCGTTGCTCTCGATAATGAGCTCCCGGAGAGAAGCCATCCCATCGCTCGTCGAAATTCTTTTTCCATCGGTCGAATCCATGTTTTGTTTTGAACCGGCGCTTCGTGTGCAAGGGGGCGGGCCGTAAAGGTTGGGAGCGGGTGTACCCTCGGAGGAAAATCACTCCTATCCCAGTTCCCTGAGGCTCAACTTACGCTTTGCCGGTCCCGAAAGACGGACGGACCGGCGCTCGCCCGGAGCGATGCAGCTTCCGACAGCTGCATTCAATGCACACTTCCTGATCAGGGCCCGAAGGGGCCGGCTCCTGATGCGCACCGCAGTTGCCACCTCGGCAGAGCTAAGCTCACAGCAGCCTTGACCCCGGCGTCGGGGAAAAACCGGCGCCGGATGAAGGCACTCCCAGTGTGCTGCGATGCGCAACGATCGATGCATGACTCCCAGCCGCACCCACGGGGTGATAGACGCTGGCGAGCACACCGCCCCACGCGGGAACAGCCGTGTGCTCTTCTGCATGCAAGTTTTACCGATTTGGTCCGCGGGAGGTATTTTAATTGCCACCTACCCGACATATCTGCCGAGCGTTCCCCTATCCGCCACCTGGGGACGCGCCCGATGGGGGTCGGTAAACCCCACACGGGAATAATAATAATAATAATAATAATAAGGGTAATAATAACAATAATGTACTAACGTCTTTTAGGACAGACATTTTCTTTCCCTTTTCCTGAGGGTATCTCATCTTCGACCACCGCTTCGATATCATCGGCGAGTCGGCTTCGACGTATCACAGTGCCATCATCTTGAAAAATTGTCATGAAGAAAAATCATGTGATTACACATATTCCATCTCTTTCAAACATAATACTATAGGCACAATAATGTCCCTTAGCTGTCATCGCATAGAAATAATGGTTATCGTCCATAAATATTCTGTCATGTCCCTGGATACAAGGGTGATATATTCCACACGCATAGACCTTCAACAACCGTATGAAAAACAAAACATTAATTGTGATCATCTAATTGTGAACTGGCTATAGAAAAAGTGTGGTTAGAAAGTTACATACGCTTTAATCTCGATAAAACTGTACAATCAAGAAACAAAATTATCGTTTAAACGTATATGTCCATTCTTTACTAATATTTACTGAATGTTTTAAAGTATTTACCTTGTCTGATACCATTATTCTCAGCAAAATTAATTAAAGAACCGTTGCAGCACCGCACACTTATTGTATTGACTTGTCCCACCGCTCACTCTTGATCCTTTCCCAGCGATAAAGCTCAACATTTTGAGCTTTGTCGCTACATATCACGTGACCAGATTTGTTGCTGCAAACGAGCGACGAGCGATTGCAAAGGCCATAGCTCAACATTTTCAGCTTTGTCGCTACATTTCCTGCGACCACATTTGTCGCTGGAAACGAACGTCGAGCGGCTGCATGAGGCCGTACCTTAATACTCGGCATCAAGACGCTGCCGCGTCTCTGAATACATAATTTTTCTGGCCTCCGGCCGGAAAGTGGCAACTTTCCCTTATTCCGGCCTTATTCCGGCTACGTCGGGCAGAAAAATAGTATACACACCTCGGCCATAAAAAAGTAAAGCCTCAGACCACATGTTTGTCAGCCTCGGCTTTGCCTCGGCCAACAATTACATGTGATCTGAGACTTTTCTTATTTTTATGGCCTAGGTATGTAATATACTATTACTCTGTCGCAGGAATATCGAACGATTGCAGCATTGCAACAAAAATCATATATTCACTACGCTCTGATATACCGGAAAACGTTGCCGAGGGGTAAACTTACCGGTGACGAACTTTCTTGGCGGTCACTTCTCCGAAACAAATTTTTTTTAGCTCCATTTTCCTAGATTCATTGGATACAATAGTACATAAAATGGAACAAACGCTCTAGGTTGTGCAAGTGATCTCTAATTTTTTCTGGAATGAGGAATTTGCATAAAAAGTTATGGGCCGGACAAGTACTCTGTGCGCATACGCTCAACGTACGGTGGTGACCGTTTAACAAATCGTTAACCATCATGCAGTATTGGGGGCCTCAAGTCGAAACCTGTGGTACAACGTATAAACACCGAAAAGATTTTCAATGTTCCCGTGTACTGGTGAGGCGTCAGCCGTTGAGCGTACGGATCGCTATGGGCAAAAATTCGAGAAACGTGATTGAACTATTGAAAATGATTGAAAACCATTGAAACACTTGTAATGCTAGTATTGATATGGTAAATTTATATCCTGTATGTAAATGAAACATTGACTATGTTCGTTTTGTAAGTTAGTATGGAACACTTGTCCCAGTATTGATATTCCAAATTTTAATCCTGTAAGTAAATGAAACATTGACTATTTTCGTTTTCTAAGTTGGTAATAATTCGACAACAAATGATTTTGTATTATTAATGGTTATTAATGGAATGTAATGGTTAGTTGATTCTCAGACCTCAACGGAAAACTTGTCCTCTTATTGATATCAGAAATTTTAGTGCTGAACGTAAATGATAAATTTTTACATAATTGTTTTATGACTATTTTTTGTGTTTATGTAAGGTGTTTTGAATTTTTCAGGAAGATTTTTGTGGGGTTGTTCTTCATTGTATTCTTCGAAGGGTCTTCAATTTTCTCAGTTTGGGTGGTCAAGGTTATTTAGCCGAGACATTTTCTATCGTTTTTCCGGGAGGGCATCAAATTCTTTGGCAGAGGTTGTTTTCTTTGAAAGGTCTACAATTTTTTTCGTCAGGAGTGGTCAAGGTTTTTTAGACGAAAGATTTTTCATCGTTTTTCTGGAAGGGCATCAAATTTTTTTTGCAGAGTGTTGTAAAGGGTTTCAATTTTTTCAGTCGGGAGTGGTCGAGGTTTTCCAGGCGAGACATTTTTTATCATTCTTCTGAAAGGGCATCTAATTTTTTGGCAGAGGGAGGGGTTCTAAATCTTGTGTAGATTTTTCTGGGAACTGCAATGGAAACAGAGGTCACCAACAAATGGACTTGTCCAGGCGTTTTTCCTCGTGGGGGGATTTTTGGCTAGGATACAGATATCTGCGAGCCCTATATTACCGGGGATGTTCACACACCGTTACTACGCGTCGTACCGGTTGCTGCCGCTGATAACTATAATTACGGGTCTGTGAAAATAAGAAGCTTCTCGCCACCGCGTTACGAACCTCTACTGCGCACTAGTTTTCAAACAATAACCATTGATATAAGGGATGAGTTTGGCGAGCCAATACCATTCGAGCACGGGACGTTGACGGTGACGTTACAGTTCAAACGTATGGATTAACCTGAGCGGCCCTGCAATGGATTACTATGATACATACTTTGACATGCAAACGGGGAGTAGGGGTCGAACCGGCTATGGTGGTATCAGTCATGTGTATATCGGCTGGCCGAACCAGCGAGGTCATGGTTTTGAAAGTTTTTTAGGAGGCCTCTTTCGACGTATCATACCTCTCTTGAAACAAGGTGCTCGGACTGTTGGTAAGGAGGCTCTTCGCTCAGGAATTAACATGACCACGGATGTCGTTAGCTCTGGTATACAACCGCGAGAAGCGTCTAAAACGCACCTGCGCGAATCGGGGCAAAACCTGAAGCGTAAAGCTGAAGAAAAAATTGATACGCTCATGAGGGGCTCCGGCTATAAAGGTAGAAAAATTAACAAGCTGGTGCATTCCGCTGCCGCGAGCTCGTCACGACGCAGCTCTGTGAAAAGAAAGGCAACGAGGCCGCGAAAACGTTCGAGCGTCGGTGGTGCGAGAAAGAAGCGCATTAAGAAGAAGAAGAAGAAAAAGAAGAAGCAGAAGACGAAGCCTGTGAAAGGAGGAGGAGGACCCGCAAAATCACGCTTCAGGAAACGTAACAAGAAACCGAGAACAGTGATGGATATTTTTGCGTAAACTGAACTCGATAAAATGGCGTTCCTACATGCAAACTCGTGCGAGTGTCTCAAGTCGGAGCTCGAATTATTTACATTACCACCAACTCAGACAACGATCGAGGGGTCACACTCGGTGTACTATAAACGAATCTCTTCGCTGACGGATGATTCGCCGATAGAGTTTGTCGTCCCGAGCCAGGGGGATGAGTATATTGATCTTGCACATACGATGTTAAATATACGCGTTAAGATAGATGTTCCAGATGTTAAAATGGAGGAGGCATTGACTGATGTAGGAACCGTCAATAATCTTCTACACTCGTTTTTCAGCCAAATTGATGTATTTTTGAATCAAAAACTTGTGTCTCCTCCTAACAACGCTTATGCTTATAGAGCGTACATTGAAACTCTCTTGAACTATGCGTACGCCGCAAAGACCTCGCATCTTACGAGCGGTTTATGGTATAGCGATACAGAGGGGTCTATGGATGATAAGGGTGACGGTAACAAAGGACTTGTGGCGAGGCGGGCCGTGTTAGGTAAGAAGAGAACGGTCGATCTTCTTAGACATCTGCATTGCGATATCTTCAATCAAGAAAGGTTTTCGTTGAATGGTGTTGAGATGCGCCTGCAGCTTGTACAGAACAATAGCGCTTTCTGACTCATGACTGCTTTAAAAAACTGTAAAATCCATATTACAGAAGCATCGTTAATTGTACGACGCGTTAAGATAGCACCTGGAATACTACTGGCTCAGGCAAGAGCTCTGTCTAAATCTAGAGCAAAATATCCGCTGACGCGCGTCGAGGTTAAACCGATATCAATGCATGCAGGAATACACGGCGATACTCTCGACAACGTCATACTGGGCCAACTGCCAAAACGCGTCATCATTGGTTTTGTCGATAATAAGCCTTTCAATGGTGATTATGCGAAAAACCCGTTCAATTTCCACCATTACGCGATCAATTATCTTTCTTTATATGTAGATGGCCAGCAGATACCGTGGAAGCCTCTGCAGACGGACTTCCTAGATAGTAACATGTACGTGGATGCTTATCATACGTTCTTTCTGGCTCGGGCATTCACTTTCTCAACGACGATAATTGTATCTCACGCTCAAGATACCCATACGGCCATTGTCTTTTCGCGTTTGATCCGACACCCGATCTCTCGGCTAATAGCAGCACTCACTGGAACCTGGTGAGGCACGGTAGTGTGAGGATGCAAGTGCGCTTCGCGGGGTCTTTACCAAAAACGATCAACTGTATCGTATACGCTGAATATGATTATGTGCTGGAGATTGACTCATCCAGACAGGTTATCGTAGATTTTAGTGGCTGATGAGAGAGAGGCCCCCCTCCAGTCTGCTCTGATCATTCTAGCGCGTCGGTCGAAAAAAAAGAAAGCGGCATCATGTATATCGTTATTGATGTTCAGGGTGTGAGAGGTAGAGATAACCAGTTTATACCCAAAGAAGTAGCTGTCGTATCAGTAAAAACTGAAGACTCTAGTCATTGGGTTGTAGAACCACCCTACGCGGGCGACGATCTACCCGTCTTTGTAAAGGGCGAAAATATGTGGTTATGTGATAATATTCATGGTATAGCATGGTCTAAAGGCGAAACATCATTGCAAGCGCTAGAAACAAATCTGAAAAGAATTGCCGGTCAGTATACGCGGATTTTCATGCGTGGCTCTGAGGGATCAGCATATCTAACACAACTAACGGGATATTTTATTATAAATTTGGAAGACGACGAGGACGCACCTTCATTACGTCACCTAGCCCGAAGCGACGCACGTTGTATGTATCACTGCGCCGCAAATCACAGACAAGCCTACAGATGCGCTGTGAACAACGCTGATAGGATCAAAGCTTGGCTCTGTCAAAGCGAGCGAGTCACTCCCTTATGGGAGTATAGAACTACCACATCGTGGACGATTGTTATGTCTGAGACCAAGACCGAAGAGGAAAAAGAACCCTCGAACCATGAACAGTCTCCAAGTCTTACAATCTCTCAAGAACATAAAAGAGCATACTATAGGCGTCTACCCAGCTGACCGTATCCCGCGGGTGTGGACGAAACCGACGGCTTTCGTAGTTAACACCGATGGTTACAAACAGCCAGGGGCCCACTGGGTCACCATGTACGTCGATTGAAATGGACGCGGATGGTTCTTCGACAGTTACGGCCTACCTCCAATCATCCCCAGCATCTCGCGAGTCTCCGAAGAAACTACCGCCTCTTCCGCTGCAGTACAGCTCAGCTTCAAGGCCCTAACTCGCAGTGTCGTGGACAGTATTGCGTTAATTTTCTTCATTATATGGCTACTGGCCTCGGTATTCAGCGGTTTAGAGACGTATTTTCGAGCGATTTGCAGCAAAACGATAAAATAGTTCACGAATATTATAATGCGTATATCAATAAGAACGGTAAATCTAAGGACGGGGTCTCCAACACCGATGGCTGTATCGGTGGGGGTTATAGGATTAAGCATCTACAGTGTATACAGCACTGCTGCTCTCGTTCTCGGTAATCATATGATAATAAAAATTTAAATGCTGCATGCAACTCCGATCGCATTTCTTTCAACAAAAATCACACGTGCGCTCCCCCCACCTATCCCATTTCTTTCGACGAAAATCATACGCCGACTTGGCTGACGATCAAGGCGCCTAGCTACAATACAGCTACAGAGCGCTCAACAATGATCGTCAGTCGGCGTTCAAGCCTTAGGACACGTTTACGTTTATCTGGGGGGTATCATGAACATCGTCGTTGATATACAGGGTCTGAAGGACAAATACAATAATTTCGTGCCTAAAGAGATTTCCGTGGTGTCTGTGGAAACATCTTACCTCGCACATTGGATCATATCACAGCCTTATGCTTATAATGCTCTGCCTCCTAGTGTGAAACGTTAAAACACGTAGTTAAAGTGCAATCACCACGGCATAGAGTGGTCCGAGGGTGAAACACCTTTACGCTCGGTCGAGGTTACTTTAAAGCAAATAGCTGTACAATGTGATCGTTTGTTTACAAGAGGTGCTGATGCAGCTGCATATTTGTCGCAGCTAACAGACTGCTTCGTTATAAATCTAGAGGAGAACGAAGAACCACCATCTCGTAATCTCCCCGAGAGCAGCACTCTTTGCACATTTCACGGCTTACTACATAAAAACGATTCATTTAAGTGCGGTCTTAATAATGCTGTGAGGATAACAAATTGGCTTTCTCATAATGACCGCTCCGGTTCTTTGTGGTTGTACCGGACCACCACATCCTGGAATGTTGGATTATGTGAAATCTTTAGGTTTATTTAATATAAAAGTTTAAGTTTAGATTTTTCTTTATTGGGAGGATCTTACATTTCTCGGCGAAGTCGGTGGTCACACTAAGTTCTCGTATCTTTCCTTGGGTGACAATGATCGAAATTATAAGATAAAGTAGGGGTTACATGGTGGGAGATCGGCCTTTCTGGCGATATCGGCGCGCGCAATATCAATCATCACATTACCCCGCTTTAATTTCGATATATTTTCCCAAGAAGAGAATTTATACATACATATAAAAATCATTCATACATCTACACTACAAAACATTCATACGACTCCACCCTCTTAAAGGTCTCGTCCTAACAAAATAAATACATTCATACCGCATACACTCGCATTCCACATTCCACCACGTTAAGACGTTAGATCACATTCAAAACAGTATATTTATTCGCCCTTTAAATCATTCAGATGATCCTCGTGTTTTGATTTCAGTCGATGAGCGCTTATTTATTCCAAAGAGGATTGCCGGCTGCACAATATTTACAAAACTATTTACAAAAATATAGAACATTTCGATTCTTTTAAATCACGTCAAATATTCAGGTATTTCACATCGTTCGGTTTCTTATATTTTCTTAAATTGCTTCGATTGTACGTCCCTTTAACATGCTTTTCATTTTCACAATCGCCCAGCACAAAAGCGTTAGCTCCCCTCTCGTCAATCATTTTATATGGTCCCTCAAACAAGTGAAAAAACTTGTGTGTCACCCTATCGCTATTACTCGATATGTGCGGAACTTTCAATAAGACTAGATCTCCGATTTCGAGTTTGATATTGGAGAAACGCTTCTGTTGTTGTTTGCGTTTGTTGCGCCCGCATAGCAACCAATTCCATAAAACCATCATATTATAATCAGCGACAGGAAGTCGTGCACGTGCCGCTTTAAAAACGCATCCCTCAGCAAGTCTAGTGGACTTTGCTCCAACTTCGAGGCCAAACCAAAAACGCTGACAACCAAACTCAGCACTCGACCGTCCTCTATCCACCTGTACAATAACCCCAAGGCATCGGACGATCGAATGCCCACCTCCAATTAATTACCACCTCCAATTAATACCACCTCCACAAACTATTGGAAACCCCTAGTTAATAAAAAGGGAAAGCAACGCCCAAAACGGACACTCTGCGATCAGACACCGAAATATCAAATCATTAATTACACCGATTGGTCTTGAGGCAATTACACTCAATTGTAACGAACTTTATCCACAATAAACCTTTAGTAGTTTAAAACTGAAAGTATTGGGTTGGAGTTTACTCAACCTTGGCAATATCCCGAATAAATCAGTCCCAATCAAACTCGCCCCCACGAGACGGTTTGCACGGGCACAACACGTTGCTCAAAATTCTTATTTAATCGCTCTCTCGCTAATTCTAGCTTGATTCGATGTGAAACTTTCTCTGACTTTGGAAAAGAAAATAAATTTTCAAATTGATTCTCAAAAGGCTTTCCCCAGTGTAATTCGTACGGTGAAAACCCAGTGCTCGAATGCGTTGTCAAGTTTAACAGTGTTTCTATACGTGTAATATATTTGGCCCATCGTGTGTGTTATTCGGCACAGAATAATCGAAAAAACTTGCCGAGCTCTCGCATAATTCGCTCAGTAGGGTTTGATTGTGGATGCCTAATGGAAGAAAATACGACTTTTATATTATTTTGAAGCATTGTTCGTTTCCATAACTTGGCGGTGAATTGGGAGCCGTTGTCAGATAATATTCGCTGCGGAATCCCCACGTTTTTACAGTAATCCTCGAGTATTTTCTTCACTACAATCTGAGTGGTTGCTCTTTTAATTGCGTACAATTTTACTAATTCTGAGAAAGCGTCCATTACTACAAAAATATATTGAACCCCACCACTCGATCTTGGCAATGGCCCACAAAAGTCAACGGTTATTAAATCTCCGGGTTTGTCTGATTTCACCTGTATATATTCCCCTTCCATAGACCGTTGTAAATGTTTGATTCGTTGACAAAGATCACATCCCAACACATGTTCCTTCACGTCCTTTTTTATTCCTCTCCAATGAAAATATTTCGTTAGGTGTAACGATGTTTTTAATACACCTGCGTGTCCAATTCTTTCATGCTCAGTTTTTACAAGTAACGGAACTAATTTCCTTGGAATCAAAACACACCAATATGACATCGCATGCGCTCGACAAAACCAAATGCCATTATACGATTTTATATTTTCTGGACATTGCGTTT
>JBAJMU010000380.1:330-10510 GCA_037952995.1 Hyposoter didymator
TCCCGGATCGCGCGACCAAAATCTTCAATATCAGATTTCTCTCGATTGGCTGAACGGATTCTGTTCTACCAAGGACCAATCGAAAGATAAAAAATCAAAGAAAATTCAAATCTATTATGAAATTTTTTGGTCGCGCCGTTTTTCCGGAAAAACGATTCAAAGTTTCTGTGACGTCACAAAACCCCTATTTTACTGTATATAATAGTGCGGCCGGCTCGCGCTACGCTTTTCTAAATACTTGGCGACGAGCCGCTGCCGCGTCTCTTGATGCATACGCTGATCACCCGCTGCAAACTCTGCATTAAGCTCCGTATTCACTTTGACACTATTATGTTTTTCGATACTGTTGTTCACATGTTTTATAACTAAGTCACTCGAATCTTGTGAAAATTCACGTGGAATAATATGACTTTCATTAATTACTGCACCGGTACATATACGAGTATCAAAGGCAGTATCAATTTCACGGCATTTCAATTGGAGGTGGTTTAATTCGCCACCAATATGTATAAATCGTCGTCTCGTAGCCAATTTTAAACCTTCCAAACGAATTAATTGCGCATTCATCGAATGACGATATCCTATGCTTAATCGAATACGTTTCGATGACGCTTGTTCTTTCAAACTATCAATTAATTCATCGCACTGTTGCTCCCACGAAAAATATTCCCCCAAGTTCCTCAACGACACTGCCTGCTCACGCAGCAATTCTTCAGCAGCAATATTCGTAGGACGCGACATCGTTCGATGTGAACTCTGACGTATCTTCACTCAAAATGCACTGATTTTTGAAATGCACTAGGAACCTATTAGGGTTTTATATGCTGTGCAGGATGTTTGGTGGGGGAAAATTCCTAGAACTCGGGAAAATTCTAATTTCCAAAATGTTTGCATCTCTTTGGGGTGTGGGTGTTTGGTGGGGGGGAGGAAATTTCTAGAACTTGGGAAAATTCCAATTTCCAAAATGTCGGCATCCCTTTGATGTTGAGGGTGGAACACCTGCTCTATTGTTGTTGGGATAATTCATGACATCCGGTCCATTGTTGTCGAGATAATTTATTACATCCGGTCTATTGTGACAACACCTGCTCTATTGTTCGCACAACATATGGTCTATTGTTGTTGGGATAACAATGCAAACAATAGATTGCCATAAATTATCTCGATAACAATAGCGCAGGTGTTCTAACAATAGACCGGATGTAATAAATTATCCCAACAACAATAGAGCAGGTGTTCCACACAATAGACTGCAATAAATTATCTCGATAACAATAGAGCAGGTGTTCTAACAATAGATGTCATGATAACAATAGAACAGGTGTTCTAACAATAGACCGGATGTAATAAATTATCCCAACAACAATAGAGCAGGTGTTCCACACAATAGACTGCAATAAATTATCTCGATAACAATAGAGCAGGTGTTCTAACAATAGATGTCATGATAACAATAGAACAGGTGTTCTAACAATAGACCGGATGTAATAAATTATCCCAACAACAATAGAGCAGGTGTTCCACACAATAGACTGCAATAAATTATCTCGATAACAATAGAGCAGGTGTTCTAACAATAGATGTCATGATAACAATAGAACAGGTGTTCTAACAATAGACCGGATGTAATAAATTATCCCAACAACAATAGAGCAGGTGTTCCACACAATAGACTGCAATAAATTATCTCGATAACAATAGAGCAGGTGTTCTAACAATAGATGTCATGATAACAATAGAACAGGTGTTCTAACAATAGACCGGATGTAATAAATTATCCCAACAACAATAGAGCAGGTGTTCCACCCCCAACATCAAAGGATGCCGACACAAAAGAATTCCCCCCTCTCCCTCCCCCTAAATTACCTCCCCCACTTTCTCCGCAATTCCTGGAAGTGGATTGGTATCCACATAGCCCCTATACTTCTACAAATTCGACAAATTCGAAAATCATCAATTATTTTTTTTACCATTTTACATTCATTTTATTTTTTTTCAATTGTTTTGTTTTTTTTTGGGGTTTTTCTCCATTTTTTCAGGTGCCATTTTTTCCTAGGGTTTGAATAATATTTCAATAAATGTATACACTCTAGTGAAAGATAAAATTCAACCACTTCGGGTTAGTAAACATAAGAAGGAGAAGCACGTCAATTTACTATACATTGAAGAACAAGGGAAGGAAAATAACGTTGCTCACTTTGTATGCATTAAGAATCTGTCTCGTTTGGTGAGCTCTCAGCTAAATAACAGGAAAAGTCGAATGTACATTTGTGATCGGTGAGTATATACTGCAACTGCTAATGGTAATGTGAAAACTTGCAAAAAATCTTCAAAAATAATATTATTTTAGATGTCTACACTACTTCCATAACGAAGGAAAGCTGCAATCACACATGGTCGACTGGGGGCACATTAACGAATGTGCAATTACGTTGCCGGCTGAAAACGATAAATGGCTGGAATTTATAAATTTCAATCGGAAGGAGCGTCTTCCATTCATTGTGTACGCCGATCTCGGGGATTTTCTGGAGAAAACGAGTGAGAAAGAACGTGAGAAGAAACAACACCAGCATCATCGAGTTTTTAGCCTGGGTTATTATGTGAGCTGCTCGCACGATAGTTCCTTATCAGGTTACCACACACGCCGCGGAAAGGATTGTGTAGAGTGGTTTGTCAAAGAGCTCGAGACATTATCCATGAGCGTGCAGGAAATTTTATTGAAAAATGTTCCGATGAAAGAATTGACACCACTGGAGTGTAAAACTTTTCTGGAGGCTAAAAATTGTCACATTTGTGAGAAGCCTTTGGAGGCGAATGCAGAGCGTGTGCGTGATCATTGTCATCTGACAGGGCAGTTTAGACGTCCAGCTCATTCCAACTGCAATTTAAATTTTCAACATAAATTTGTATTCCAATTGCTTTCCACAATTTATCAGGATATGACGCTCATTTCATTATAAAAGAAGTAGCTACGGCGTTTAAGGGGAAAACAGATTTACTCCCCATAACTAAAGAAAAATATAAATCTTTTACAAAGCATGTGCAGTCTTCTTCGGAAAACTTTAAAAAACAGATTAAACTTTGCTTCATCGACTCATTTAAATTTTTGAATACTAGTTTCGATAAATCAGCATCTCTCCTCTCAACAGATAAACTGAAAATTACAAGGTCTCAATTTCGAGATGTGTCACAAAATGATTTTGAATTACTAACCCGCAAAGGAGTTTTCCCCTACGAACATATCGATAGTTTTGAAAAATTAAATGAAACGCAGCTTCCACCGCGAGACGCTCTTTACAGTTCCTTGACCGACGGGACGGTTACCGAGGATGACTATAAACATGCTCAAACTGTGTGGGAGCGATTTTCACCTGAAACGCTCGGAGAATATAGCGATCTTTACCTGAAGACGGATGTATTATTGTTGGCTGATATATCTGAAAACTTTCGAGATATATGCAAACAAAGTTATGGTCTTGACCCAGCATATTATTTCACTCTCCCAGGATATACTTGAGACGCTATGTTGAAATACACACAGATTAAGTTTGAACTGCTCACCGACATCGATATGGTGCTATTCATAGAAAGAGGCTTACGCGGGGGTTTGAGTCAATGTTCAAAGCGGTATGCTTGTGCAAATAACAAGTATTTTGAGTCCTTTGTTTCATCGAAAAAATCATCATACTTGATGTATTATGATGTAAATAATTTGTATGGATGGGCGATGAGTCAACCATTGCATTATGCAAATTTTGAATGGATTGAAAATGTCTCGAGCTTCAATATTGACTCTCCAGATCCATCGAAAGGATACATCCTTGAGGTTGATCTGGAATATCCTGCTTATTTGCATGATAAGCACGCGGACCTACCTTTTTGTCCGGAACATGGTAAACCCCGGGTAAGCGTCAAGAGAAATTGCTCGCAATCGTTTCAGATAAAGAACGTTATGTCATTCATTACCGAACTCTTCAACATTGTTTACAACATGGATTAAAATTGAAGAAAATTCATAGAATACTGCAATTCACTGAATCACCATGGTTATCAAAATATATTGACTTGAACACACAATTGAGGAGACGTGCAACAAATGATTTCGATAAAACAATGTATAAGTTGATGAACGATGCAGTTTTCGAAAAAACGATTGGAAGACGTTCGGGAACATAGAACATAGAAATGTTAAATTGTTGACTAAATGGGAAGGTAGATATGGTGCTGAAGCAATGATTGCGAAACCAAATTTTCACAGTCGCAGCATATTTGCTGAAAACTTGATAGCTGTAGAATTACGCCATCTCGAGGTCAACTTTGTCAAACCTATTTATGTTGGCATGTGCATTTTAGATATTTCAAAAACTTGTCTGTACAAATTTCATCATGAGTTTATCACACAAATGTATCCTGATAAATGCAAGGTTGCCTATACAGATACTGATAGTTTGATATATGATATCGAGTGTGAGGATGTCTACCATGATATGAAACAAATTCTCGATAAATTTGATACGAGCGACTACCCCCGTGATAATGTGTTTAATATTCTACTGTCAACAAAAAGGTTCCTGGTCTCATGAAAGATGAAAATAATGGAGCCATCATGAGGGAGTTAGTAGGCTTAAGATCAAAAATGTATGCAACACGCGTTGTGGGGAAAAAAGATGTGAAAAAGGCCAAGGTTGTTGAAAGCAGTGTTGTTTCAAAGACTATAAACTTTGATTTTTATCTGAGATGCTTAAATGAGGAGATCGAAGTGACGCGTCACTTCGTTCAACATTGCATCAAGTGTATACCATCTCAGAAACGAAACTTGCTCTTAGCCCACATGATGACAAGCGGTATATCATACCCGGGACTGTAGAAACCCCGCCGTGGGGTCACTACAGCATTTCCCGGTGACAAAATCTGTTTGAAAAAAGTGTGTGTGACGGGTCATCTGTACATTTGCGTCAAATAAAGATCTCTTTCTCTACAACTGCTGCTCCCTTTCATTTTTTCGCCCTCCCCCTCGTCTCTATTCTTTTTTGGAGAGTGCATCTGCTCTACAATCTAAGGAATGGGGTTATAAAAAAGAAATTATACAGGCATTTTTTTCATACTTTTTATTGTTTTACAAATCATTCTTGCTTATCCAACTATTGTGAGTGTTGTCGAAACCGAGCCATTTTACAAATAGTTTCTGCCCACGTTTTCTCAAAACTTTTTCCACGAGATATATATCGGGATACTTGACTTGAAGTAATTCTGGTTCATAAAATCCGCCAGCAAACGGTTCATCTTTATAATCCTTCAAACTATACGTGACGGGATTGATTTTTCTCACTTGATAAATTCTGAATATTTCCGTCGTCCAGTTTGGTGTATAACTTTTTTCAAATACACTCTTATATTTATAAGACGATTCCCTTGTCTGATCGGGACGGGGAACAACGTCTTCAATAAAGAGTACTGCGGTTGATGCTTGTGATAACTGAAAATATATTTACACTATGTACACATTTTTACAGCGGTTGCGACAATTATAGTACAGGGTTGTTCATCGGTTTACCTGAATCAACAACAAGTACAGCTTGACTTAATTATAATTATGGATATGACTTTGTCATATTCTCCAGCGGCACGCGTCATGGGTCTCTGACGTCTATCGACGTGCTTGCTGCTTGACTCGTGCAGTTTCGACTCACCGGCTCGGCGACGGCGACCGCGTGCCTCGGCTTTTGGCCCTCTGACGTGTCGCGCTGTAGTTTGGGCCAGTCTCAAACTTACATATTTACTAATGCGTACTTTATTACCAATTTTAAATTTTGGCAGTTTTCTCACCACCTTACGTCTATTGAAAATATCGTGAAGAAATTGTTTTTCATTACCAGCAGTAACATTTCTCCGCTTCATTTTAATAGTACGATGTTTAGTATCGTTATACTCGGTGATTAACTTATCAAGAATATCAATCCATTTCCAGTTTCCACGAAAACTGAATTGAATCCACATTTTGTTTTTAAGAGTACGGTTGAAGCGCTCACAAATTGATGCTTTCATATTGCTAAAAGAAGAATAAATGTGAATATCAAATTTTTTCATCAACGCCTTAAAGTTTGAATTATAAAATTCTTTTCCACGATCGACATGCAGGTTTTTCGGTGTGCGTCCCTCGGCGAGTATCGACTCCATTGCAGCAGCAACATCTTTACCACTCTTTGTTTTCAATGGTTTGGCCCAGGCGACTTAGGAAAAAATGTCGATGACGGTGAGGAGAAATTGATGCTTGGAGTTGTGTTGTGCATATGCAGACATATCTACGAGATCAGCTTGCCATGTCTCGTCCAGACCGCGTATATCCACATGTCGACGTGGATATTTTCGTCGCGCTGGCTTGTGCAACTCCTCGACCACAGCACGTTTCTTCTCAGTCATGGTTTTTTCGATGNCCTTCGGGTAATTCGAGACTTACAACCTCGATCCTCGGGAAATCTCGCATAAATCGGCTGTTCGGGATATTTTCCCTTCGTTCGGCATTCGTTCACATCTCTGACGTTTCGGGCTCTATTATCTCACCTCGGGGATAATTCTCCCGGGTTTCTCGCTAAACGGGCATATTTTCGGGTTGCCATCTTGCTCGAGNATGTGTGGCTCGAGCACCGGGTCTTCGCAACGTTATTCATCGGGCGGGCATCGGGAATTCACCGCTTAACAACAATTTTTGTAACCTCGCAATAAATTTACCAACTATTATTTTACGCGCCCGCTCTTATTATTTTCCTACCACCAACACCAGATCCTTTCAAAAACGTTTATGTTTTATTTTAAAAGGACCCACCCTGACCGGATCCAGCTTTTTCCTGCTTAAACGATTTCCGTTCTTTACGTAGACAAGATCACCGACTTTGTATGCTATTTCACGTTTATTCTTGTCATAGTAGACTATGTTTTGCATGTAAATTTTTTCTGGATTTGCAAATGCTATCTTTCTGTTTGTTTCCAGATTTTCTAAATTGTTTTCGTTGAGTTCTGCCGGGAAAAAGGATTTATCAATTCCGTTTAAAAGATAATTCGGTGTAAATTTTGTTGTGCTGTGTATTGTATTATTGTAGTTTTCTACGCACTGTTCGGCTATGACTGACCATGGCCTGTCTTTATTTTCAAAAATTTTACACCTGATCGAATTAACTAACGTTTGATTTGTCCGTTCATTCTGCCCGTTTGAAAAGGGGCAATCTACCGCGGTAAAAATGTTTGTTATGTTTTCTGCTTTTAGAAACTTCTTAAATTCTTTTGAGTTTATGCCAGCGTATTGATCCGCAAGAAGTAATTTTATTTTTCCCTTTTTCTGCACTTTTTTTACCATGTTTATGAAATCTTTTGCTGTCTGTGTTTTTGAGGCTATTATAAAAGCGTACTTTGTGAAATGGTCTACTACTAAGTGCAGGTATTTTTTTGGGGATTTGTATCCGCTGAACCCTCCTATTGTATCCAAGGATATTATTTGGAAGGGCTCCGACGCTGGACGTAATTGTGAGAGGGGTTGGATGAAGTTTCCGAACCTCGATTTATTTCTTACACAGGTGTCGCATGCTTTACAAATAAGTTTTATATGCTTGTGCATGTTTTTAAAGTAGTATTTTGGAGTTAGGGTCAGAGTTAACTGTTTTACTCCGATGTGACTTTCCTTGTGAATATTTTTTATCATTTCAATACCTAGATTCTCCGAAACCCATATTTTTTCTTTGGTATTCAGAATTTTGTAACAAATGTTTTCTTTTTTTTCTATTTTATCCTCTTTTTTTATGTTTAATTTTTTTTGGTCGTTCCTCAATTCTTCCATTGATACGAAGTTTCCTATTTTTATAGCCGTCTCGCTGCTGGTGCTTTCGTCCAGTACTGGGTTTCGAGAAAGGCTATCCGCGTCTGCGTTATTTTTGCCTGGATTGTACTTTATTTCAAAATCAAAGTTTGAGATGTAGTTTAGTAGAACTACTAATTCAGGATCTTTACTCTTTTTCACATTGAAATTTCCAAGTGGCTTGTGGTCTGTAAAGATCGTGAATTTGTTTCCTATCAGCTTGTATTGCCAATATAGGATACATTCTTTTATCGCCAGGACTTCCAGGAAGATAGCTCGTTTATTTTCTTGTGTGTTTTGTTAGTTTTTTTGAAAAGAAGAAGGCTGGTTTTATCGAATTGTCTTTTTGGGGTTGTTTTAAAATTGCTGCTACTCCTTTTTTTGATGCATCTGTAAAGATGTATATGGGAAGTTTTGGGTCAAAAATTGCCAAAATTTGCTCGGAGCTGAGATAGTTTTTTATTTTTGTAAAGCTGTCTTCACATTCTTGTGACCATGTGAATTTTACTGTTCCGGATTTTGCCCCGGATATTTGCCGCTGTTTGAAAAAACGATGGAAGGCGAGGCGGTGTCGTGCGGGAGAGTTGGTCGAGGGGAAAAATGAAATTTTCGACACGAGACTTAATGAAAAATGTTCACAATATTTATTTTATTATTTACAACCAAGAAAGTACCTGTTTTTCAGTTAGACGAGCGTTCGATCGCACACGTGTGCGCAACACCGGCACGTGTTCGTCGCGCGGTGGAGATGTTCGAGAGCACTAATAAATCGCAAATTGCGAGAGCAAAGGAGCGCGGAGAGCTCAATTGAGCTGAGCGATCGATCGTGGGAAAAATCGCGAACACTTTTCTTCACACACGAAGTGGAGCGGGGCAAAAGAAAACTTGAGAATTTCGGAAATAAGTAAGAGCACGTTGTCTCGTGTCGAGAGCCGGTGAACAAGAGAGCGAGGATAATGGCTTCGCTTGAGTTGTCGATTTCTTCATGGTGGCGGCGCCACCGTCCGATCGGCGGCGTCCGGCCTCGTGGACGAGAGCGCGATTGTGGTGCCGCGCTGTGAGCGCGAGTTTGGGCGCGTAGATTTAAAAAGGCGAATTCCCGAACATTTACATTTTTCCTAAGTAAATTGTGCGGTGGTTCTAACACTATCGACGCTTTCGGTATGTATTTTAAGTAGAAGTTTACTTTGCCCAAGAGTTGCCTAACATTTTTTTGGTCGTGTGGTGTTGGAAAGTTTTTGATTGCGATTAAGTTATCGTTGAGAGGTTTTATCGCATTCTCTCTAACTTCGTGTCCTAAGTAGATGACTGATTTTTTTGCAAATGTGCACTTTTTTTTGTTCAATTTAAAGCCCGCTTGTTTTATGGCGGTGAGGACTTTGTTTATGTGACGTAAATGCTCTGAATAATTTTCTGAGAATATCAAAGTGTCATCAATGTAATTCATCGCGAAACTCTCGAGATCATTTTTCGCTAATACGTCACTCAGAATTCTCTGAAAAATCGCCGGCGACGATTTGAAGCCAAAAGGCAAGCATTTCCATTGCCAGTGTCCGTTTTGGGTTATGAACGCGGTTTTATATCTATCTTTTTCTCTAATTGAGATTGACCAGAAGGCCGAGTTTACATCCAATTTTGAAAAGAATTTGCAATCCCGTACTCGAATCAGCAGATCGTCAATCATAGGGAATGGATGGCATTCTGGTATGATTATTTTATTTAGTTCGCTATAGTCTACGCAGAAGCGTGACTTTCTCCTTTCTTCCTTCTTAAAAACAAGAGTCACAGGAGATGCGAAAGGACTAGTGGAGCGTTCGATTAAGCCTACTCTTGTCAACGATTTTATTTGTGAGTTTATTTCTTCGTTATCCGCTATAGAGCATTTGTACGGTGTCCGCGCAATATATTTATTTTCGCTAAGCTTTACTGTCGCCTCGTAGCCTTTTACTCTGCCTACTTTGAATTTATCTTCTGTGAACAGCTCTTTGTGTTTATTCAACACTTGTCCCAGTGAGCCCTCTTTGTTTACGCCTGTGTCTGTTTGTATCGTCTCTGTTTTCATTTTCTCATGAGGTTGATCTTCCTGTGTCTCCTTTTGAAAAATTTTCAAATTTTCGTCCTGACAAAGTTTAAACTCTTTAATCGCGTCCAGTCCTAACAAAATGTCGTCCTGGAAGGAGTCACTTTTTACAATATAAAAACATATTGTATTTGAAGTGTTGAAAATGTTTGTTTTTAGATTTATTGCGTCCAACGTATTCGTAGTGCCTGCAAAAGTGTTTAGTTTATTTACCCCGTGTCACGTCCGAATGACGTGGGGGAAAAGTTGGATAT
>JBAJMU010000381.1:0-10445 GCA_037952995.1 Hyposoter didymator
TTTAATTGAGCAAGAAATTTAAAAAAACAAGCGTTTTGTGGACACCCCATTACGCGATTCTAGAGCCACCCTATAAACTGAAACGAAACGGTGGCACACTATGACGACACACTCACCCATCCCCCCTCCGCACACCCGCAAACCTCTCGCCCACGACGCCGACCGCTCTCACGACGGCCGACTAGTGGGGGAAAGGAGTGGGGATAGGAGTGGGGGTGGCCATAGTGTGCCACCTACTACTGTCATCATCGAACCTTCGAGAACGTTCTGGAACGTTCGAGAATGTTCTAGAAGGTTCGGGAAGGTTCTGGAAGGGGGTTCATGTCTCGACTAGAGGGGTCGGTAAGTGTCGGTGGTAGGAATCTGTATCCAGAACCCGCCTTATCTATCCACTTTCGGCCGTCTTTTAGTAACGTTCGGGTGGGTCTACGCATTTAAGAGAAATTTGCGTTCGTACGTGTTGCCATCACCCAGCTACTGGGCCAGCGGCGCCTCGGTACATTTTCGTGGGACACTTTCGAGTTTCTTGTGCGTGTTCCTCACGGCGGTCGATCGTTTTGTGTGCGGACATTGACGGGTTCGCAATTCACCTAATCGCAGGGTGATTTCTCGGGAGTTTTCGGGAATTCGCGCTGCCTTCGGACATTTTCGGTTCCGTTGCGTCAATTCAGTGCTCATCGACCGCAAGTGTATCCCGTCAGTGCGTCGGGTCATTTTCGGGCACGGACATCTTTGGGAATATTTAGTGAACCTCGATCATTGCGGGTTCGTACTGTGCAAGCGGGACAATTTTGGGCTGCACACATCGCCTTCGGACCCTTCACGGGTAGGCACAGTGCCTCGGGAAATTTCTCCGGTTTATTCGGGCTTTCGGACATGTTCCGGGTTTTCGCAGTGGGGTTAAACAGTCCTTACGACTAGTGACCTTTCCACGGGACAGTCGACACGGTCGGCTTTTCATAGAATTATTCGGGTACTTCGCGGGCGTCTTCGGTTTCGCTCAACGGTATTCACGGGCTAACGGAACAAGTACAACGGGACCACCGGAAGGAGACGCGGTGTTATTAACTGACGAGAATCGCAGTTCTTCTCGTCACGGGACAAGCTAACCTCGCAGCATCAAGCGGGACACTACAGTGGGTACGCACGCCGTTCGACATAGGTCTGGAACTCGCATTCAAGTCGGACGGCGGAGTAAAACGACTCCAACTTCGTCGGGAGCCTTCACCTGTTCCAAACAGTGGGATCGGGGAGCAGCGTCGGGTCCAACGCATGGGGATGTTAGCCACACACCACGCGATCGGGATCGGGCTGATCACCTTCCGCACTACCGGGTGCCGACGGAAGGTGGTCCAACTACAAAAGTGTGGGTTGTGTCTTCAACGGGTCAGGTGATTCGACTTCGGGCACCGCGCCCAAGGAACGCCTTACGCACGGGCACGAATCGCGAGAACCCCGCGTGCATATCGGGTAAACCCCATCTCGTTGACCGTACGGCCAGCGAGACTTATAATCCCTTCGGGCTAAGGGATCGGTTCGGGCAATCTCTTGGGCAAGTCGAGATTTAGGACCTCGCCTTGTTCGGGTTCAAGAGTCCGGGAAGATCAAGTCGGGTTCGACGCTATTGTTACGTTCCCGTGAACTTATCGGAATTGGAGAAGACGCAACACAAGTTTGACTTCTCTCTTGGATCAAGACAATCAAGTCCTTTACCCAGGGGCGGAAGTCTCGTCTTCGATATGGGAAGTTAGCGGGGTAGGATTGACGCTGACTTTCGTGGGACTCAGTGCAGGAACAGAATTATCGTGCCGTTATTTGTAATAACTCTTGTCTATTATTTATTACGTTAAATAGATATTGGACTACAACCGCGACTACTTTTAGTTAACGCTTTAAGTATAGAATTAATGAGTTGATAGTGGGGAGTTTGCCGTAGAGCGATGATGCGTTAGAATTGTTCTTTAGAAATTGAAGGTTGGTGGATTCTCTGTTGAGGTGAGTCTCCGACCGATCTCTGACCTGTATTAAGATTGTGGACTTGATAAGGACCGATTTGTCGTCGATTCTCGAAGATGGCTGACTGTTGTAGACTTCTCGTAGCTGCGGTGCGCTCGATGAGTAATGGTTGACTTCGGCGATTGGGCGATCATGTCAAGCTGCTCTGGATGAGGTTTTTCGGCTTTGGCTTGGTTTAGACCTCGAACTCCGACTTGGAACTAGAAATTGACTCGTCGCGAACTGATTCTAAAGTAGAGTCTTTGGCTGATGAAGAATTGTCGGCTGAGTCTGGAGTAGAGTCTACGACTGATACTGGTGATGATGACTTGGCGACTGACTCTGGAGCAGAGTCTCCGACTGATACTGGTGATGATGACGAACTGATCTCCATGAATCATGTCCGCAGATTTTATAGGAAAGCTACCCCTTGGTGGTGACCTAATGTCTTACTTCTCTTAAAAAATACGGCCATTTTTAAGTAAGTTGTAACATTTGCAGCTAAGCCACTCGCGCGAGGCTGCGGAGAGAGAGGGGCACCCCCACCACTCCGCGCGGCCGAGCGATCAACGCCGGGCGCTCGCCGGCGAGCCGTCGATCAAAAGACATTAACAATTTTGATAGCATTATTCCTTGTAAAGAAAACAATTTTATTGTTCCCAAGAGCCGGAAGCGTACCGATTGCTATGGAACTTGAATTTTGCAAAAATGTTGATTTCAGGAATAGATAATTAGACAAACGTAAAAACATTGATATCTCGGGATGTAATCAAGATGTTGCAAATTTTTTTTTTTTAATTGTTCGTTTTCCAAAAACGCGTTAGATAGTAGAAGAATTTTTCCGGTATCTTCACAACTTTGGTCAAAATCGTTATTTGTTTATAAGCAAAAATTTAAAATCGCCGAAAAACAGTATTTTTTTCAACAAAACGTTTTTTTTTCAAATCGCTTGTGTATGATGACGCAAAGCTTCTCGATTTTTTTCCACCTTGTAGGACTTCGTCGGGAAATTCTATGGAAGGGCAGAGATTTCTCGATGATCGCGGATTGTTGCTAAACTATATCTCGCAGATCGAAAAATCTCGCACGATTCTCTTGGGGTTTGTCGCTGTCACATCATGCATGAGTTTTAAACCGATATGTTGATAAAGAACCGATTGCGGTTGCAAAAATGAAATTGAGAATTTTCGTTTTCATTCGCTATTAACTGCTTAATTAAAAATGGTAGCATTTTTTTTCGCAGAACTTTCTTTACAGAGAAAGAAACTTTCTTTATGATGAACAAATTTTATTGGAAACTTTTTTCGATAGGACGCGTTCCACAAAAATTATCTCAAAAATAGCGATTATTTAATTTTCAATAATTTTTTATTGCTAAAATATACCATCAAGAAGGTCGAAAACTCAGGACTATATTCCCGTATGCCCAAAAAACCTATAAAAAATTGGCTAGAGGGTGGGCCTCTTGAATAGGTCTTATGCTAAGGAGACTGGACTATTGCCAGGGAAACTTGGGCTGGGACGATTTAGCATCCACGGATGCAGCGCATGGGGTCGTCGGGAGCTATCGCATCTTGGGACCATCGGTACGGCGTTGGCTCCACACCACGTCGGGCGCACCCAGCGTCATACACGGGTTCTGACGCATCGCAGTTCGCAACGGGTCGTGAAAGTTCGGGTATTGGGTACGGAGAGCCGCGCATCGGCCTCATTAGTATGCACAAAGGCTACGGTCGCCCCAATCAAGCGACTCACAATTCCTCGCTTGGGACTGGCAGCAGCAATGCTGTCAGCTAACTTCGCAAACTACGTTCAGCGCACATTGGCATTGGAGCTCATGCTACGGGTCCAATGGAGGTTCACACCGAGACGGGCAATCCAGCAGATTGCACGTTGAGGGGGGGCTAACCATACATCAGCTGCAGCAACTTTTAACGGCGAGGGATGGGCCTCACTGACTAGCAAAATACTCTCTTCAATGGCCAACGCAGCGCATCGGGACGAGGGACGCAACGGCGCTCGAAGAGCGGCCAGGTTTTACACCAGCAGTCGCAACAGCACACACCCGGGCCCTCAACCACATCGGAAAATATTCACCCCTCACACGGTTGTTGCGACTGACATCATTGTTCCTCAAGGTGATTACAAACCTGAAAGGAGCCGGGGGCGGTACATCGGGTCCAATCAACACACGGGGAGACCTGGAAAACGCAAGGCTTAACGGGATAAAAGCCATTCCGGGAGTATAATTTCATTGGGAGCTCAAGTTTATTGCACATGGCTACACGTTTCCGAAATCGCATCCGATCAGGCGATTCACGGACTTCATTGATCATCGAGGGATCCTCAGGGTGGGCGGATGGCTGAAGCGGTCAGCCTTACAACCTGACAGCAAAACTGAGTCATTCTCCCTCGGTACTCACCATTGATGGAGCGGCTGGATCATCGGCGGGCGGGGTCTAATACGCTCACACATCATGCATGCGTCTGAGGTGCACCCTTCGGGCTCTCAACGCGTACAAATTTTACGGGTCAGTTGCCAACATCACGTGTCACGCCGGCACGACCGGATCTTTTCACGGGGATCGACTACGCGAGGCCAGTTTCACAGAAAGCTGGCACGGGCGCGGGAACGAATGTCACATGACTGGTTTTGCATTTTCATCCGTTTCACCACCTCTGCACTGCACCTTGCAGTTGGTACAGATCCTTCGACGGGCGGGTTTTCGCGGCACTTCATTACCACGCGGTACTTCATTTACCGGGAGACGAGGAGTTCCTCAGACAATCCACAGCGATTAAGAGATCATCTTCAAGGTGCAGCAGCAGAATTGGGACAACGCTTCAAGACGGGGACACGGGAATCCGACAACATCCCAATCAAAGGCAACTGACGGGATCAACGGGGGATCACCCCACCGAGAGCGGCCCACATGGGCGGGAACTAGGAGACGGCTGTAACGTTGGTGAAACAGCCCGTCTGAGAGACGATCGAGCCGATGGGCCTCACGTGCGAAGAACTTACAACGCTTCGCACATAAGTTTCGGGAATCGTTAACGCGGGTCCGCTACAAGCGGTCTCGGGTGATTTGGACGGGTTACCTGCTTCACAATCAGGTTCGCATCGGGGATCCCCTCACGGCCCACAGAGGCCATCGCCTCGGGAATTGGACGCGGCCAGGCTACCAAGCTGGCAGACCTTCGGGAACGGCTTCAACTCCTTTTGGGAGCATTCGGCAACGGGATTTAAGGACAGCATCCAGTGGGAAGTCCACCCACTGGGGGTACCACACCTGGGCGGGCAGTGGGAGACCGCAGTAAAGTCGGTCGAACATCACCTCCAGCGGGCGATTGGAGAGGCGGCTCACATGTTTGAAGAATTTACGACTCTTCTTACGCAAGTGGGGACCGTACTGACTTTCGTCCGACGGAACCAAGGTCGGGTCGTTGGTCTTCGGGTCTTCTGACCAAGAAAATCAGCCCCCAACGAAATGGCCGCTGGTCCGGGTAACACAACTTCATCCGGGAAGCGACGGGCTCACATGGATAGCCACTCAGCACGGCAACATCCATCTTCACGTGGCCAATCAACAAGCTGGCGTTCCGGCCAGTGCCTCATTCGGGATCAATCGATTGCACTTCTGCCGATGGCGGGGAGAATGTTCGGGATTGAGCGTTATTTTCATGGGTAAGGCGAGCGTTTGGGTCGGGGTTCGCGCTCTGCCGCGAATGTCGCCACAGGACGGGCGACACACGGGATCCACAGGCAACGCGAGGTTTGTGCTAATAATCTCGCCCTGCCACGGGCGTCGCTACAATCTGGGAAATTAGTCGCATTTGGGGATTACTGTCATGCACGTAATCGAAACTCATCGATCGGAATGATTGATCTCCTCAGTCTTGGATCACCGGTGGGAGCGCAGACACGCGGGCTAGTTTCTCCACGGGTCTTTCCTTCTCTATAGGTACTTCCCACTGTTGGGTCAATTCGAGTCTTACAACCTCGAATTGGGCGGGTTTCGGGAAATAACACGTTCTTGATCATTGTCGGGATGCGCTCTCACCACCCAGGGAATATTTTCCTCCTTTAACTCGGGATCGCCAAGATAAATTGGGATTACGGGAAAAGCGGATCAAACGCACGAGATTTAAGCACACAGTCTGCGTCGGCCACGAGGTCGACGAAATACACGGGTCTAGCGAATTATTCGCGCTTTTGGGTGACTCGAGACTTGCACTCTCTAGTCTCGGGGATCACCTCGTATATTCGCATCGGGACGCGTTTTTTGGTAACAATTCATTCTCACTCTGGGCGGGTTCGCGCCAAGTTTCGCCGCACCAACTAATAATACCTATTTGGGAATAAATGTATTTCACACGTTTTTATATAATCGCCCGCTCTTATTCGGTATCTAACAAAAAACACTAACGGTTCTTGGTGATAGAAAATTTCCTTCCGCGTGTCCTCGTGAAGTGTGCTTGTCGATTGCGGTTCTGAAAGATTTTCAGTTCCCTTTTTTCAAAAAAATAAAATAAAAAATTTCGACCCCGTGGTGCCGAGTTATTCAGACTTTTTCGTAGATCTGGTGATTCGAGGTGATGCAGGGGTTCGCCCTGCTCGTCCTCGTGAAGAGTTCTCGTCGATAGCGTTCTTTGAAAATTTTGCATTCATGATTTAAAAAAAAAAAAAAAAAATTCCAATTCGGAGGCTAAGGCTCCCTGAAAGGTTTTTGGAAATCTAACGCTTCTGGGTGATAGGAAATTCCCTTCCGCGTGTCCTCGTGAAAAGTTCTTGTCGATAGCATTCTCTGAAAATGTTTCGTTCATGATTTGAGAAAAAAAAAAAAATTCCAATCCGGAGGCTCCCTGGCGGGTTTTTGTAAGTCCAAGGGTTCCGGGTGGTAGAAAGTTTCCTTCTTCGTGTCCTTGTAAAGACTGCTTGTCGATTGCGGTTCTGCAAGATTTTTTTTCCCCTTTGTTGCGCCCAGATCACAACTAAATCCCGTAAAACATAGACTGATCGTCAGCCAACAGGCTATCGACCTTTTAACTGCAAATCATGCACATTCCTCACAGAAGTTGAGTGAATCTCGAGCTCATGCACCGAGCGAGGCCACAAGAAATGCCGACGATCAAAATGCGCAATCGATCGTCCCGATCGACCTGAACTCCGGGCAATAACCCCAAGACATCGGAACGATCGATTGCCCAATAAATACTATTTCCACTAACTAATCAAGAGACTCGGCAGAGTCTCGGGACAAGTACATTTGACAGCGTCGTCTGCTTGCCCGAGACCCGGCCGAGTGTATTATCTCTGAATAAAGCGATTTCGACGGTGGGGGTAGACACTTTCTTGAATTACGGAGCCCAGCGGTAATCTCATGATCTAAAAATTGAACTGGACACTAATCAAGTTGTCCCACTTCGATTGAGCCGTAAATCAACCCGATTGATGCAGTAATTATTGAGAAAAAACTTTGCACGGGCAAAATTATGCGATGATCGAAGTGTGCGAGCGTGTATGTATACGACACAGAGAAAGGGCCCGTGTGGCCATCGTGTTTCTGATTGGTCGTGACTGACGACATATCCAGCTGTTCCCATTCGAGGAAAACCTGTTGTTTGCCAGTTCACAAATACATCTTCACACATGTGTCGTTCAATTTCGCGGTGATAAATATAGAAACATTCGAAAGTCAGATGGTAAAAATTAGAAAATCATAACCTAAAATCCTGCTAGCAATCGTGTATGTTCCGACGGCCCATATTGACGCTAGTTAGAGGGAGATAGCTGGAACGGGTTGACATTTTTTGCCGACTTTGTGATGAATATTGTGCTAAAAGCTCTGACAGCTCGCCATAACCTCACTAATGCTAATTTGCAGCGGGCATTGACGACTTGATCCAGTGACAGGGAAATATGGTTCAGGAATGAATATGCTTTACAACCATTGCCCTATTCCTAAGCTCACAATTTTGTTCATTTACAGCATATCTAAAATCGCCGCTGGCATATTAGATTGATTGCGGAGCGACAATAACTCTCAGCGACATAAAAATCTTGTCGTTGAGCCACATGGGAATCTTGTCGCTACGAGTTATCCGGAAGCTCTGGATAACTCTCAGCGACAAGTTGTTGCTTCGGAAGGAACCAAATATTATGGAGCGATATATATATGCAAAAATACCGTTCTCGAGAAAAATTAAGATTATGGCACTCGTATACGTTTCCTTTCAGCTCAAAAAACTAGGGAGCTTGGAAAAAAACCATAATTTATACCATTTTTACTCGAGAAAAGCCATTTTCGTTTGAAAATTGATGAAAAATCGTAATTTTCAAGCAAAAATCATGGTACTGGGCAAAAAATCATATCTCGGTGGAAAATTGAGATGGAGACATGAATCTGGGCTTAAATTAAGCTCAAAAGAGTACATTCCTGGGGAAAAAGTCAGCAATCTAATCCCATAAAGCCAACTAAATAAAATTGTCGTTCCCAAGTCATGTAAAAATGTCGTTTTTTTCTAAGCTGATAGTGAAAATGCAAAAATACCATTCGCGAGAAAAATTAAGATTATGGCACGCGTTTACGTTTCCTTCCAGCTTAACAAACCACGTGGACAAAAAACATGATTTTACCGTCGTTGCTCGGAGAAGAGCGATTTTCGTTTGAAAATTGATGAAAAATCGTCATTTTCGAGCAAAAAATCATGGACATGGGCCAAGAATCATATCGCGGTGAAAAATTAAGATAGAGACATGATTGTTCGGGATTGAGCGAGCCTCGGCGGCAGCGTGGACAGCTGGGTCGGGAATCCACGCTCCGTCGCTGGCGGCAGCACCTCTCGGGCCTACGAGCACCGGCAGCGTGGAGCTCGAGCAGCCGGGCGTTCGTTCCCGCTGCCGACACAGGCGTCGCCACCTCCTGGGCGACTTTACTTTGCGGGACCGGGAAGACGCTCCGCGCATGCGCGCGGTGCGTCCTCATCGATCCCCATGATCGATTCTTCAGTGAAATCTTGGGAGCATTCAGAGCGCACGCAATTCTTTTTCTTCCAAAATTCTTCGGGTATCACGGGCAATCCACACCTCCTTTTCGTCAATCTGGCCAGTTTTTCTGTGCTTCACACTTCTTTCACCTTTTCGGTCAAAAATTTGGGTTCCTTACCAAATATTTTCGCTATACATCGGGTCTTTGCATGTTTTCACCGGGCACGAGACGGTCAGCCATCGCTACCGCTCACGTGGGTTTCGGGCAACGGGTCGTCACGCGCTTCGCATCGACAATTTTCTGGGCCATCGGACTGTCCACAACGCATTGTTTTACCAAATAAAAGCTATCTATTAAGCGGCAATACTTCGCCCGCTCTTATTTCTTAATTCCACCAACACCAGACTCCCGCAAAAACAATGATTCTTGGCTTGAAATGAGCTCCAGAGAGTACACTTATGGGAAAAAAATTCAGCAAATTATTCCCACCGGACTGAAAAAATAGGAGACTTTCAATCAGAAAAAAGAAGTGATATCCTAGCCAAAAATCCTCTCCCGGGGAAAAAAGCCTGGACAAGTCCATTTGTTCGTAACCCCCGTTTCCAATTGTTTTCACAGAAAAATCTAACCCCCCTAAAAAAGAATTGAAATAAAATGAAAAGTAGAAAAAACCCTAGGTTAAAATGCCTCCTAAAAAATTGAGAAAAACCCCCAAAAAAAATAAAAACAATTCAAAAAAATACAATGAATGTAAAAATGGTAAAAAAAAAATTGATGATTTTCGCTCAGCACAAAAAATTCTTGATATCCATAAAAGGACGAGTATTCCATTGATGGCTGAACATCAATTAACGAGAAAAAGGGAAAAGTTCCAAAAAAAACTCGTCACAAAAAAAAGAAACCCCTAAATACACACTGGCGAATCGACAGAAAAACTGGCGCGACGCGATGGAAAACTAAAGTTTGCCATCGCATGTTGAGCAGTCGAGCGGATGCGCACAGAGTACTTGTCCGGCCCGAAATTTTTTATTAGAAGTGCTCATCGGTGTTCAACTTGACATAACGCAATTGTTTGCTCTCAGAAAGCTTTTTAGAAAAGACACGTGAATGGTCGGTGAAAATCTCGAGTCAATCAAGGTTCTCTCCTAAACCGATTTATATTTCAAGCNAAGGTTCTCTCCTAAACCGATTTATATTTCAAGCAAATAATACAAAAAATGCCTAGAAGTGCAATTTTTCACGATGCATTACAGGTCATTGAATTTAACTGGCTGCACCTTAATTAGTCATTAGTTGTTATTTTTCTATGTATCCATACTCGTGTAAGTTATAGCACAAATAATTAATTTATTAATTGTATATCAAATCGAGAGAAAATTTCCAATTTTATCATTTTTCTCATGAATACAACCGAGTTCTCCTATCTATCAAGAGACGCGGTAGCGGCTCGACGCCAAG
>JBAJMU010000383.1:0-10419 GCA_037952995.1 Hyposoter didymator
AACGCAATTTAAATCCCGAATGTAATTTTCTGTCCCAAGGTGCAAAGTCCCGTAGTATTGAGTTCCCGAGAAAGAATTTGGAAACCCAAGTAGTCAAAAGACCCGAAAGAATAAAAGAAAGGAAATTATTAAATTTGGAGACACGTGGTCGCGCCGTTCTGCTTGTAAGAGAGTCGTTTCGNACGAGCGCTTGAGGCAATCGACCGAGAGCGAAGTGAGATCGACAAAAGGGCGCATGTGCAGATGGCCGCAACAAGCGAGCCCCAGCCCGTGGCGCCGCAGCTCGTCGCCCGTGAAATCTCGATCGATGCCGCGCCCTTTTAACTGTGAGGTTGCTCGTCCCGAGGGAATGCTAATTCCCGAACAGAATCTATAACAACAATGAAAAATATTGTAGGAAATGTACTGCTCTACAAAAAGTGTCTCTCAGAATTTTTCGATCAAGTTAAGCATTCACGAGATATTCATCGTCAAACATCAATGCATATCAATTGTTCTAGTTTTTTATCGATAATTCGAGAATTTTCAACTTAATTTCTGAGTTTTAGGGAAATTTACACAAGTCTGAGTTTCTTTGAATAGAAAAATGTTATGAACTATTTTTTAAATTTTTTGTTCAGTCTTGGGCATGTTTGGTTACATTAGAACAAAAAAATTAGTGCATTTCTTGTGACGGTCTGGCAATAATGAGGCAATAGAGGTGGCCCATAGCGCAGTGGTTAGCGCTCTGGACTCACAGTCCGCGGGTCCCCGGATCGAGTCCCACTTGGATCACCTTTTTATCCGCTCATTAATGCCGGACCGTGCCTCGTCACATTTTCAACATATAGTGTAGTCAATCTAATACGAAAGACATTGATCTGGAAGAAAAAAGCGAGAGACGTAATAGAAAAGAAAAATGAAAATAAAAATAAATAAAAACAAATAAAGAAATCGGTGGAATGAAATATTGCTGGTCTAGATTAACATCTGTGCAAAACGGGAGCCATGTAGCTCAAACCGTTCTCGAGTTATAAACATTTGAATTTTACAGTGCCAGAACATACATACCCACACACACACATACACACACACATCCGGACATTTTTTGTAGATATGATTTTTCGACGTTTTGGGACATTTCAAGCACATTGACATTAAAAACTGAAGAAAAAAAAAATTTACCGTCACAAAGCTTCCTCTATGAGGAAGCAAAAGAGGAAAAAGTGGAAGGCATAGAAAAGTGAGGTTAGACACGGTGAGGGCAAGCGGAGGACAGGAGAAGGGAAGGAGTGGAACAGTGGCGACAAGAATGCGGAGGAAGAAAATGGAAGCTGGTTAACGGAGATGGGCGAAGGCGACCGGGGATGCCCGAACGGGTTGACAGTGGTGACAAGGACGACAGAGCCGACGAAGCTGAGAGGCAGATGGAGACTCTGGACTAGGAGCGGAAGAACCGAAGAGGCCCGAGTCAGCGCAGAAGCGTCCGGCGTCAAGGATAGGGAGGAGCACGTGGCGATGGAGAAGCACAGGGTCGAGGAGATTAGTGCGGTAGCATCAGGCGAGTCGAGTGTGTGGCTATCCGGACATATCAGTCGTAAGTGAAAAACCGAGTAAGAATAAGAGAAGAAAAAATGACCAGTGCATCGAGAAGCGAGTTGGTGAAGGCGGTGCGTGCACTGGTGAAGGAGGTGAGGGAGATAAAGGAAATTATGAAAGGAGGAAGGGGAGGCGTGAAGAAAACGAGGCAAGGTGTGGGTCAAGGTGGAAGGAAGCACGGAGGAAAGAATGGTGGAATGACGAAGAAGGGAGACCAGAGTGGAAGCGAGACGGAGAAGAGCGACGGTGAGGAGGAAGGAAAACAGAAGAAAAGGGGGCGAGAGGGAGATGGAAAAGACAAGTCCAAGAGAGCGGAGGCGGACGTGAAGGCAAGGAGTATGGTGGCGCAACGGGAAGAGAGAGACGGAGGCCGGAGAAGTGCAGACGGAGACGTCGAGCGTAAAATGCGAGACGGAGACGTCGAGCGTGAAATGCGAGACGGAGAAAAGGATGAGAAGTCGAAGGTGAGGAGCGTCATGAGTGAGAGGTGCACATGGACGTGCAAGGGGATGAGCGGAGGAGAAGAAATGGAAGAAAAGGAGGTGATAAAGGTCAAGGCGGTGTCAGGAGAAGTGGAGGAGGCGGAGGAAATTGATGTCAGCGGGATAAGGAGCGGAGGTGAGGATAAGAAGAACGAAGAGGTGAAGAAGATTGACGTGATAGAAGAAGGAGAAGCGAGGAGGGGTGGGAGAGCAACGGCGGGAGGCGAGACGGAGGAAGAGGACGAAACTACGGAGGATGAGTTCGTTCAACGGAGGGACGCGGAAGAGGACACGAGAGAAGAAAGCTCGGAGAGTAGGGGCTGGGGGTCAGAGGGGGACGGAGACAGAAGGCCAGAGGCAGAGGATGTAAGAGAAGAGAGCTGGGTAAAGATAATGGATGAAGAAGAAAAAGAAGGAACGGAGGGAGAAAGCGAGGAGGGAGGAAGAGAACAACGCCAAGGAGAGGAAGGAAGCGGCGGAGTCGAAGGATGGAGGACGAGATCAAGAAGGACGGCAGAGGAACAAAGGAAAAGGAGTGCGGAAGCGAGAGAGAGAGAGAAATAAAATCGAGGGGGGAGATCGAGGAGAGGCGGAAGAGGCGGAAGAGGCGGAGGAATGTGTGCTTGAGAGGGAACGGCAAGGTAGAAAGAATAAGTAGGGAAAGCACGGAGCAGCTGATTGAAAAGGGGAAAAGGGGTGCAAGATAGAAATTGGGAAGATAGTTAAAAGACAGCAGAGTGGTGAGAGAGTGTTGTTAACAGTGGAAATGAAGGGCGAAAAGGACAAGATAGAGCTGTTGGAGAGAAGGGAGGAAATTGAGGAAATGGGGGTGTAAGTGAGCGAGGACTGGACGTGGTGGGAGAGGAGAACGAGGTACAAAGTAAATGAGAAGGCGGCGGAGGAAAGGAGAAAAAGGCGAAAAGTGCAAAAGATTGGGGAGAAGTTGATAATTGAGGGGGAGGTGTGGGTGATGGATGAAAAAGAGGATAAATGGATGAGAAACGATGGAAGTGACGAGAGCGTGGCGAAGGAGGAGGAAAGGGAGAGTGAGGAGGGAGAGTAGGGGGAAAGATACGTAGTTGCGAGGGGGCTGAGGCGAGAGAGAGAAGAGAGTGGATTGGATGAACGAGCTTGATGTTGTTGTGTGTGTGAAGGTTTGGTGGAGATGGTGGCAAGGAGAGTCAAATGTTTGGCGTTTCATGTAAGCGGAGCGGGAGTCCGCACTGTGACCCGTTGGGGAACAATAAGCAGCATCTACAAGAAAGCCATGACCAATTTGAAAAAATCGAGGCACCGCATCATAAGCGAAGTTGTTTCGTCCGGAGTACAATATTTTTCGAGGGAAATATCATTTTCCCATTGATAAACGAGTTAATAGCAGAAATTCATGACCGATTTTTAAAAATCAAGGCTCCGCATCATAAGCGAAGTAGTTTTGTCCGGAATTTAATATTTTTCGAGGGAAATATCATTTTCGCATTGAAAAACGAGTTTCTACGAGAAATTCATGAACGATTTCAGAAAATCAAGGCACCGTATCATGAGCGGAGTAGTTTCTTCTACAGTACGGAAGAAAAAATAATTCAATTAAAAATGTTTTGTTAACAAAATATTTTTCATTGAGTTTTTTTTTCCTCCGTACAGTAATTAAAGAAAATCACAACGACGATATTCGAAACCGATTTCACCCAAAAGTTGAGTAAAAAATAGTGTTAAATGAATTAATAAAAAATTATCAATAAATTTGGAGTTAAATTGTCGATTTTTGGAAATTATCAATAACGAAATCATGATCAGCGGACGAAGTTACCACAAATTAAAAAAAAAACAACTCGATAAGTTGATTTGTGCCGGAGATATTCCATGTTGGTGGAATTTGAACTCCCAAATTCACTTTTCACGCAAGCGCGCGAGCCGGAGACGGCTACCCCCACGCTGCCGCCAAACGCGAGGGTAGATTTGGCTCCACATTAAACCGCTGGAATTAACAATAAATTAATATGAAATTTTTGCGACGATTTTTCTCCAGTTAGCACAAGTCTTCCTCTGTACGCTGTCCAATTTTCAGCTCGCTATGTTGAAATGAGCCGCTGCAATAATTATTAATAAACAAATTTTTTTAACTTTACCTAATTAACTTTTTGCATTTTTTTTTCTTGCTCTTTCGAGTAATGTTACTTGTGACTCTGTAACTTGAAAATTCGCGCTGGAATCTTATTTGTTTATAGGTGTTCGGGATTGAGCGAGCCTCGGCGGCAGCGTGGACAGCTGGGTCGGGAATCCACGCTCCGCCGCTGGCGGCAGCACCTCTCGGGCCTACGAGCACCGGCAGCGTGGAGCTCGAGCAGCAAGGCGCTCGTTCCCGCTGCCGACACGGGCGTCGCCACCTCCTGGGCGACATTACTTTGCGGGGCCGGGAAGACGCTCCGCGCATGCGCGCGGTGCGTCCTCATCGATCGCCATGATCGATTCTTCAGTCGAAATGTCAAGAGCACATAGAGCGCACACGTTTTCTTTGGTCTCTCACATTTTCGGGTATTCTTCGGGTCATTCTCAGCATAAATTAATCGGGAACCTCTCAAATCACGGCACTTCGCATTTCTCTCACAGTTTGGGCATTTTATACTACTTCGGGAACAGTTATTGTGAGTTAAACGGTCCTTGACCACGTTATTGCAACGGGCACGCGGCGGTCAAGCGCCTTGACCACGCACGCGGTCTTTCGGGCATCGGGATCAAACGCGCTTCGCATCGGGAAAAATCCGGGCCATCGGGCCACAAATCACTTTGTATCTGCACCAATAAACTCTATCTATTATTTTCTACAACCGCGCTCTCGTATTTCTCTCTCACCACCTACACCAGATCCTTGCAAAAACAATAGGTAAAAAACGTACCCTATTTTTAGAGCCGTTTTTCACCCCTTTAATAATAAAAAATCGATTTGCCCCAAAGTGTACATGGTAGTTCGACTCTTTTTAATTGATTTTGTTTTTGATTTATTGCTCTGCGATGCCCTCCGGCTGTAGAAATTCCTTGCAAAAACAGATGGTTTTTCAATAACAAATGACTTTTCTCAGAAACTATTTATCCGATCGGGCCCAAATTTCGCACACTTCTTGAGTGTGCCGTGGAGCATATTTTCTGAGATTTTGAAAGCTGTACACGCATTTTTTGATTAACAATGGGTTATAATAAAAATGGCAATTTTCGGTGGTTTTTAATCATTTGCGGGCGATCTAATGAAACGATTTGAATCTGCCAAACGCCAAATTATTCGTTTTTCTGATATCTACAAATAGTTACTCAATTTTTTTTGTGCGGTAAAAAGTTTTGGCGCTATCTCTCAAAAACATGATTCCGCCCACTTTGACCGAGTGTAAAAAAAAAGCCTCCCAAAATCTGTGGTTGGAAAGTGGTGGCCTTCGTCAGGGACCTCAGCCCTACACAAATCCGTCGGTTAGAATCGTTCTGGCCGAGTGTCACGTAAAGATACCCGGATCCTGGACTATCAGCCAAAGGTCCACGTGCGGCGGAATATATTTATTTGGACCAAAGAAACCAGAAGAGGCCTGTGCGAAACCGAATCGCGACCTCATCTCCGCTGGAATTGGTGTATAAACGTCGCTTGGATTCTCACTTAGAGCAATGATGCAGCACTGAACACCAGTGCTGTAGCAGCCAGTGGTTTCTCCGCTACTAGTCGCGTTAATTATCTGACCCGAGGAAGAATTGCTGCCGGATGCGGAAGGCACGTGGGAACTTTGATCGGATTCAGACATGAAGAGTTTCTTTCTCACCTTGCGGACCCTTTCGCATTGGACGTAATCACGAGAGGGACAACAATCTAATTCACTGCTTGCGCTCGAAAAACCAACACTGTCGGAATCTTCTCTATCCAATCCGTGTTGCTTTGCACTCTTTCCAGCTGATGCATTCCTCGAAATTTGGTTCACTTCAGGGGGGATGATGTTATTTATTAGCAAGTTGGATTTCGCTTGACCATTCCATGGTCTGGAAAATCCTGCCTCGTTGTATTCACTGACGATTTTTTCACTTGGCCCTTGCATTGCGATATCCACCTGTTTTTAGTCCCAAGTCAACACGCACAATCCACTATGTCAATGTTTCTGAATGTTCCTTTCGGCACTGTGCTTTAAAACGTGGAAACGAAAACTGTCTCAAAGGCATAAATTTAAAGTTTTGGCAAAGGTTAGCGACGCTCGATTTTAGGATTCAGGTTGGCTCTGACGTCTCGACTAACACTGTTGATTCCTTCGAACTGTCATTTGGTTTTGTAGGGGACGCAGAGTTCAGTGAGAAGTCAAAAGCCAGAGATTTTGGGAAAACACCCCTCCGTCGAGGATTGGAGGATTTCCGACGCTTCGAACCCTCCCGTGTACTATAGGGCCACTTTGAATACCCCCTCCCTCTCGCTCTCCTTCTCATTGACATCGAGAATCTCGTAGCTTCTCCCTCTGCCTGTCGCACCCCAATGCTTTTAGCAACAGTCTGTGCGGCAATGGTCGAATTATTTGGGGTGGTGGAAGGCTCGACGGAAGGAGGCGGTGGGTTTTTCGGTAGGCCTGCTGGAGGCGCTTCGTGAGTGTGCCCCATTCGGTATTTCTATTGTCATTTCAACAAAAACTCATAAATCCAAAGATAACATCAAGCATCTCACGTTTAATCAGGCACTGTTTCAACTTTTAATTTTTTTTTCTTTTCGATGAAATTTTTTTTTACCCACAATCCAAGGAGATGCAGGATTCGTTGTGCAGATTAATTAGTCCTGATTGTTGCAGCTTGATTGGGTTCTCGAGGGCGAACATCAAGGAGCAATAGTGCGATCGGCGCCGGAAGTCGCACCGCGAATCTTAAGTCTAGACTATAGGGCTTCGATTTTTTTTATTGCGCTCTGGCCTAGTGGGGTGCCATCAAGAGACTCGGCAGAGTCTCGGGACAAGTACATTTGACAGCGTCGTCTGCTTGCCCGAGATTCACCCAAGTATATTATCGATGAATAAAGCGATTTCGACGATGGGGGTAGACTCTTTCTTGAATTACGAAGTCCAAGCGTTATCTCATGATCTGAAGTTTGAACTAAACACTAATTAAGTTATCTCACTTCGATTGAGCCATAAATCTAAAGCCATAGAGGCTATTGATGCCGTAATTACTGAAAAAAACTTTGCACGTGTTACGTCCAAGTAACAAACTCTAAAATAAAATCGCCCTGTTTTAGACCTTAGCAAAAGCTAATTAGTCTGGGATTCCCAGGCTAATCCGTCTGGCGCACGGAGGTTTGTTTAATAAAAGGGGTGAAGTTATATAAAATTCCCTCAGGATCGAGGCGATCGTTTCATCATAGGGATTTTAGTTGAAAATTATCCCATCAATTTTCCCACGTAGAAGTTCCTACGGGCGTCATTTATTGGAATATATTTTGGATGGAGGAAATTGATTGAATATTCCGCAGTTTTAAGAACATATGGTACTGTTTCCGAAGGGGTGAATGAAATATTCTGCAGAAATTCCTCGGTATAATAACCGTGGGTTTTCTTTCTTGAATAACCGTTGTATTCGGCGGTTATTTTCCTCAAGAAATTCTTTCTACCGCCCGGTTTTCCCACTAGAACAGAATAATAATATCTCAGAGACGAATTGGTGAGGAACCTGGATAAATTCGCGGAGGGCCGCGCTATTTATCCAACGAAGTTTGAGAAAGGAAAATAGTGCACGAGGTTGTCCGCGCTGCACTTATTATTGAGGAAATTTTTAAGAACACGAGGTGGCCCCTGCTGCTCCTAATTGGTGAGTGAAGGAAGGAGAAATTCGGAATACGCGGTGGGCTGCGTTATTCTGAATTTCTTTTTAAGGACATTTCAGGAAAATGTAGAGTACGAGGTGGTCTGCGCTACTCTTGGTTTGGATTTTCACTTACTAATGATTTTATTTGGTCAGAAATTTATTTCCTGGTCCTTTACAAAATTTTCTTCCTTACTGCTAAAGTGCTAAAAATTCGGGCCTTTTATACCCGTTGAAAACGAGGGTGGTAGAGGGTGAGTCCCTTGTGATTGGTGACCCACTGTCTCTGTTCCGGATTTTGCCCCGGATTGTTGCCGCTGAAAACATGATCGAAGGCGAGGTGGAATCATGCATGGGATTTTTGCATGCGAAATAATTGTGCGACACGAGACGGTTTGGGGAGTAGCCTTTCTTTGGTTTATTTACATAGGAGTAGAGCCGAGATTTGGAGCGTTCACTCGCACTTTGTGCGTAACACCAACACGTGTCCGCCACGTGAGAGTGGAGCAGACCGAGAACTTATGTGATAATCAAAGCTTAGAGAAATATATTGCTAAAACTATTAAATCTGATTAGGAGAAAATAAGAGCGATCTCGTCGCCGTGAAAACGCGGACACTTTTTCACGACCGACAGGGAGTTATGCCGAATAACTTGGAAAGAATTTATGAAAGCCTTTACGAGAAGCCTCGTGTCGCGAGGAGCTCGAGAGCGAGAGCCCACACACGCCGTCTCCCTCGGGAGATTGACGAAAAAGAGAGCGAGCGCAAGATGGACGCTGGTCAAGTTGTCCCGTTCCTTATTGTGTCAGCACCACCCGACAACTTTACAGCTTCCTGCCATTAGTGTTGAGATTCGTGATGATAGAGCCGCGCTAAGAGCACGTGTAGCGGAGCGGGAAATTTAGAACGCTCTTTCCAGAACAGTCTCACACCTCTTACATAAAATAGTGGTTTGCCGGGGAGCCTTATCTCAGAAGGCTGCCCTCTAACTCTTAGGTGGTAGTTTTCTTGGTGAGGAGAACTTTGCCTTAAGGGTCCTATACCCTTTCCCACTCCTACTTTTACCAAGGACTGATATCTCAGCCCCGCTATATCTAGTGGAGGAGTGGGGCGAGGTGCTGAGGTTACGCTGTAACGTGATGACGTAACACACGGGGAAAATTATGCAATGATCGAAGTGTGCGTGCGAGTATGTATACGACACAGAGAAATGCCTCGCGGCGCTGGCTTGTTTCTGATTGGTCGCGACTGACGATCATAAAACGAACAGTGCAGCCGAGCGGGCGAAAAACGTCGGCTGATCGCGCTGAAAAAATCACCATCGATATTTCAACGGCCCATATGGACACTAGGGTGGCTAAAAAAAAATCGATAATTTTAATTCTTCGATCATTGTTCATAGAAAGTTGGAGTTTAATATAGGAACAAACCTCGTGAAAGAAGGAGACCGTATGTAAATATTTAGAGGTTGCGCAAGTGACTTTTATTTTATTTTTTTTGCGATTAGAGTCGAAAAACGATCATTTTATTCGATAGTGGAAGAAATAAATCTAATTTGATTCTCATTTGAAAAGGAATGAAGCATCGAATTATCCTGGAAAAAAAACAAAATTTGGAACTTACTTTTTTTTCAGATTCCATTTTTATTTGTACGGCACAATGAATTTACTCCATTTTTCAAGCATCGGTGACAAATACTACAACAACACGTTTTCTCTCGAGGAGGCGCTCGACGGCAACATTGTATCGCGCGCACGTTGAGCGAAATAGCTAGAATCGCTCTGTTATTGGAAAGCTTTCATTCGTATGACACGGCACAATGTTTTCTTTCAGGGCCGTCTGAAAAAACGTGCTGTTAAGTGTTAATGCTCGATTCTCAACTCAGTACGATTTGAACTGTCACGATGGCGATTCAGAGTGAAGTTCCACCGTTTTATTTAATTGGCTGTGAAATTCAGTACTTTGATCAGAGTAAACTGCCGCTCAATAGACAGGTACTAAGTTGCTTTCTTAACTACCACATAACTTTGAAATTAACAAAAAAAAAACAGTGCAAGAAAAGTTCTCAACGAAGTGAATAGTATTTGGAGCAAGTGTGGAATAAAAACATCATTGCCACATAACAGCGTTGTGAAGTTAGAAAAAAATGCATGCACTGTTGCGCCCAGATCGCAACCAAATCCCGTAAAATATACCGGGTGTCCCATTTTAATCTTACACCTAACTTTTCTCGAAAAATATTGGTTGGACGAAATATTGTGTGGAACAAAACTTTCAGGGGTTGAAGGGGGACGTTCGAAAAAAAAAATTTGTGGAGCCAAAATTAAAAATAGCGGCTTTACAATGGCCAACATGTTTTTTTTAAACGGTAACATAACTTTTTTTGGTAATTATGTCGAATCAGGGCTGCACCTCAAAACTGCTCCAAATTTTTTTTATACACGCTATGTGGTTAACATATGATGTCCCATGTAATATTTTGGTGGGGGACGCCATAAAAACCCCATAAAAAAAACTTACCATAAGGTTGATAATGAACAAGTGATGAGTTAG
>JBAJMU010000384.1:0-10415 GCA_037952995.1 Hyposoter didymator
CTGCAGTCTCGGCAATCGTAAGAGGACGAGGACCGAGCGGAGTTTGCGTTTGAAATCCCCCGCGCGACACCGGGGCGCGAGACCCGGAAGTTGGGTGATTCGCAAAATTAGGCGAGAGCACGCTCTCGGCGAATTAGATTAGTGCAGTTTCCCCCACGTAGTAGGAGAGCCCACTGCGAAATATTCACCCAAATCGGACTTACGGCCAAATTGTGTACGATTCGATGGCGAATGTAGTCGTAATGGGGTTGCCGGACATGGTAAACCCTGTATCTTGACCGACGGGCCCAAAAAGGCCCACTTTCGCTCAATTTTCCGGGGACCTGCTACCCGGATAAGACTTACGATCAAAATTAGTGCCCATCGATAGGGAAGGTTGAGCACTTTAAGGGAAAACCAGGTTGCCACCCCCTACCCTGTCAGGAGCTACGGCAGCCACCCCTAAGTGTGACCGATTTTCGTAGTGTACTGCCCGGATCGAACTGACGATTTTTTTTTTTTTTTTTTGTAGCTCGAACCTTCCCGAACATAAAAAACAAGGTTGCCACCTTTGACCTTGACTGGAAAATTTTCTGCCAGCGAATTATGGTGTCAATGTTAATTTATTTTATTTTGAAGGAAATCGAAGCGGTCCATGAAAAAAATGTTGGAAAATGTTGGTTCAGCGCTAAATAATAAGGAACTTTTATTTTTTATTTTTATTTTATTAAGCAATAAACAATCTTTGAACAGGTTGGGAATGGCGTGGATTGAAAAAAATTAGATTGTATAACATGAACATCAAACATTTTTATTCATTTATAATCTTTGAATAAGAATAACGATACTACGCTATAAAATATAAAATCAATACAATGAAATCTTAACAGCAAACTCATTCGGTGTCGGAGTCGGAACTATGAACCGCGAAATCCTCATTATCATTACTTTTGGTCTGTTCTGTGAGTACAATGTCTTCTACTCTCAACGAGGTTGGATCTCCTTGATACCACAGAGGCACAAGTTTATTGTGAAACATCCATCCACATTCTTGTGGGTTAAATTTAACGCAAATCTCGTCCGTCGCATTTAGCCACATTGCATTGATGAAGCTTGACCTGAGGATTTTTTGTTTCAAAGTTTTCCAACACGGAGGAATTAAGTTGGACTGAAAACCTTTAACTTTCGTCAGAAAGTGCTCGCTATTCATATTTTTCATGTAGAGTTTTTGAAAAATTTGCGGTCTCGTTAAGTCGACACTTGAGCAATTTTTGACGTTGTACATTAGACAAGTGTACTCTTGAATCGTCTCTATCATCTCGTCGTCAAAATTTTTTATCGAGTCGTCAAGCGTAGCAAAAACTGTCTGAAATTTGTCATTTTTTTTTGAAGAATTTGAAACGGACGGATTTTTCCCTTCCGATAGAAGGCTGTCGTGTAATCGCATCCTATGAATGCATGAAAAGCTGGCAAAGCTCTACATACACCTGCCCCAAGAACGTTAGCCAAATCGGTTAAACTTATACAATCGTAATCGTTTTTTCTAGTTATCCTATTCGACATCCATATGCGCGAATGTGCAAACTTATGGATATTACCCAATAGAATAACGAGAATGTCGGTGTCTGAAGCTTTTATCATGACGTTGAGATTGTCTCTTAATTTGCCGATATGGAAAATTATCCGGGTGTCCGCTTCTTCGTGATAGCACGTTAAATCGATCTCCTCTTTTTTATCTATGTGACCGTTCACAACGACAAACGAATAACACTTTTCTTGGGTAGTTATAAACACTTTTTTGTTAGAAAGAATGGGAACCATCGCATCATTTCCCCAAAACTCGGATAAAAAAAGCACGATGACGTCTTTAAATTTATAATTTTTCAAACCTTTGTAAAAGTCGGTTGGTTTGGTTTGTGCAGGTCCTTTAATCGTGTAAGGTATATCCGTTTCTTGTCTACTGAGTCGTTCGCCATCTTTAATTGACGGGCTTATATATCTATCAAAAATTAAGTGAATTTCACTTGCATCTGTGGTACAAATCTTTTATAATATCATTTCACCGATTTTGTCAAAGGTTTGTGGAACGTTTTGTCCCAGAAGATACAAGAAGTAAAATCCATCGATGATATCAACGTCAATTTTAAATGGTCGTGATGAGTTAATTTTTGAGGTCAGATGTTTTGCTAGCGAAGATTTATCAGTTTTGCACATCTCACCAGAATATTGGCACAAAGCTGGTATCGGAAACATAGTTCTAAATCGACTATCTTTTCAAGAGCTACTGCTAATAGGTGCCCAAAAATATCCCTTTTCATTTTTATAAGGGCCTGTTTGCTACCGTCTTGACTCTTTTGTATTTTTTTGGCACAATCAAAAGCGAAATTGTGGAGTGCGTTGCGCGAGATCGATCTCGTGAAGCGATCTGAGTTCTCTTCGCATTCTTTAATGAATTGGTTTTTTTTTGGTCTCTCCGACGGCGTTGCTGGTCAACAAAAAACTTGCTACAGAAGAAGACGCTGCTCGGCCTGTTGAAATGTTAAATAATTCATTCATGTCGATATTTGGATCGAAAGGATTGAAATTTTGTTTTATAGGGGAAACAAGTTAATCGAGCTGTTTTTGATTTTTTTCGATTCTACTTTTCTCGAGCGAATTCGTGATGTCGTCTTTAGGTGCAATATTTATTTCTTCTAACAGCTTTTATATCGCTAAGAGTCATCATGTAAGTCAGGCTGTAAATGAATAAAATGGTTGGTGTAGGAATCGGTCGAAAGATGTGGAGCATATTCATTCATGAAGCATATTCTCTCGTCATCGGAGCATGTCGGTAATATGCCAGCTGAAAATTCGAGTTTGTGAGGTTATGACGAGCTGGCAAAGCTGTATCACAGCATTCTTTTAGAGTCAGTCACGAAAAATTTGCAACACATTCTTCTCCCATAACCTTGCACCCTCGGAAAAATACATGGTTAGCCAACGTTCTTTGTTCGACAAGGAACAAGTTGTAACAGTTATTTTCTCGAAAATGTCAAGGGCGGAAAATAAAAATATGAACTTATTTTAGCTATCTCTCTCACACTCGCGTCAATATGGCCCTTCGAAATATCAGCTGACATTTTTCGCTCGCTCGTCTGCACTTTCGTGTGCACGACGGATCCACTGGAATCATCGCAGCCTCGACTAATCAAAAATTTCGCAGCCCGGGATTGGCTATGATGGGCACGCAGACCCCTTTGCATGTGTTGTCGGGCGGCCATATACAGACGCGTCAAATCCTTCGATGTAGCGTGGTTCTGACGAAGGCTGAAATAGGACTAAGCCCGTGCAAAGTTTTTTTCTCAGCAATTACTTAATCAGTCGTACCGAATTAGGGCTCTTTCGAAAGAGTATCGCGTAATTAGTCTCCATGACAATTTTCAGGTCGCTAGACAACTCCTGGGCTTTACGGTTAGCTGAAATGTCATCAAAATTTTTGTCCCCACCACCGCGAATCGCTTTACTACGAGAAAGTATCGACTCGGCGAGCGCTCGGGACAAGCAGACGACGCACAGCTGTTAAATGTACTTGTCCCGAGACTCTGCCGAGTCTCTTGATATCCCAGTTAAAGAATTTGCAGCGTCTGCATTAATGGTCTGTTCCAGAGTGAGATCAACAGGAGCCCGAGCCAGATTACCGCTGGTTCTTTTAATTCCAAAAGCCCCCCGCCTGAATTCGTCTCGCAAAGGAGGATTGGATATTTTAAGGTTGATGAGATTACTCAAATGTTTGAGACTCCATCTCGCATAATTCGGTTGATTGGAAATGAAAAAAACGTTTGCCATGCCAGATAAGGAATCGATATACAGTTCAAAGTCACTCGTTCTAATGCTTCTCGAAAAACGGTAAAAGAGATTGATGTACTCGAAATACTGCATGTAAAATTGTGCGGTTTTTCCGTGACCGCCCGACAAAGTCAAGGATCAAACGTTTTTGTATTTTTCGTTAATTTCTCTCAACGAATATCGCATGTTCAGAGGAGAGCGGATGTCTGTGGGATTATTGAGGACGGGTTCCAAGTCTTCGGTCAGTGTTTCAGGGTACACATCGACCTCCGACAGAAAACGTTCGAAATAATTGCAGTGCACCGGATATAAGAGGATGTATCCTGTTACATCTGTTAAAATGTTTGCTCTCAATAAAACCGTTACAGAACCAGGTGCAAGAATGTCACATTGCCGTAAGATATCGATGATACCGCACGAATCGATGTACTTTCCGATTGCTTTCAAATACGCCATTTGCGTGTGGAATGCACCCGAATTAACAAAAATTTGATCAAAAACGGGACTGTCGGTGCTTTGAATTTCCATAGCCTTTTTCGCATTGGCAAGATCGTAGGTGACAATAATGTTATCTTGGGCGCATTTCTTCGCGATATCCATTGCGATATTCATAGTTTGTTGTAGAACTGAATACGAGGTAGGCGATAAATTTATAGGTGACAAGTAATCAAGTGTTTGTTTTTCGCTGCTGTCTAACATAGTTTTTTCAATTGAATCCCACCCACATTGGAACGGAAGAAATTTGTGATAATGAAATTCCCCAAATCAAGTCCTTAATTATAGCATCCTGTTTTGCGCTGTTACAGTCAGCTTGAATTTCCGTGATCGTTTTAAGGGGCAACAGTGCTATCGCTTTAGTAGGTTTTTTGTAGTATGCTACGGTTTCGCGGGGAATTACTTCGAATCGGCGTCTTTTGCGACTTAGGGGCCTCACCCTAGAAGAACTGTCGGACGAAATTTGACTGAGCGTTTCTGTTTCAAGTGCATCTGACAAAGCCTCGAACGGTGACGAAGGTTCGTTAGCTTGAGAAAACTGATATATAATTCCGACTGTGTCGTGTAACGTATCTTTCCCACTCGATGTATCGACAAAGCGATCATAATTATCGAAAGCTACATGCGTGCAAACTCCGTCTTTGATATCTATCCCAGGTGGAATTGATTCGTTGTTCGAGTAAGCTGTGTACGTTAGCTCGGTTTCCAGCTTTTCCGCCGTGGAGTAGGAAATTGAGTGACCAAATTTATTTAGAATTGTGAGCACTTTCCTACTACTCGTTAACGATTTCATAGTCAAACCCAACATCAAGTGTTTCGCAGGCTTTACTCTGCCCTTCGTAATAGCGTAAATGATGTCCTGGCACAGAGATTTGATTTTGACATCGTCATCGCTTGAATTTTTTCTGCGATAGTCCGGTCCTTGGACTAGATTGCAAATAAACTCAAACAACATTTCTGGAATTTTACATTCTCCTTTCAATAGATCTTCGACCTGCACTTTAACCGGCAATGGACTTTTTTCATTCATTTTTACAGCATTCCTGATTGCATAAGCGACACTTTCCTGTTTGTTTTTCTCTGCCTTTTCGTCAAAAGCCGATTCATTTAGCAATTTAGTCACGTCCATCTCTCGACTATACACGATTTTCTTATTCCGATGCCCCCCAGACGTTTCAATGGTAAGAATATCACCAAAATGTTGCATTATTTTCCTTTGCAAGTGATCGATTTTATTATTTGAGAAGAAATCGCTGGTATATCTACCGTCACATATTTCCAGCAGTAAACTTTCGTATTTCGTATTTAAATCTTGGAGGTAGAAGACTTTTTCTTTCACAACAATTTCTTCACGTATGAAAATGGAAAAGACTCTGAAAGCAGTATTATGGATTTGCCTTGTTCCATGCCAAATACCTGCATCGTGATCCTCCTGAACTGATTTCTCTTATAATTTCTGATAATTAAGTTTGCAAATCTTATGATAATTCGCTTCATTGCAACCTGTTAATTTATCAATTAATCGCGTGTCTTCCAACCCCTCTGCGGATTTCTTCAACTTATTTATCGTATCAACGCAGTTTGATGTAATTGTTGCAAATCTCTTTCCACCTGCTCTTTTTACCGCGATCTGACAAAAAATGCACACCTGCGGCGTTTTTCCGGGATGTGTAGAAACTGTTGAGATTCCTTAAATTGCGGTTCGATTTCTTGTGTTTGTTCTACCGAATCAGAACACGAAGGCACTGTCTGATCTGTCATCTGGATCTTTTGTTCAGTAGGAGCTGACAAAGTCGGTGAAGCTGCCATCTCCCTAATTTTTGGTGTCGACGTCTCAAACAATACCTGAAGATGGCCAAAAACATGTACTGTATATTGCATGGTAAGGGTCCAATTCCATCGTCCTGGCGTTCCAAGGGAAAGGGGATTGATCTCGTTAGCCCTTTTATCAATACATTTATCAAATAATCAATGACATAATTTAAGTGCATGAATACATTAAATTATCAAGAGACGCGGTAGCGGCTCGACGCCAATATCAAAAAGAAAGCGTAGCGCGAGCCCGCCGCATTGATAATAGAAACAAAACAAAATCGGAATTTTTATGATTTTGGAAAATCGTTAAAAAATGTGTAAACACAAAAATGTGAACACTATTTATGCACGTGGTTCCCAGTCTGGAAGAAATTCATTTCTAATACCTTAGGCGCGTCGTTGAACGGTTCTGGCGTGCCCTTGTGTGGAAAGTCCGCAGGTAAAATTCCCTGATGCGATGTACCTGCCTCGTCCACCACTCGTTGTTTCGCTTTATTGTCAAAACTACTAAGAGACGAAGTTGCATTATTCTAATAATAACAATTCTAGTTTAAAATTTAATTTCGTTTTAAAATAATAGATAACACATTCTTTTAATTGGTACGAAATTATTGCACTTTTTAAAAAATCTTGGAAATTCACGATTTGCGTGTGTTTTTCTCGTGTTAGAATGAACATTGCATATCATTTTAAATGTAACAATTTTAATAATCCCATTTCGTAAAATTACCTTGTCTGCCGGGTACGCAGCGTCGAATTCGTCCCGATATTTTCGCTTCAGAGCACTGATTTTTTTATAACAGTCGGTGTGGTAACCAAAATCGGTCGCCATTTCACACGAAAATTTGAGATCACTATATGTAAATTTTTTTCTCTTTCTCAATTCTATGAAATCCAAACACCGTTGTAATATTTTATCGGTAAAATCGATTATGTTGTCGCATCCACCGCATAAAAAGCACTTCTTCATCATGGAGAATTTTATGTTGCACGGTAAACATAACAACCGTCCACTCTTTAGAGTTGCGAGGCAATCCTGAGAGCAGACTTACAGCCAGCACTGATAGGCTACGACTATCTTTTATTTAATTGAAAAAAAAAGAAAGTAATGATAAGTTCGATGCAGATAGTTAAGTTGCGATCGATATTGGGACCTCAAAATCGGGTAACTCGGGACTGGCTGAGAGCTTTTTTGGTCAAGGTCAGAGGTGGCAACCCTATTTTTTCATGTTTGGGAAGGTTCGAGCTACAATTTAAAAAAAATTTTTAAAATCGTAAGTTCGATTCGGGCAATACACTACGAAAATCGGTCATACTTAGGCTTGGCTGCCGCTGCTCCCGACAGGGTGGGGGGTGGCAACCCGGTTTTCCCTTAAAGTGCTCAACCTTCCCTATCGATTGGCACTAATTTTGATCGTAAGTCTTATCCGGGTAGCATCTATCCCTGTATCTTGACCCTTTGGTCAAGATACAGGGTTTGGCATGTCCGGCAACCCCATTACGACTACATTCGCCATCGAATCATACACAATTTGGCCCTAAGTCCGAGTCAGGTAGATATTTCGCAGTGGGCTCTTGGACTAACGGGAGCGCGGAGCCACGCCGAGGCACAAGCGCAATTAGTCTTCGCTTGCGAGTCCAGCGAGTACGTCGCGTCAAGCGGAGCCGTCTCCTTACGCCACGTGCCGCTAGAGTTGTGTCTCGGTAAGCCCGTTCCTGTATTTTTCCTCGCGCTTCGACGGAAGGCTGGGCTTTCCGTGTCGATTGCGTTTGGTTGCATTTAGTGCAGCATTTTGAGGTGCCGAGGAGGCCGGGAGTTGTTCGTTGAGCGAGATTGTGGCTCGCATCCCTCTCGGCTCCTCGGCCGATTAACTTGGAGTTTTGCGGTCCACGCTTCCGTCGAGTCCCTTCGACGACTCGCTCGTTAATATCGCTTTTTTTGTGCCTTTTTCCTGGATTAATTATTCCGTCTTCGATTAAAGTAAAGCATTTGATTTCCTGTAGAATTATTTCGTAAAGTTTCGTTGCCCACGCCGCATTATTTCATCAGCCTTTCGAGATTGTTCGCTCAAGGCCGGCAACACGCGGCTCGCGTCGGTTTTGTTTTCACTCTGTCTCTCTTTCGCCCGCATCGCCTGCCGTTCTTATGTAACGCCCGTTCTCGCGTTCTCTCGTCATTTGCCGCGTGTTTCCGACAAGATTGTATTCTGTATTTCGCCTGTTGTATAATATTGGTAATTCTTATTCGTTTCTATGGAAGGTGTCGTCACGAGTATCTCCGTTATGTTCCCTCGGTCCTAGTGGCCGTTTAGGTTGCCTAATTACCTGCCTTCGGGCGTTAATTACCTGAGCTCCGCGAATTCCCTGCGCCGCAGTGCGCCGTCACTTGTTGCGACCTTTCGGGTAGGTGTGAGATTTCCGCGTTTATATTGCCTGAATTACCTGCCTTCGGGCCTTTAGTATCGAGTATCGAGTATCGATCGATACTCGATACTCGATTCGAAAGTATCGCGTAGCGGACATTTTGCGATACTTTTGTATCGAGTAGCGCAAAATGTCCGCTACGCGATACTTCCGTATCGAGTATCGCAAAAATTTTCGCTACCCGATACTTTTGTATCGAGTATCGCAAAAATTTTCGCTACGCCTTACAAATGCATCGCCCAGCGATTGAGTAGCGCGATACATTTGTATCGAGTTTTGGACATCTCTGCTCCTTGGGCTTCGCCCGTAAGTGACGAAATGACCTGTTCTGTGTCGCGCCGTTTGTATTATCGTTAATTTTCGTAATCGCGCTTGTTTTCCCGTCTGTATTACCTAATTACCTGCCGTCAGGCCTTTAGTTACCTGCTTCCCTCGGTTTTTGCCCGTTAGTGACCAAGCGGCCTGCGCCGTAGGGCGTCCGTCGTTCGACGGTAATTTGTCGTGGGGATCAGTGCGATTCCCGCATCTAGGTTGCCTAACTATCTGCCTCCGGGCCCTAGCTAATTGAGTTTCGACTCTTTACCTGCGTTAGCGCCACACCCGTTGACGCCGCGGTCGCCCCGCGGATTTCGAGTGTTTTGCGGTCTGGGGTCGTTCCCGATCGTTTGTTCGTGTAAATTCGCCTGCAATTTGTGTCTCAAATAAATCGAATGTGAAATTTAGTTTTTCGCGTACGTGTGATTTATTTATGCATTTTTTTTGTTGTTTGTTGTTCTCGCCCCACCCAGCCCCTCTATCATTAGTAACTCAGTTGAGCTGAATAGCCGGACTACCCGGAGCTCTCGTGGTCCCCTGGTTGTCTTGGCGAATACATCTGGGCCGGCGTGAGAAATTAGAAGTCGACTTTACTGACGGTACATTGGTACCTGGCGCCCAGCTCACGTCGGCCGAGCCAAGACGACCCGAGGGGAAGTGACCGAGAGGCTCCGAGGGGACGGATGGACCCGAGTCGGGAAAATCTTGTTACATGACATATCGAGTGACATTAGCCTTATCTGTCAAAAGATGTTTTGCACACGAATTCTGATGCCAAACAAGAGTTAAATGAATGAAATTTTCAGGTCATCGTCAAAAATAATAACAGTATCATAAATAATAAGTATTATTAAAATTTTTGAACAAGAATATTTTGGTATTATTCCACAAATGTTGCAATTGCATTTTTACTCAAATTAATCTCCGGCTCGAAAAAAAATCGATTACGATATGAATAATATATGAATAATTCTTTGATTAAATAAATAATTGTTTGCCACATTGTCCTCTCAAATTTGCGTTGAGTAGTGCAATGTATGTAAAATCCCAACTCGACTCATTGTCGTCCTCATCCTCGCATCGTCTCCGCTGTCATCCTTGGGTATTTTCTCGTCGTCTTTCTCGTCGCTTTTCTCGTCGTCCTCGTCGTCCTCGCAACGTTTCTGCAGTCATCCTTGGGGCTTTTTTCGTCATATTTCTCCTCGTCTTCCTCGTCGTTTTTCTTGTCGTCTTTCTCGGCGTCTTTCTCGTCGTTTTTCTCGTCGTCTTTCTAGTCGTCTTTCTGGTCGTATTTTTCATCGTCTTCCTCATTGCCGTCTTCGTCGTCCTCGCATCGTTTCCGATAAGTAGTAGGTGGCACACTATGGCGACCCCCACTCCTATCCCCACTCCTTTCCCCCACTCGTCGGCCGTCGTGAGAGCGGTCGGCGTCGTGGGCGAGAGGTTTGCGGGTGTGCGGAGGGGGGCTGGGTGAGTGTGTCGTCACAGTGTGCCACCTTTTTTCCTTTTTTTCTTTTTTAGAAATATATTTCATTTCTTCTTAATTTTACAATATTGGTTAG
>JBAJMU010000386.1:0-10378 GCA_037952995.1 Hyposoter didymator
ACAGCTGGCGGGTCCAGAACTCTGTGACAACGTCACAAAACATAATTTCTTATGAATATAATGACCACAGTCGAAGAATGTCTTTTACTCAAGATAGATCTTGAAGGAACTTGACGATGCTCGCCAAGATTTTTTTACTTTTAGTAACGAGAACTTTTCCAACGTTCCCTCTGTTCGATAACAGTTTCACAATTCCGAGTTCTCTATTTTCAGAAAATACAGCTTTCAGAGTATCGTAAGTGATATGGCTTTGAGCCATTTTTTTTTATCATGTTATTTGAAATAACAGTTTGCAATGGCTCCCATGTTTTCGTTATTGCACCCACATTTTTTGATCGTGCCATGGAGATCAATACACTTTTCGTCGTTTTGACCCCAGTGAATAATGTTTTTTCCGAAACTAACGAGGGACACAATTTCTGTAATACAGATACATCGTTTGTGGCATCATGAAACTGTTCCATCGAGTCTATCTCCAAAAAGTCTCTAGCTAAAGTAGCTAATTTAAATTGCCCTGGCCCTTTGCGAGTTGGAAACTTTTTTTTTAGGATTGACAATGTGTCGGAGAACCCATAAATCAATGTTTTGAATGCATCCGTCATCGAATTTATATGAATCGCACGAAGCAAACGACGAGAGTCAAATGAATCATTATGAGCGATGAGAATAATTGGTCGTGATAACGTTGTTAGATACTCTAGGAAATTATGCAAAGCTTTTTGGATAGGAATTGAATTTACTTTTTTCCCATGATGGAATAATTCTCCATGAATATTTTCTAAGCCTGTGACTTTAGAGGCAGATAATGTAACAGCCTGAGAAGGATTAATATAGACCATGAACGACGAATCTTGACCTGCAGCAGCGATTTGCAGAATATCTGCCGATAGGGACGGTCCAGAAGTTTCCAAGTCAAAATAAATAAAATGACATTGATCTGGTGAAAGAAAACATGCGGAAGATTGATCGTCTTCCATATTTACGGCTATATCCAAATCGAGACCACAATTTGGTTCGTACATAGTGCCTTTTTATTTTTCTTTGACTTTGCGCAAAGACTCTCTCCGTTACCGCAAAATATTTCTGCGTAACTGTGAAGTACGCAGTTTTCCCGTCTCAGCCCGTTTTATCCTCATTCTGTCTTGATTGGCTGCGAAAAATGCTGAGTGTTTTCCAGGCTAGACTTTCAAAATGTCTTCTACCCTTTCCAAATAACCATCACCTTTATTTTTTGTGCATACAGCACTGGCAACTCGATAATCGCTCGACTCACTCAGCGAATTACAATCTTTTTTCGGATTTCTGTCAGCAACGGTATTATTGAAACTTTCATTGGCTTGGCTAGATGCAGCACTAGAAAACTTCGATGCATTACCTGCATATTTATCGAATACTGCACGAAGTATTTCGCGAAGCCGTTGATCTTTTATCAAAACTGTTTGAGACTGATGATTTGGCTCAGAGTTTCGATGACATCAGTCACCGCAATTTTCGTGATCACCGAAGACGTGATCGGGAATACTCCGGAGTGAAGCTGCTAACAAATTAACATTTCCTTTATTTTGGGCGACGGCATATCCAAAGCACTTTTTTAAATGGGGAATTACTTCTTTCTTAGACATTTCCGAGTGATTTTTTTTGAGCTCGTACAATTCATTCACCCAATGTTTACGAAGGTGATTGTTATCTGCTAATTTTATTATACTCTGAGAGCTACCACGACGGACGGCTGCAATTGTGGAGCTATCTTCATCGCCGATGAGGACTCAAACGTTCAGTTTTGTTTCTTTCAAAATTTGGCTATTATTTATGAGTTCAGCGCCCAGATCAGCTTCCCATAGCTTTTGCACTACCCGTGAAATTTTTGCGACAGTCATGATCGTCCGCATCATGCCCCTTGTCATGCCGTTCGTCCAATTCCAGCGTGAATAGCGCCTGCAACAATCAATGAACAACAAAACAATTTATTGTTATACTATTTACTTTTATATTTATTTATTTTATATTCATTGTTATATTATATTGTACTCACCTAGTACCAGTTTTGTGTTGGTGTCATGACAACGTTTTTTTTGGTTATGCGAGATGTGGCTTTTCCCAGAATGAACCTCATTCAGAGTCTCGCATGAAGTACACTTAATTAATAAGCTCACGCTAACACCATTCTTCATTTCTTGAATTATGTTTCTCAAATGTAATAAGCACTGACATTTCGTGCACTGCAAGTTTTTTGCCAGTTGCCGCAATTCTACGATGGACCGGCCTTCACAAACTCCTTCGGGAATGGTTTCCTCGGAGGTTATGTTCGACTTTTTCTTTTTGCCGTCATTCATTAAGCCTACTGCGTGCAAATTCCGATCTAGATTTTTTTTCCTTATGAAACGGCCTTTGTAGCGAGTTTTTTCCATTTTCGATTTTTGTTCACTCGTCCGAAAACAATTTTCGAAAATCTAACGCACTCGGTACAGATCACTTGTCAGGTTTGTCACTATAAACGAACTCGAGCTCGGGTGGCCTGTAGGTTGGGTTCATGCGACGTTGCCACGACCGAATTTTCGTGTCGTGCCTTAGTATTATCCTCCGCGTTACCTATCCGTGACAGGGCTGTAGAGCTGTAGTGGGTACAGGCACGGTGATAAGTATCGTTCGTGATGCCGAAAACATGAACAAGTTTGATAATTTTTTTTTCGCTTTTCTCTTCAAAAATGTATTTTTCACTATTCTTATCGTGAATATTTCGCAATCCTAAGTGCGTCTCAATCCAATTTCCGATAAAAAAATATTGAATTCGCTATTTCTTTAAAATGACAACGTCACAAACTTTTTGCTCGGATTTCGCATACAACGTCCTTAATTTCACACGTTTTCTTTTTACAAGTTCATGCGAGCAGCCGACGCATAATCCGCCCTCTACGATGCAGCTGACGATTTTTTTCTTGCTCAGTATGACGTCAATTATTTATGCAAAAAGTTTCAGCCAGCGTACTATTACTTGATTGCTTCCTCATAGAGGAAGCTATGTGACGGTAATTTTTTTTTTAATCAGTTTTCAATGTTAATGTGCTTAAAATGTCCCAAAACGTCGAAAAATCATATCTACAAAAAATGTGCGGATGTGTGTGTGTATGTGTGTGTGTGTGTGTGTGTGTGTGTGTGTGTGTGTGTGTGTGTGTGTGTGTGTGTGTGTGTGTNGTGTGTGTATGTTCTGGCACTGTAAAATTCAAACGCTTATAACTCGAGAACGGTTTGAGCTACATGGCTCCCATTTTGCACAGATGTTAATCTAGACCAGCTCTTCGTTCACGGACAATTTCGTCAGAACAGCTTAAAAAATACGAACTCTACGGCATTTAGAAATTTTCGAAAAATGGTGTCGGCACTCTAACTTTCGCAAATTTCGAGATTTGTTATCAATTTTTTTTTTTATAAATAGAGTATCTTTATAGGAAGGTTGGTATTGAATTTGGGAATAATCGGTTGGACGGTTTAAATTTTATGGGTTTTCGAATTTTTGAAAATCTTAAGTTTCGAAAAATATCGAAATCTTGTAAGATATTATGTATCTTACATAATATCCCTCTGTACTTTCGAGCAAACTTGTCGGAATTATTGAATTGAAAAGCAAATACGAGAAAGTAGAAAAATGCTGCAAATTGAAATTTGCAAATGGTTTCCTCAAGTTGCGTAAGATGCACGATGGTCGAAGCTTCCTCTATGAGGAAGCCAATTGCGAATTTCAATTTGCAGCATTTTTTTCCATCAAATATACTCTGCGGAGCTCAATTCAAGCCAAGAGTCATGTCTCTATCTCAATTTTTCATCGAGATATGATTTTTCGCTCACGTCATTTCAACCCTTCAGGTGGCTCAAGTAATGATGATAAAATTGTTTAAATTTGGTCCATTTTTACATGAAGTATGTTTTGAGAAAATTTCGAAAATCCTTCAGATATTTTTTTTATGTCGTTTCGTAAAAAAAAATCGCTGCGTTGATGCGCTCGATTCGCGGGAATGACGTTGCTAAAGGTTTTCCCTGAACGCTTTATGTTGCAGGGACTGGAAGGAATATCAGGCACTTGCCATGCGTTTCGTTGCGATCCGGTGAGACAGGTGTTTGCATGTTCGCATTTACTTGTGTAAAGTCGAACGGCACGCATCTTGGAACGTGTATAGATCGTTTTTACTTCGGGAGTTGTTGCAAGTTGAACGAAGATGTTGATATTTATAATAATAATAATAATAATAATAATATTTATTGAGATGCACTTGGGGAAAACCTTTTTGCATGCAGACCAAGCAGAAGTTACAGAGGCATACACACACAGAGAAAAATAAGAGAGAAAGTAAAAGTGGTGATACGCTAGAGAGATAAAGAATAGTGGTCAAGAAGAATGAAGAAAAGAGAGAGAGTAATAGAAATGCAAGTAGCAGAAGGTCGTCAGATCTGCGTGGGACCGTGCTGATCGCGGAGGAGGAGCTAGTCGAATAGACGGGCCTTGAAGCAGATTAAGGTGGTAGTCTGGGTGATCGAAGGCGGAAGCAGATTCCAGAACCGGGAGCCAGAGGCACGGAAGGACTTTCGTAAGGCGTCGGTCGAGCATACGGTAGGGATGAGCGAGTTGGTGCGGCTCCGGCGAGGCATGGGTTGGACCTCGTGGCAAGGCGAATGCTCGTGGCGAGGTACTCATACTTTTATGCTCAGGGTAATACGATAGAAGACGCGTCTGCGGCGAGTTCATTCGTAACTACGGCAAGTGTACAGCAGGAGAGTAACGACATACCAGATTATTTCACGTGACCAAAACCGGTTGTTGAGAAGGAGCCGGAAAGGTCAACGTCATCGACCATCGGTCAGACGGTTTCGGCAATGAAAGCACAGACTGCAGCGAGTGTTACGTCCTAGCCCTCACGCTAGCCCCCCATAAAATTGTTCATTGAATATGTACCAACGGTAAGTACACTAGCTTATCAATATCATCATTCGTCGATATTTCAATTCATAAATATTATTAAGCATAGAGCTTAGTATATACATTCCGACTCTCATATATTCTTATATATTACACAAGCAGGCCGCATTAGAAAAAACCCCACAACGCGCCCGCTGTACTCAAGAATACCACGTGCGCTCTAGCAGACCCGACTTTTGTCACCTAACACCCGTCAGCTGCATCCCACAGGAAATCTCGAAAACTCATCAAATCCAAAGATAAACAGTTCACTAATGCAATCTTCAAATTCTTAATATGTTTTCTCCGAAAAACTATAAATTATCAATATCCAAATTCGAGCAATCTACAAATTTTCTCATACGCCTAAAGTCGTAAAATTCCTCTTTTTCTCAGAAGTCGAGATGTGCACGTGCAACCACTTGCAGTTAGAACAATCTCGCCCTTTTTCCTTGAAACCAAAGCAACAGTCTAATTTTAATGACTGTCCTTCCAATCAGAATCCTGTTCTTTTCTTGCGCCTAAATACTAAACGACTTTTCTTCCAATCATCTTTACAGAAAAGTCTTCCCCACTATGTATGTATTTTATTTGTTTCTGCGCCCTTTTCCCCAGAGGGTTTGGGCGCCACCTTTCTTCTCCTTACAAAGATCATTACATTCCTCCCTTTCGTTTCCTTGTCTCTCTTACATTCCATCTTACATTCCATCATTTTTTTTTTTTACACTTTTACATTTCTGCTTACATTTTCTTCTCCCTGTCTCCGTTCCTCCTTTTCTCCTTTNGTGCGCTCTAGCAGACCCGACTTTTGTCACCTAACACCCGTCAGCTGCATCCCACAGGAAATCTCGAAAACTCATCAAATCCAAAGATAAACAGTTCACTAATGCAATCTTCAAATTCTTAATATGTTTTCTCCGAAAAACTATAAATTATCAATATCCAAATTCGAGCAATCTACAAATTTTCTCATACGCCTAAAGTCGTAAAATTCCTCTTTTTCTCAGAAGTCGAGATGTGCACGTGCAACCACTTGCAGTTAGAACAATCTCGCCCTTTTTCCTTGAAACCAAAGCAACAGTCTAATTTTAATGACTGTCCTTCCAATCAGAATCCTGTTCTTTTCTTGCGCCTAAATACTAAACGACTTTTCTTCCAATCATCTTTACAGAAAAGTCTTCCCCACTATGTATGTATTTTATTTGTTTCTGCGCCCTTTTCCCCAGAGGGTTTGGGCGCCACCTTTCTTCTCCTTACAAAGATCATTACATTCCTCCCTTTCGTTTCCTTGTCTCTCTTACATTCCATCTTACATTCCATCATTTTTTTTTTTTACACTTTTACATTTCTGCTTACATTTTCTTCTCCCTGTCTCCGTTCCTCCTTTTCTCCTTTTCGCTTTATTCGCTCTATCCGCACCCTGTACCCTTAACCAATATCCCTTTGTTTCTCTTACCCTCCCCCCTACGTTGCCTCTTCTCCGCTCCTTTCACCCGCCACGTCCTCCTGTTGTGACTTGCACTCCCCTTTTTCGTTCACTTTCCTCCATTCCCCCCTTCGTTCGTCGATCACCCACCTCTCACCCTGAATTCTCAGCCCTCCTCCCCCTTCTGACGTTACTTTCCTTCCTTTCTTTCTTTCCTCTGCCGCCCTTTCCTTCATCATAAATCTCGTATTTCTCTCCCACCAGGTCAGATCTTCCCACACCTCCACTCCGAGCTCTTCCATCTCCAATCTTCTCTCCAGCAGTTCTTTCTTATCTTTCTCCTCCTTCAGTTCCACGATCACCAATACGTTCTCCCCGCTTTGTTTTCTCTTTACTATTTTAACAATCTCCATCTTATTTCCTGTACCCTTCTCCAGTAACTTTTCTGTGTCTTCTTTTCCTATTCCCTCAACCTTTCCCCTTCCCCTCAGACACACGTTCTTCCTTCTTTTCTTTCTTTCCTCCATCTCCCCCCTCCATTTCAGTTCGTCTTCTCTTTCCTTCATCCTCTTCGTCCTTTCCTCTTCCACCGCTTTCCACGATTTCGTCCGCCAACCTTCATTTCCTTCGTCTTCCTGTCGCTGCGTTCTACCCTCTTCTCTCCCTCTTTCTTCTTCTTCCTCCTGGCTGTCCGCTGTCGTGTCCTCTTCTTCTTCCGTCCCTTCCCCTGCTTCCTCGTCCTCCTCTTCCATCATCGTCACCCAGCTGTTCCTTTCTTCCCCCTCGCTCTCCCCTTCCTTCCGCCGGCCTCCTCCTGACTCTTTTCTTCTTTCTGCCTTTTCCAGCCGTTCGTCTCCCCCTTCCGCCCCTTTACCTTGTTCTCCTCCTTTCTCTTCCCCCTCGCCGCCGTGCCTCCGTCTTTCCCCTGTGTCCGCCTCCTCGTGCCTCTTCTTTTCCTTTTTGCCCCCGTCCTCCTTCTTTCCACTGTGTTCCTCCGTTCCTCTCTCCTCCTCTTTCGTCCCGTTTTGACCAGTCCTTTTTCCTTCCCCCTTCTCTTCTTCTCCCGCTGCTCCTCTTCCTCTCCCCTCCTCCTCTTTCCTTTCCCCGTCCGCTGCAGTCTCGTTCCTTGTGCTGCCTGCCTCCTCGACGTCGCTCGCCTCCTCCTCGCTCTCGTCCTCGTCTTTACTTCCCCCGACTTTTACATCTTTTCCTTCGTACTTGCTTTCACCTTGGCGCCTCCTTTGCCCCTGCTTCTTTACCACTTCCCTTCCTCCTCTCATTATCTCCTTTATCTCTCTCACTTCCCTCACAAGTGCTCGCACTGCCATTACCAGTTCACTTTCCGATGTTCTTTTCATTTCTCTTGATTTGTTTGCCTTGTTCTTTTCACTTTTCCGTCCGGCTCGCCACACTCTCGACTCGAATGTTGCGGCCGCACTCAACCTCTCTGCCACGTGCTTCACCGCCGCCGCCTGTTCCTCCCTACCCTTGACGCCGGTCGCTACTGCGCCGACTCGGGCGTCTGCTTGCGCTCCTCCAGTGTCGCCATCTACCTCGTTCCTGCCGCGGCCCCATGCTCCCCTCTCCTCTGCGTGCCCGACGCCTCTTGGGCTCGTTCACTTTTTTCCCACCTCCAGTCCTCGTCGCCACCGTCTACCCGTTCGGGCATCCTCGGCCTCCTTCGCTCTCCTCCGCGACTCTCCTTCCCTGTTCCTCCGCCGCTCTTCCTGTCGCCACTGTTCTCCCATCCCCCTTCCTCATCTTCCCCTCGCTCTGTTTCAATGCCTAACCTCACTTTTCTTTCACATCCAGTTTGCCATCTTTTTACCCTTTCTGTGCCGTGATTTCCCTTTCACTATTATTTCCCTTCGTTCCTTTGCACTTTAACATTCCTCTACTCACTTCTTTTCCACTCTTTACTCCACTTTGCCCGTTTTTTTCCCCTTTCTATACTCCATTTCCGCCTCGCCTTTTCACTCACGCCAACTCCCCCCACGAAGGCCAAGTCTTCCCCACTAATTCAGCCCAATCACAAATTAATGACACTTTCTTAATGATCTTTTAACCAGTCCTCACTTTTTACTATAACGAAATCAGTCCCTTCCACAGCATCCTACCCCCAGAAAATCCAAAGAACTTTTAGCTCAGGACACACAAATTGTCGATCTCAAAAGTTAGTTAGCATCGAGAGTCCGAGTCGACAAGTCAATCAAAATCTTCAACTCTATTTTCCGCGACAAACCATTGTACGCGATTCCAAGTGTTAAAACTCGACTTATAAAATTCTCAACGAATTATCCTGATAATAAAATAATAGCTAACTCAGAAAAGAATCTCACGCTAAAATAAGTGTAAACTACATCAACAAAGAATTGTAAACTCAGTGTAAAACCAAACAACAACTTCATTCAAACCAATAAAACCATTTTATATTTTGTTAACTTCAACAAAATTAAAGGTGTTAAACATCATTCTTAAAAGGGTCTACGAGACTCTAGTGGTCAACAACCCACTCAAACCAACACCTACCAAACCAAATTCGTTAAAATATAGTATTCGGCAGCCGGTAACCGGAGACTCCAGAGTCAACGACGTCGATCAGTCGAAGGCGGTTTCAATCATTGGCAAGTAAGCCGAACATATACGATCCCATCGAGACCCTGCTCTCGGGACGTAACAAAATACTATATTAAAACTGGTGGCAGCGGAAAAACAACGGACAATTTTCAAAAATCAACAAAAAATCTCGAATCGTCGAACCAGTTTTAACACTATATTAAAACTGGTGGCAGCAGAAAACCTCGCGGAAAATCAGAAAATCAATCCGCTAATCACACCATATTTAATTTTATATTATAACTGGTGGCAGCGGAAAAACTTCCAGCAAATCTATAAAAATCTAAATCACGAAATCTTCTAAATCTCAAAATCGATTAACCAGTTTTAAATTTACAAAATTGGTAAAACATCGGAACATCGATAAAAAAAAAATAAACTCTTCGAAATTGTTAATTAAAAATAAAAACGCAGTTCCAAGTCTACATTAAAACTGTGACAACGAATTAAACTTGGACAATCATCGCGATAAATAATATTGTGCAACGTCCTCAATATTATACTAAATCTGTGCTAATAAAATTGTTGAGCAATCAAAAAGTGCAAAAACCAACGTGATGAGCGTTCATCGGACAATTAAATCAGTGAAATTAAAATAATAAAATTACACCAAGTCGTAATTATCGTCAAATAAATTGGCACACAAAACATTTTCTACTAATATTGAGTTTGGTGATCGTGCAATTCATAAAAATACGAACTCTGTGAATCGGAACATTCGGTTCGCACCAACACACACGTCCATCGGAACGAGCCATAAACCAGCTGTGAGCCAAGGAGCAGATCGAAACACCAGTAGCAGCAACCTCAAGTGGCTCAACACGACACCGCAACAACGCTCCCGACGGCAAGAGACACATTTCCAGCCAGAAGTTCAGCAACTCGTAAGTCGTAAAATTCACTATGCAAAACAACGATATCGAAGCTGTGGAAACCTCTTCAGCAACCGGTGCACCAGGTGGAAGCAATCCACAAAACCCTACACATACAGCAGTAGATATAGATAAACTAACTAGAGAATTAGCAGAGCGTTTGGGTCGACAAATCCCCCAGAATTATCCTAATCTTAATCAATCGGTTGATAATCTAATTTACCCGATGCATGCTAATTATCGAGATTTCACTCGATATATACCAGAGTTCGATGGTACGTCCAGAACTTGTTCATTGAACACATTTATTAATTATTGCGAAACAGCACGAGAATTCGTACAAGTAATTTCGGAAAGATCAATCGTCACATAATTGAAGAGCAAATGCAAAGGAATTGCTTGTGAAACCTTAGAAAGCTTTCATGTCGAAACAATCACAGAACTAATCGATATTCTTAGAAGCAGATTTATCGCGTCGTGTTCCGGATTTTGCCCCGGATTGTTGCCGCTGTTGCA
>JBAJMU010000039.1:2276-15919 GCA_037952995.1 Hyposoter didymator
ATTCCCTCAGGGTTTAGCGGATGGTTTTCGACTGGCGTGAACGCGTGAGACTGACTAAAGGCTGGGAAATTTCTGTCGTTTATTTCGTCGGGAATTTCCTCTCGTACGGGCTCGACTCGCGAGGTTGACGGCAACCGGTTTTGATTTTCTACACCGGCGGGCGGAAATCCTCTCATTGTTTCCCACAGGGGTTGAATTTGCGCGATTTGAGCTTGCATCATATCGAATTTTTTTGTTAATGACGCAATTACTTCATTCAACTCGTTATCTCTATTACCCGGTACAGGAGTGGGCCCTCGTGAGCCTCTCCCTCTTCCCACGAACGGAAGGGCGCGAGCTGTGTTAGAAACCCCGGGGATACTGTCCCTTCTTAACGTTTCGCTGTTCGAATTACTGTTTTCCCTTGTTCCCGCCATATTCTCTACTCGTCGCGATGCTTGTCTGGGCAAAGGACCTCGCGTTTGCACGTTCCCCCCTCCCATCAAGACTGGCGGGGACAATCTACCCTGAGATCCCTCCGCGCTATTTATTGTCGACGATGGATTGTCGTTTTCTTGGTCTCCGCGCGCTGACGAATCAGTCAATGCGAGCGGTGGAGTTTTAAACATTTTAATTAATATTCGAGACAAGGCAAGTGCGGAAACGCGCTTTCGTAACTCGAATTTGGCCGAATTTATTTGACGGACTGTCTAATAAAAGATTTTGACGGTCTCGATGGTTATTCAGCTTGAATTTTGTCTTATTTATTTTTCGTTGTGTTTTTGCCTAACGAAGTTAAATAATTTCGCGAAATAACGATAGTCGTTTGAAAATTTTTTTTTATAAAAGACGAAACAAGAAAATAAATAACAATAATTGTTTTCCTTAACGTGAAACAATTAACAATTATAACAATTTGACTAGGCCGCAGAGCGACACAAAGTGAATAAATAACAATTAACGATTAACGAAGAAAATTTTCTTTTGCGAGCGATAATTTCTTATAATTTTCTGTTTTGGTTTCTCGATATTCGATATTTTCGTTGTAAGCGTAAGCTTGGTTTATTACTTGAATATTTACGAGTTCAACTCGTGTGACAACAATTAAATTGTTTTATGATCGTCTTAAGACGAAATTCGTACGAGGCGGTTACTCACCCGTTGGTCGACACTTCTTCGCTACTTCGTCGTAATTATTTGTCGAAAACTTGTTAATTCTAACGTTGAAATTTCAGTCGCTTTCTCTATTGTAGTTCGTGGTATTATTTGTTGATACTGCCTGTAAGGAATTCCGATTATTCTTTTATTGTCCTATGGTTGTTATTTGGACACGACGACAATCGAAATTTTCGAGAATTATTCTCTGAGAGAAAACAATTTTCGATGGTCGTAGTTCCTTACAATAATCCGCAAGCAGAGCGTAAAGTTGGAAAATATTGACTGAGATAGGTGAAAAGGAGAGAATATTTTAATTTTGAAGCGACAGAATATATGGCTAGAGCGATAGAAAGAAAGAAAGTTAGAAGAAATGTGACTATGCGCGGGGTTGTTTACATCGGCAGTTCGCTCGGCTCCGCGCTCGTGTTTACGTTTTGGCTTGAGTGGCCTTGCTACGCTCGCACACAAAGACTCGACAAAGCGATCGTCGTCGCAACGACTTTTACAATTTTCTTTTGCTCTATCGGTTTTAAAATTTTTCTACGCCGGCACGAAATTAATTTGCAGAATTACTCTCGCGCTGTCGCTAAGACACGTACAACACACAAAAATGCTTCCAATTTCTTTGGCTAAAGACTTCGTCAATGATCCCTAATACATGAGATCGGTCGCGAACCAGTGTCGCATATATAGCCGAAAGCTGTAGTTCGATCAGTGACGAAATCCCAGCGCTCGCAGGCGATTAATTCCGTGAGAGGATTCTTAACGTCAGAACTCGGTCGCGAACAAAGACGATCGCTTTAAATATGACCGATTTCCTTGATACAATCGTCACAAGAATTTTAAGGGACCGCCGGCGAATTTTACAAAGAATTCTAGGCTGACAAGTCTACGTTTGATCTTAGACGTTTACTGTTGCGAGACGCACAGAATAAATATTACAACGTTTACAATTTCTTGTTCTTTCTTTGACTATAGCCCCGTCGAACGATTCCTAATACGTGAATTCGGTCGCGAACCAGTGTCGCATATATGGCCGAAAACCGTAGTCCAATCGTCGACAAAACTACAGCGATTCGAGAGCGGCTCCACATACACGTGGCTGCGAATTTTCGTCGAGAGGATTCCTAACGTGGGGATTCGGTCGCAATCAAAGACGATCGCTTAAAATGACCGGATCCTTTGATACAATCGTCGACGAGAACTCGCAGTTGCCCCTCACGAATCTGACATGTCGAACATTTTTACCAATCTGCCCCACGTTGGGCGCCAAATGAGACGGTGATTATTATTTCACCTTCACCTGACGCGGCCGTGGTCCAGTCGGCTGACAGGGCTCTGAAGAAGGTAGAAGTTGGGCGCCAGTTGACTCAATCGTCAACAAATTTATAGTTATTTTCCCGGCCAGCGCGAACAAGAGAGAGCGGGTACAATTGGCGGACCAGATTGAGAGTCAAGCAGAATGGCAAGGAAAGTGTTAAGGTTGAAAGTGACGAAGACGGACTTACGGTAGTTGAGCAGGCAATCAATTTATTCCACGATCCAGACGATAAATGACACAGGCTCCATGGTAGCCGGATCTTTGACAATTTCTCACAATCACTTGTGTTTTTTGCGGGATCTGGTGTTGGTGGGCAAGAAATAATAAGAGCGAATGCGTGGTTAACAAAAATTGAAATTTATTGGTCGAAGTATAGTCAGCCCGATAATGTGCGAGAAATGGCCCGAGCCACACGTGGCGAGAACACTTTGTTCGCCCGAAGCGTGCGAGGAGCCCGTCCCGAGCGTAGAATAAATTTCCCGAACAGTTTGCGAATGACCCAGAGAGAATTCTAACCCAGAATAGAGTGAGAGTGTAAAGATAACCCGAGAGGCAGTGCGACGATACCCAATGATTTTAGCCGAAAAGAAAAGTAAGCAAAAGAATGAATTGCGTGCACGCTTCGTAAGGGCTGGATGCAGACTGATGAATCGATCATGGCGATCGATGAGGACGGGCCGCGCGCATGCGCGAGGCGCATCTTCCCGGTCCCGTGACGAGTGTAGCCCGAGAGGTAGCGACGCCCGTGTGGGCAGCGGAAACGAGCGCCTTGCTGCTCGAGATCCCGACTGCCCGTGCGTTGTCAGCCCGATCGATGCTGCCGCCCGCGGCGGCACGTGGACTCCCGACCGAGCTGTGTCCACGCTACCACCGAGGCGTGCTCAATCCCGAACATTCTCCCCGCCATCGGCAGCCGTGCTGTCGATTGATCCCGGGTGCGGAACTGGTAGGAGGACCAGTTTTGCGATGGGCCGTGTGAAGGAGGATGTCGCCGTTTTTAGAGAGACTACCCGCGTGAGTCCGTCGCTCCCCGGATGTAGTTGCGTTACCCGCGCCAGTGCCCATTTCGTTGGCGGAAGATTTTCGTTGATGAGAAGTACCAACGACCCACCTCGGATGTCGTGCCGCGGATGATGCCATTTTGAAATTCCCTGTAGATGTTGCAGGTAGCCCGTTGACCAGTGGTCCCAGAAGTACTGAGCCCGTTCTTGAACCCATTGCCACCTAGTCAGTCTCCCGGTAGGTACGTCCCGAAGTGATGGTTCTGGGACCGTCGTGAGAGCCTCCCCGATGAGGAAGTGTCCCGGGGTGAGAGCGGAGACATCATCTGGGTCGTCCGACATCGGCTCCAAGGGCCGAGAATTGAGGACGGCCTCCACTTGCGTGAGAAGAGTTGTAAGTTCTTCAAACGTGAGGGCCGCCTCCCCGATTGTGCGTCGGAGATGAAATTTGACCGACTTCACTGCGGCCTCCCATTTCCCGCCCATGTGAGGTGCGCCCGGAGGGTTGAATGCCCATGTGATCCCGTCAGTTGCCCCGGCGAGTTGGAGGCGTGCTGCCTCCGGTGTACCCGACTTGAACAGTTGCTTCAACTCCGCTGCGGCCCCTTGAAAGTTGGTCCCGCAATCGCTGTGGATCGTGTGTGGGAGGCCCCGTCTCCCGGTGAATCGGCGAAGTGCCGCGAGGAACCCGTCCGTTGAGAGATCTGTAACAACCTCGAGATGAAGTGCCGAGGTAGTGAAGCAAACGAAAATGCACAACCAGCCTTTGTGACATTTATTCCCGCGCCCGCGCCAGCTTTTGAGGGTAACTGGCCCCGCGTAGTCGACCCCCGTGAAGAGAAATGGCCGTGATGGCGTGACCCTTGAGGCTGGCAACTGACCCATTAACTGTTGCGCTTTTAGTGCCCGGAAGCGTGCGCACTTTACGCACCGCAAGATGTATGAACGTACTGGAGCCCGCCCGCCGATTATCCAGTAGCTCTGGCGGAGCTGCGCTAAGGTAAGCTGTGTCCCGCCGTGGTACGTGCGCGCGTGCGCGTCCGCGATGAGGAGCTCCGTGAGTGGTGAGTCCCGAGGGAGGATGGCCGAGTTTTTGCTATCAGGGTGTAAGGCTGAATGCTTCAGCCGTCCTCCCACCCGTAGTATCCCTTGATGATCGATGAATCCCGTTAACCGTGTGATCAGGTGCGATTTTGGGAGCGTGTGACCGGATGCGAGTAATTTGAGCTCCGTGGTGAAGTATGCTCCCTGGATGGCTTTTACCCAGTAAAGCCGTGCGTGTGCCAGGTCCCCTGGTGTGATGGCTGCTCCCGATGTACCGTTCCCTGCTCCTTTCAGGCTTGTAATTGCCTTGAAGAGCCATGCGGTGATTCGCAACAACCGTGTGAGCGTTGAGTANAGGTAAAGCAAAGGTAAGGCGACATCAAACGCACGAGACGATACGGCAAGTTAACCAGAGCAGAGTAGCTCCGAGGCAAAGGTAATTTTCCCCAGACGCGAGGTGGTCGCGGAATTTAGCGAGGCCACCGAGGCGAATCCGTGCTTCGGAAAACGAATCGAAATTATTTGAGGGATCACGATCGTCAGTTGGGGCGCGGAGACAGCACTCCCGGTGACAAAGACAATTATGAATGAGAGAATTAGCGAAAGGCAAGAAGCGCGCGTGGAGCGCGGCGCGGAAATAAGTAATATTCGCAAAGTGTCAAAAGAAACAAAATCGGAAAGGAACGCAAAATAAGCGAAAGATACAGGAAATCCAAATGAGCGAAATATAAAAGTGAAAGGTAAAAGCGAACAAAAATGAGCGAAATATAAAAGGAAAACGACGTAAACGCGAAAGATCAAGGGAAACAGAGCAATCGAAATACACAGCGAAAATAGAGGAAACAGAATACGTGAAACATAAAGGCGAACCCAGATCATACGCGCGAAATACCGTCGAACAGTCGCGTAAACAACCGGCTCTATACCGCGCCGTAGCCTATGCGGCCACGCCGCGAGAGCGAAAGAGATAGAAGGAAAACAAACGCGAGCGCGCTGGCCGACTCGAGGCCACGCGCTGTAAGGGAATTCTCCGAGCGACGACTTTAACACAACGCAAGCAAAATAAATCTTTTCGTCGCTCGAAGAATGCTATAACACAAGAAATACCGAGATCGCAAAATAATTAATTAATGACTCGAAACTCTCGCGACAAACATGCGAGACGCGACAAAGAATAAAATGACAATTACCGGAGACGCAATCGCTTAAGGTCTCACCCTGTTCCCCTCGGCTACAAAGATGGCTAAAATGAGCGAGGAAAAGCCAAGGACGGATAGCTGGTCGAGCCCGAAAATGTCAACCTGCTTTCCTCGCTCGCAAAGACTCCAAAAGGAATTATCTCCCGGAATAGCCGACAGATTTCGCCATTCCGGGGATCGCAACGAAAAATAAAGCCGAGGGAAACAAGGGAGAAAAATGGAGAGAATAGAACGGGCTCACCGAGAAACTTGATGTCCAGGATGACGGCAAACCAACAGCAAACGGAACAGCAATAAAGCAGCAAAGGCAGAAGGCAGCAAAGCGGCAAAGGCAAAAGGCAGCAAGGCAGCGGAAGCCGAAAAGAAGAGGTCACCACTCCGGACAGGCACTTGACGAAGACTGATTTTCATCGATCGCAAATCAGTTCGCTCGCGTTCTCACGCTCTCCCCACCACCGCAAGTCTCCCGCGGGGCTGCGCTAGCACGCTCTAAGCGCGATCTAGGCGTCGCCGAGCCACGCGATGTTCCGCGGGCAATTTGAATATCACGCACCGCCGACTGGCCGATCAGCGGTGCGCAATGTAATATTTAATTAACAATCCTCCACCCTACCGCTTACCGTCCCTCACACGACCAACACCCCCTACATCTGTGTCGGCCGTGCCTCGGGTACGCTTCCTCTGGGGATCCGGGCGGCGACCATGACGGGGAGGAGGGGAGGCCTCCCTCGCGGCTCGCGGACCAGTGCGAACCGCGGTGGGCCCACACGCCGACCTGGGCAAACAGCACCTCCGCCCCTGATGTTTTCCCGAATCCCGCTAAGACGAGGCGCCGGGATTAGCGGACCGTGGTACCCGAGGTTACAGCCGTGGGCGCTGCAACTACTCGGTTGCGACAGCGAGGAGGTCACGGGGGGCATCAACGAATGGCCACAGAACCAGCGTGCACCTCCGCACGCCCACGACAAGCCACGTTGGTCTCGACTTAAAATGTTCGACAGGGATGAAGGTCGCGAAAGAAACGGGGCGGCAAAGCAAGGCATAAGGCAAGAGATAACTTTTTCCCCGCGAGAAACAAGCGGCGGAGGGAGCGCGCGAGAAACGCAGCGATCTCAAGGTAACTAAGGGAAAAGGTATCATTGCGTTCGGCGTTTCTCGGCGTTCCCAAAAATAATGCAGTCTCCAATAATGAATTAGCTAAAATAAACGCGGAAAGGGAATCTCGGTAAATCGCGACGGTACTTCGCGACTCGAGCGGGGTCCGCTTACAACTACTAAAATGATCGTCGTACTAAAAATAAAATAATAATGATAAAAGAATGACAATATTTACGACGCGGGAGTCCCCGCAAGCGCTCTGTCCGGTAATCCGACGAGTGGCAACCGAACAAAATGGGCCGACAACTCGGTCCACTGGTCGATAGTGATCCGTGCGAGTGACGTCACGAAAGTTACGTCACAATAGATATACGCGCTCTTTTAGGCTCCGCTCACACCGAATATATATTTTGACACTTTCGCGCTTCACGCGACAAATTCAAGTAATAACGAATTTTTACAAACATTTAATATCTCCCGTTTGAAACAAACCGAATTTTTCTTTAANAAAAAAAAAAAAAAAAACCAAGCCAATAACACAAAAAAAAGAGAAAAAGAACGAAACAATTTTCAGTAGACGAATTGAACCTTCGAGGAAAAAACCGAACATTTTATTAAAAATTTGTGCTCTTTTCATAGCCCACCAAAAAAAAACGCAAAAACCGAAATTTTTTTTAAATCTTGCGAATTTTAATCCCATATTCGCTTACACTATTTCCCTCGAATTCAAAATGAATCGACCGCACACAATAATTAGAACAATTACAAAATAGCAAAAAAAAAAAAAAAATTTTTTTGAAAAATTACCCTTTGCAGAAATTTCCCCTTTTAACTTAAAACGACCCCGTTTTCACAAACCAATTACAAATACGAACAAAATAATAACAAACGAGCTTGAAAAAAAAACAAAACAAAAAAATCAACGAAATAATTTCTTTTTTGTTACAAATTTTACCTTCGCAGTAGATTAATCTTGTTTCCCCAGATTATATTGAAAAAACGAGCCAAACCAGAATACATGGAAAAAAAATTGGAAAACAAAGAGGAACACAAAAAACTTAAAAATAGAACCGACACGACCACCCCGACGCACCAGTGCGCGTCAGAATAATTTACCCTCATTTATTCACCTAAAAACAGGAAAAATGGAAGGAGTCGGCATGACCTTCCGCGATATTTACGGACTTATCCCAACTTTTGACGGAAAAAAAATCCCTGTAGATCATTTTATTGGCGCTTGTAAACGAGCTGCAAAATTAATCACTAACGACCAACTCCCACAATTTCTTGTGACCGTGCAATATAAACTAACAGGATTCGCCCAAGATTTGGCAGAAACAAAAAATTACACAAATCTCGATGAATTTTACCGAGATCTTAAAGAAAGTTTTGGTGCCACTATCGAATTATTAGACTTAGAATTAGAGCTCAAAGCTATTTCCCAGAATTTTAACGAATCAGTAGCAGAATACGCGACACGAACTCGAATAATTTTGAAGCGAGTAATCGAAAGATTAGCAGAATGCTACGGCCGAGCCGACGAACAGCCATATTTAAAGAAAAGAATAGAAGAGGTCCAGAAATCCGTAACTAGAGCCTTCGTCAGAGGACTTTTCGACAAAATCGCAGTAAATTTAAACCAACACAACCTAGGAGATTTCGACACAACAGTCAGAGAAGCAATTCATATAGAACAGGAACTCCGACACCGTCAATCTGTAAATCATGGCAGAGTAGCTAAAGAACACTCCCTAACACAATCGCCACCAGAAATGGCTAGAATACAATTCACCGAAATTAGGAACCGACCGGGCGATTTATTTTGCGAATATTACCAAGCCACAACTCATTCGACAGGAAATTGCCACACACTTAGAGAATTAAGAGAAAGATTTAATAAAAATTTCAGAAATCAGTCTCCTCTCGACAATAGATACGATAACCAGCAAAGCAGGCATCGCAGCGAATCGCGCGGCCCGCAAAACTACAACAGACCCTTCGGATACCGAAATAATTCACGAGATCGGTACCAAAATAACTACAGAAACAAAAACTACCAAAACCGATACCCGCAAAATAACTACAGACAAAGAGACGATTCGAATCAAAACAATTACCAAAGGAACTATCGAAACAACCAACAAAACAACTTCCGAAACAGGGAAAATTCCCAAAATCGAGATAGAAACAGTAGATGTAGAATGATTTCTACGACAGGCAGCCCGGTAGTTCTCGGAACAACCGCGACAACTGGCAAAACAGATTCCGCGACAACTCGCAAGACAGATTCCGCGACAACTCGCAAAACAGATTCCGCGACGACTCGCAAAGCAGGTATCGCGACAATTCGAATAACCGAAAACCCAACGATAAGAACCAAAATCGACACGACGATAAATTCGAAGAATTACATTCAAAATTCGAACAACTTGCAACATTCGTAACGGAAATCGCGCAAAAAAACGCGATGGCGACTCCGCGGGACAGAGCGACCGGGAGCACGTCACAAGAGCGCACGACCTCAAACCACTAGACGCGAAAACACAAATTATTAAAAAAGCGAGGATTTCACTAGGGAAAACGAAGAGACACACACCACCGACTGTCAAAGTAAACTCAACTGACTTGCTTAACAAAGAAACAACATTTCTAATTGACACCGGAGCAGAAATAAACTTAATAAGAAGGGACGCAGTAGCAAAACACGTCCCAGTTGATTTTTCAACAATTTATGAACTAACAGGAATAACAGACGACACCATTTTCACATCGGGGAAATGTGTGATCAAGATAAAAGGAATACCGGTCGAATTTCACACGATCCGTTTCAGATGGCCAATCCCCCAGGACGCCGTTCTGGGCGATGAATTTTTCAAAGAAACACCAGCCGACATCCTGTACACCCAATCCTGCATAAACTATAGAGGTATACAGATACCCAATCCTGCATAAACTATAGAGGTATACAGATACCTTTCGAAACAAACGAAAAAGTCACCATCCCAGCTCGGACCAAATCTACCATCCACATCCGAATCAAAAACACAGACCTAACCGAAGGTTACGTACCGAGAATGCAGGCGAGGGATTATTTATCGGTGACGCAGTGGTTACAAACCGCAACGGTGTTGCATATTTATGCGCAATAAACACCAACGACTATAACATCCACCTCCAAGTCCCGACAATCGAGTTACAACCGATAGAAATTATTTCCGACAGACCAGTCGACATCGATAATCACGGCTCTACCGACCTCCCAACTGGAAATCGTGCAGAAATCTGTACGACAAGAACATTGGAGAAACAGGGAAGGTTCGAAAAATTAAAACCTCTCTTGCATCTAGGAAATTTAGATGAAGTAGAGAAGGAACACGTCCTCCAACTAACCTTTGAATACTCGCACCTGTTCACCCTACCAGGCGAACGATTAGGATCGACGTCATTCGTAAAACACGAAATATTCACAACCGACGACATACCAATAAATACAAAACAGTACAGGTTCCCACAAATCCACAAGGAGGAGATACGCAATCAAGTCAATGACCTCCTCGACAAGGGAATAATTCAACCATCCCTATCACCATTTAATTCACCCGTTTGGATAGTCCCAAAGAAACGCGACCAGAAAGGCAACAAACGATGGCGTATGGTCATCGACTTTAGAAAACTCAATGAAAAAACAACCCCAGACGCGTACCCACTACCGAACATTACAGATATCATAGACCAATTGGGTAGATCTCGCTACTATTCAGTGCTAGATTTGGCTTCAGGTTATCATCAAATCGAAATGCACCCACGAGACAAACCAAAAACCGCATTCTCCACACCCAACGGGCACTACGAATTCAACCGAATGCCATTTGGCCTTAAAAACGCACCCGCAACATTCCAACGATTAATGGATGTTTTTCTATCCGGACTTCAAGGCACCGACCTATTCGTCTACTTAGACGATATTGTCATCTGTGCAGTAGACCTTGAGGAACATGGAAAAAAATTACATCGCTTAGCGAAAAGACTGTCCGACGCTGGCCTCACACTCCAAACGGACAAGTGCCAATTTCTCCAGAAAAAAGTCAAATATCTTGTCCACGTCATTAGCGAAAAAGGCTGTCAACCAAGACCCGAATTAGTGCAGGCAGTAAAAAACTTTCCAGTTCCAACAAACAAGAAAACAATTACACAATTCCACGCATTAGCAAACTATTATAGAAGATTTATTAAGGATTTCACAACAATTGCCCTTCCGCTAACAAGCCAACTAAAAAAGACGGAAGAATTCAAGTGGACAAACGATTGTCAGAAAGCATTCGAAACCCTCAAACAAAAATTAATGAACGAACCAATCCTGCGATACTCAGACTACGAGAAAGAATTTAAACTCACAACCGACGCATCAGATTATGCGATCGGCGCCGTACTCAGCCAAGAGTACGACAAATTCGACCATCCAATAGCTTGCTACTCTCGTACCCTCTCAAAAGCCGAAAAAGTGTTCGACGCAATGTGAAAGGAACTTCTAGCAATGTTACACTCAATCCAGTATTTCAGACACTACCTGTACGGACATCATTTCACCCTCGTGACCGACAACAGGGCACTGACGTACTTAATCAACAACCCGAATCCGCCACAACAACTCCAACGTTGGCAGGCAATTCTCAACGGCTACGAATTCAGCGTTCACCACAAACCAGGGAAACTTAACGTCGTCGCAGACGCACTTTCCCGAAATCCAGCCAACGCCTTTCCGATCAGACCTCGAGAGGAATCCACAGACATCGATGATGAGGACCTAAAACGACTAAAGATGACCCAACAAGGAGAAAAACGCATCAGAACCTCCTCAGAAGAATCATCCGGAAATCCATCACCCGACAAAGTAATAATTTTACCGCCAGAAGAAACTGAGACTACAAAGGACCAATCGAACTCAAAACAAGAAATAAACAAACATGTTATTGAAAGGAGTGCACACCCTGACATGGAAATAGAAATCGACAATAACAACCAGGACGAACCAACGTCCGCAGAAGAAGAACCAATGGAGTCAACAAACCACGAAAACAAGCAACACCCACGGAAAAACGATCATTCAAGATGAAGCAGAAGTTACGATGGAAGAAGTAATAAATAAGAATACAACGCTACAAAAAGGAGAAACGATATACGAATATAAAATGATACAAAGTGATACAAGTGATAATGAAGGACAAGAGCTCAATACTACGAAAATCAACAAACGAAATCGAACAAAATTTACAAGTGCAGAAAACGCCACAAATAACAAATGAAAGTAGGAAAATACAACGAGACGACGAAAATTATGGAAATTCAACACGCCAAAACGAAAAGGAAGTGCGCGAAAGTCAAGAAACTCAAGAAAACAACGAAAAAGGAAAAAATCTAACGCCAACGAGCGAAAACGAAAAAACAGCAAATTCAGCAAGTGAAAAAGAAAAAGTGCATAAAAACTCAACGACGGAAAAAGAAACGAAAACACAAGGAAAAGTTACGATCAACGAAGAAGCGGAACAGAGCTCAACGCGACGAAATGATAATGAAATAAATAAAAATGGAGCAAATGAAAATGAAATGAATAAAGACAATGTAAGCTCCGCGCTGCATAAACCAAAAGAAGCAGACCCTGTGCTGCCAACATTAAAAGCTCTAAACCCCGCAAATCAATTAAGTGGCCGATCGAATACGAAAGATGCAAGCACTCAATCCACCGTTGAAGAAAATAAAAAAACTCAGTAACGAGTCTTTAAACGCGCAGCAATTAAGCAGACAAAAAGGAAGACAAGTGTTGGAGAACTCGAACCACGCAAAGCACCCGGTAACCGCGACCTTCCGATCACCTCCAGTTCACTACTCGGAGGATGACTCAAGTACAGAACAACAGGAAGATACGGAAGAAAAAGTAAATTCGGTTGAAGTAACGGAACCCAATTTTTGATCACCAACGGAAGTTACAACACCAGCACCGAAACGTGGACGCGGCAGACCAAGGAAAAACCCAATCAGTCCACAGTCGAAAGTTATTGCCAAAAGAAGACCCGGCAGACCAAGGAAATGCCCAGCGATACAGCAGTCAACATCACCCGTAAAAAGAAGACCCGGCAGACCTAGGAAAAATCCCGTCATACAACTTCCAGCTCGTGCGACAAAACGAGGACTAGGGAAACCACGAAAGCAAAATTCCGAATACCAACCCAGCAACACCGAGGATACAGACCCACCATTTGAATTACCGCAATACCACAGGAAAAAACTAACACTACCAGAATCAGAAAAAGCAACGAGAAGCAATACAAAAAAATACGAAACAACGATAGAAGTACATTCAGCAACCGAAGAATCAGATAACGACGTCAGGAGTGAACGCCAACATGATAAACAGGAAATTCACAATGAAAAAATTACGCAACCAAAGGAAAATCAACGAAATCAGGAAACAGAAAACAAACCAGAACCTCAGAAGGAAATTTCACCAACGACCCGACGTATGGCATCAACCGAACACGATGAACCACCACACAATCAAACCCCTTCAAAAACAAAAGGGATTCCGGTCCCACTAGTAAAATACGCCCAAGAAAACGTAACGATCACACAAGAAAATTTCCTATCAAAAGGAGACAACATAGCACACTTCCTAGCAGCTGATTGCGTCATTAAGGTGATGGAGCAGTTCGCTTCGAAATTTCAAATGGACAATTCGGTCACACCGTGCACCCGATTACGATAAAAATTAAATCGTGTACACAGTGGCATGGCAAAAAGTCGCTGACAGAGCCATTTTTTGAAATTCCAATTTTTTTTTTTTTTTTT
>JBAJMU010000039.1:25863-36974 GCA_037952995.1 Hyposoter didymator
ACAAAACAATAACAACACCTAAAACCAGTAAAAGGAAAACTAATAAAGAGGAGACGACCAATAAGGAACGAAAAACCAACTATACGTAACAACCAACCGATAACGATAAATAACCCCGACCACACCCATCCGAAATAACACCCCACCCATACTAACAAGGACAACTAATCGACTTACTCTGTTACAGATTCCAGAAAATAAGAGGAAAACAGACCATAAAAACGGATTATAAATGATGAGGAAGACCAGAGTTACAAAAATTGACCAATAAAACCAACAATGCAACGAGGAACCGAAATACCTACAACCCCGACACAATGAAATTAACCAGACCCTTATACACTTTCACACAACCCTTTCTCACAAACAACACAAATTTTATATAGAGTCACACTCAAAATTAATCTCATGTACAATTATTTTTCATTTTATAGAGCCATAGAAACAAACAAACTTGTAACCTACGATGCGGAGCATCGTTTTGTAAGAGGGGGAGTGTCACGGTAGCACCCTTTTATATTTTATTCTTCTCTAAACTCTTTCCCACATTCGCACCCGATACCTCACATTCAATCTCAACTCTTTCTCACACTCAAACTCCTAGCTCAGCATCCTAATCTTATCACCGCATTCCTCAGCACCGCTTTGTCCCACGAGCCTCAACTTCTCCTCCGCTTCATCTCCCCACTACCACTTCACCAAATCATTCTCCTTTATTCTAATCCTCGACTCCTCAGTTCATCACCATCATTCGAACCGTTAATACCTCGTGCACTCCCTTACATTAATTACACCAAGTCTCAATATACGTTATTAACTGTTACCTCATTCTTCTGTCTCATTTATTATTATATCATTATTTCACCCTCGCAATCCGGCCATCACAGGACATTTTTTGTAGATATGATTTTTCGACGTTTTAGGACATTTTAAGCACATTGCCATTGAATATGGAAAAAAAAAATTTTACCGTCACATAGCTTCCTCTATGAGGAAGCAAAATACAATTAATGTAAAAATGGTAAAAAAAAAAATTGATGATTTTCGCTCAGCACTAAAAATTCGTGATATCCATAAAAGGACAAGTATTCCATTGATGGCTGAAAATCAATTGACGAGAAAAAGGGAAAAGTTCCAAAAAAACACGGCACAAAAAAAGAAACCCCTAAATACACAATGGCGAATCGACAGAAAAACTTGCGCGACGCGATGGAAAACTAAAGTTTGCCAGTTGAGCGGATGCGCACAGAGTACTTGACTGGCCCGAAATTTTTAATTAGAAATGCTCATAGGTGTTGAACTTGACCTAACGTAATTGTTTGGTCTCGGAAAGCTTTTCAGAAAAGACACGTGAATGGTCGGTGAAAATCTTGACTCAATCAAGGTTCTCTCCTGAACCGATTTATATTTCAAGCAAATAATACAAAAAATGCCTAGAAGTGCAATTTTTTCCGATGCATTGCGGGTCATTGAATTTAACTAGCTGCACCTTAATTATTCATTAGTTGTTATTTTTCTATGTATCCATACTCGTGTAAAATATTGCACAGATAATTAATTTATTAATTGTATATCAAATCCAGAGAAAATTTAGAATTTTCTCACTTTTCTCATGAATACAACCGAGTTATCCTATCGATTGTAACGTGGTAGAATCCACGTTACGAGAACGATTCGAACTAAGTGTGGTAGCGGCCTGGATAGCTCAGTTGGGAGAGCACTCGACCGGCAATCGAGAGGTCCCGGGTTCGATCCTCGGTCCAGTCCCTGCCGCATTTTTTTCGGATCGTCCTCCGTGTCGAAAAAACTCCCGGATCACACATTTTTGGCGCCCAACGTGGGCCCTGGAAAAAACCATTCGATCGTTGTTAATCATTAACTTTTTCCCCTTTTCTTGAGATACCTTTCGTTAAGGTGATGGAGCAGTTCGCTTCGAAATTTCAAATGGACAATTCGGTCACACCGTGCACCCGATTACGATAAAAATTGAATCGTGTACACAGTGGCATGGCAAAAAGTCGCTGACAGAGCCATTTTTTGAAATTCCAATTTTTTTTTTTTTTTTTTGTTACCATCGGAGTCTTTTTGGAATTACTCCGAAAATAATGAGAATATCAAAATTTTGGCCTGTCAGCGTACGCGCAATATTGAAACGAATGTTTCGAGCCCTGTTGCATCAAAATCGATGCAGAATTAGAGACAAAAACCGTTTTCGAAAATTTTTCCGAAAAAAGTATCAACATATTATCGACTTTGTTGAATTGTAGTTTATTCAAATTCCGCCCGGTTGCGCGAGCGTCATTTTCTTTTTGTAAAGCCGAGAAACCGCATGCAGAGAGATATGTATGTATGTATGTATTTGCTTTGGGCTGGCTCCGATCTGCGCCCTCAGGCGGAAAGATCATACGGCCACGGTCTTGCAGAGAGATATACTGGAGCCAATAGCGAACGCTGGAGCAACAGATGACGTGCGCGCGCACGGTATCAACCGCTCTCACGAGCGAGAACCTGACGGTTTTCACCGTCGGAGAGTTCGATTCCTATCGAACTCCCGACGATGAAAATCGTTGGAGATGCGTCGAAAGACAAAAAGTCCTTTGAACGAGAAATATTGATTATTTCTCGATCCCACCGCTCTCACGAGCGAGAACTCAACGGTTTTCACCGTCGAAAGTTGGAGTCCGATCGAACTTTCGACGATGAAAATCGTTGGAGAAGCGTCGAAGGACAGCCAGTCCTTTGAACGAGAAATATTGATTATTTCTCGATATCATCGCTGTCACGAGCGAGAACCCGACAGTTTTCACCGTCGGAGAGTTCGATTCCCATCGAACTCGCGACGATGAAGATCGTCGGAGAAGGGTCGAAGGACAGCCAGTCCTTTGAATGAGAAATATCGATTATTTCTCGATGGCACCGCTCTTACGAGCGAGAACCCGGCGGTTTCCATCGTCGGAGAGTTTGAAACTTGGCAAACGTCATTCATCGAGTCTCACGAGCTCGTTTCGTGCCGAGCGCTGAAACTCGATGGAAGACGCGCGCCGCGACATCTGTCGGTGGTCTGCAGAAGCTCCATCTCGAGTTCTGCAGTACCGACAAAAAGGGGGGAGGGCGGCGCTATTTTTCGTGGACTGCTCCATCACCTTAACAGACGGAAAAACGTTCAATTAATTAAATTTAGCCATTCCGCTTTATTTTTCGACATTTTCGATCGAATTTTTCGTGTTTTGCTGTCCCTTTGTTTTCGTGCGTGAAAATAGTGCTCACCATTGATCCCCCTCATCTTTCGCGCGTTCGACGATCGCACAATACCTCGGCGCGAGACTGCCGAGCGCTGACTCCCTTGTTTTGATGACCTTGACTTGTCCTACGTTACTTGCCTTGTGTTTTTCGATATTTTGCTGACTTGTGAAATATTATTTCGAATACGAGATATTAGTTTCTTCGATTTATTGTTTTTTGTGTGTTCGTTGAGTATCGTGTGACTACGCTGCTCAACGCAAATATTACCCCCCCCCCCTCATCAGCAATAACCCCGACTCGACCGTGACGGTTACCACCCCAGCCTGTACATCCCCAATTATGACAACCGCTGTAATTACTGGCGCTACGCATTCGTGCCATCCCCCTTCATCCCCAGCTCCAGTCCCTGCTTCAGACCCAGCCCCCTCGATAATCTCGATCACTCGAGAAGTTGGTAGCATAAACGATGTTGCTCTCTTAGTCGCTCGTTGCGACCGAGCAGGGTTTCCTCTGGACGGAGACACGGAAGTAGTTCGGGACCGGCTCTTGAGACATGAGATCCGGAGCCGCTTCCCGTACATTCCGGTCACATGGGACGAAGACCTCGACGAGCGAGGAGGTCTACCGCATACTCTCCTTCACGAGAAGACCAACTGGAATGATTACGACGGATTCGTATTTCATTTCCGTGAACAATTTGGACACGGCGATTTGCAGGATTGTTTGAGGCACAAGGTGGAACTTCGTACCCAGGGACCTGGCGAACCAGTCGCAGAATTTTTAGTGAAAATTAGAGCCCTTTTCGATCCCTTCCCTTTCCCTTGAAACCCAATTGGACATCTGCTATCGTAATTTGCATCCCGATTTGTCAGCCCACATCAGACGAGACGAGATACAAAATTATCTTGATCTCAAACGGATGTGTCGCCGCAGAGAGGAGCTCGTGGAATGAGCGAAGGCGTATCGCCCTCCTCCGAGCGCACGACAATCATCCTTCCCTTCGAGTGCGTACAAGCCGTCCGACAAAGCCACGCAGGGCAAGGTCGCGGCTTTGCAAACCCAGAAAGACGCTAAAGCGTCAAAGAAAAATTCGAATCCCCCCCAACAGATCCCCAACCAGAAAAATCCTCAAACCCAACCCCGTACGAACCAGAAACCCAGCTACGCTGCGGTAGCGAGAGCGGAGAAACCTCTTCGCACGCAATCCCCTGCGGTGATCCCTCCTCTTTTCGAAGTTGCCCCAAGATCAAATCCCCAGCAAAGTTCTTTAGCCGCTTGTTATACTTGTCGCCTCCCCGGACATTTCTGGAAAGAGTGCGTCAAACCAATCGGAAGATTTTGCCGAATCTGCAGCTACCCGGACGTGGTAGTCAGAACGTGCCCGCGCTGTACGAAAGGACAGGCGGGAAACGGCCAGTCGGGGGGACAGTAAAGTTCTCGCCCCCCCAGAGGCCAAACCCCGTGTTGCCCCGAACAAATCCCCAGTCTGAGAAACCCGTCCCTGTAAAGAAAAGAAATCCCGAAGAAAAATCCCCAGAACCCTTGGAAATTACGATTTTGTCAAAGAATCCCGTAGAATCTCCCCCGAGTGAGGAGAACGACCCCGAACCCCTTGAGAATCCCGTTTTGCTACCGCCTCTCTGGGAAAAATCCCCAGAACAACCCCCGTTCAGAGAGCCAAGCCCCGAACCCCCTGAGTTTGTTATTTCAAAAGCTGAAGTAGAATTTTCCCCAGAATCCCCGAGTCATCCCGGTCCCGTCCCTCGTCGAGTTATCAGTCTCCCTTACAAAGACAATTTCGTTATCCCCGTAAAATTGAGTTTTCCCGATTTCAAAACCCTCGACCTATTTGTTGGCAGAAAACCCAACGAATCCCCATCTGAGGGCGAGCCGCAGCCCGGATGTTCCCAAGATCCGAGCCACTCGCCGCCGAATTCTCCCAAACCCCCGTCCCCGTCCGAATCAACCAGTTCAACCCCAGAACCCCCAAAAGAATGTCCCCCTCAGCACCAAGAAATTTCCCCGTCTAATTCCGCCACGTTGGGAGAGATGCTTGCTGCTCTCCAACGGCGGAACGTCGATAATCGACATTTCCTTTGGTTAAACGTTGAGGGTCAGCTGTGTCGTGCCTTGGTTGACGGAGGTTCGTGTCGCACGTACCTTGATCAAGGCCTGGCAGCGATTCTCAACCCCTACTTGTCCCCATCCTCGGATGGTGTATTAATTCCCGGGGATACGATACTTCCCGTGTTTGGAGAATTGGATCTCACGTACGAGATAGGTGGACGAACCGCCCGCCTTCGTACTCGGTTAGCTTCGTTAGGATACGATTGTATTCTTGGGAACGACTTCTTTCGTGCACTCGACCTTCGTGTCAGCTATGGCAACGATACGTGGCGAGTCGGAAACGGTCCCGTCCATTGATTTGGCCCAGAAGATATTGAAGCCCACCCTATTAGAGCCTATCCCCCCTTCGCCGGTCTGGCGATTGCAACAGATCCGGCAGCCCGAAAAGTAACAGCCCTTTTAGATCAATTAATTCCCCCTAAGTCTTCGACCCTTCTCAATGTGACCCATTTAGCTGATCGATGTCCAAGGACATCCCCCGATCAGACAGAAGGCACGAACAATTTCTCCTTACCTACTGAAGGTCGCCCAGAAAGAGGTCGATCAGATGTTCGAGGAGGGAGGTATTGAGAAAGCCGATAGTCCTTGGCTCAGTAATCCAGTGATCGTTACAAAATCTAACGGAAAATGCCGATTTTGCATCGACTTTAGAGAAGTTAACAAAGTGACCCGTAAAGACGCCTATCCCCTTCCCAACATTGACCGTATCCTTGACGGATTGCGACGACCCCGTTCCATTTCCAAACTTGATCTGAGCCAGGCCTATTTTCTAATCCCCGTTGAGCCCTCAAGTCGACCAATAACCGCCTTTTCAGTCCCTGGACGCGGACTTTTTCAATTCAAAGGAATGCCCTTTGGACTGACGAACGCCCCCGCGACTTTTCAGAGACTGATGGACAGATTAATTGATCCCGCGTGGGAACCCCACGTTTTTGCTTACTTGGACGGCGTCATTATCGCGACGGAGACAGAGGACGAACAATTTGACTATCTCCGACGCGTACTGACAGCTTTTAGAGACGCCAAGATGGAAATCAACCGCGAGAAGAGCGAGTTCTTCTGTGCGGAAGTGGCCTATCTTGGATACGTCATTGGCCCCGAAGGACTTAAAGTTGACCCCGAGAAAATATCCCCTATCGTGAATTACCCTCCTCCCACCAATATTAAGCAAGTCCGGCGATTCCTCGGAATGGTCGGATCACGGTCCTACATACAGGTCTGCACACTCGACCGGAATTTAGGTGGTGGGGGTAGGTTCCTTACGGACGAAACAAATCACCAAAAACTGCTACGACGCGGCGCTGGGATCTCGCCCCCAGATAACCTCAAAAGCGAATTAAACGTCAAACGTGATTATTTAAACAAAAGCACGTAGTAAACAATAGTTCAAAGTGAAAAAATGCCGAGAATTTGTGTTGTGCCGGGGTGCATGACTGGGAGCAGAATCGAAATATCGAGCCGTTCGTTATTTCGCGTCCCCAAAGACACAGTGTGGTGGAAACAGTGGGAAAACGCGATTCCGGGTATAGTGAAATTGAATTCTTCGGATGTTGTTTGTGAAAAACATTTCAATTCTGCGGACATTAGCAATGAATGGAAGAAACAGGATGAAAATGGTCGAATAATTGCACGCGTAAGTATATTCGAAACAATTCATAGTACCTTTGGTATATTTATTTTCAAATTAATAGTATTTTTTTCTTTCAAAGGTTCAATACAAACGGCCACGACTCAGTGATACCGCTGTGCCTATTGAATTCGATCACGGGTCGATGGAACTATTAATGGGTACTGAAACAGTAAGCCAACCGGTGAAGAAAGTGCCAACGATAGCATATCTCACCAAAGATTGCTGACGGATATACTTCGCTTCCTACAACATCTAATATAAAAGGTACGTCTTCTCTTGAAATACGTTTTATACCACTAAATAATAAAAAGATATTTTAATTGTTCATTTGAATTCCGAGACTCATACATTTGATGTTTCAATAACAGATGCTGAAATGGTATCATCGTCTCCATCATTATCAATGTGCGAGCCTTCTGACACAGTTTTTTCATCTGTAATCAGCAACGGTGAGGGAAAATGATTTCTCAAAAAACATGAGTTTCAACAACTGACATTGTAAATATGTCTTACTGAGAAATTGTTGAAACCAAATTTAAAAATTATTGAAACCAAACTTTCAGAAGCAGACATGGAATCATCGCTTTCAATCAGTAAGCCACTTTCAACCTACGGTAAACGATTACCAGTTTGCACCGCCCCTGTCACAGTTAGACCTATCATAAACAGTAAAGGTGAAGATCAATATTTCATGTGATGGTGCTAGTATAACTCTGAAAACATCAAAAACCATTGGTTTATATTTATCTTCGGTGCATGGGAATTCCCAGAAGCAAATATAAAATCATCGCCTCCAAACGCTGAGCGATTGTCAACCTCCAGTGAACTATTGTTGTTCTCCAAGCCGGATGACACTGTTTCATCTGCTGTAAACAGTATAGGTGAAGACAAATATTTGATTTAATTATGTTATGTATAATTCTGAAAATATTCAATATTATGAATGATTTTTTCGTCTTCGTTAACGTCTCTAAAGTCGATGCAATATTATGAATGATGGGAAAAAATGCTGTAAGTGAAATTTGCAATTGGCTTCCTCATAGAGGAAGCTTTGAGCATCGTGCATCTTGAGCAACTTGAGGAAGCCATTTGCAAATTTTAATTTGCAGCATTTTTCTACTTTCTTGTAATTGCATTTAAATTCAATCATTTCGGACAAGTTTGCTCAAAAGTACAGAGGGAGTACTGACTTATACATAATATCTTACAAGATTTCAATATTTTTCGAAAAACTAAGATTTTCGAAAAATTCGAAAACCCATAAAATTTAAACCGTCCTACCGATTATTCCCAAATTCAATACCAACCTTCCTATCAAGATACTCTATTTATAAAAAAAAAAAAAAAAATTGATACTAATTCTCGAAATTTGCGAAAGTTAGAGTGCCGACACCATTTTTTCGATAATTTCAAAATGCCGTAGAGTTCGTATCAAGAGACTCAGCAGAGTCTCGGGACAAGTACATTTGACAGCTGTGCGTCGTCTGCTTGTCCCGAGCGCTCGCCGAGTCGATACTTTCTCGTAGTAAAGCGATTCGCGGTGGTGGGGACAAAAATTTTTATGACACTTCAGCTAACCGTAAAGCCCAGGAGTTGTCTAGCGATCTGAAAGTTGACATGGAGACTAATTACGCGATACTCTTTCGATAGAGCCCGAATTCGGTACGATTGATTAAGTAATTGCTGAGAAAAAACTTTGCACGGGCTTAGTCCTATCTCAGCCTTCGTCAGAACCACGCTACATCGAAGGATTTGACGTGTCTGTATATGGCCGCCCGACAACACATGCAAAAGGGTCTGCGTGCCCATCATAGCCAATCCCGGGCTGCGAAATTTCTGATTGGTCGAGGCTGCGATGATTCCAATGGATCCGTTGTGCACACGACAGTGCAGACGAGCGAGCGAAAAATGTCAGCTGATATTTCGAAGGGCCATATTGACGCGAGTGTGAGAGAGATAGCTAAAACAAGTTCATATTTTTCTTTTCCGCACTTGACATTTTCGAGAAAATAACTGTTACAACTTGTTCCTTGTCGCACAACGAACGTTGGCTAACCATTTATTTTCCCGAGGGTGCAAGGTTATGGGAGAAGAATATGTTGCAAATTTTTCGTGACTGAGTCTGAAAGAATGCTGTGATACAGCTTTGACAGCTCGTCATAACCTCACAAATTCGAATTTTCAACTGGCATATTACCGACCTGCTCCGATGACGAGAGGATATGCTTCATGAATGAATATGCTTCACATCTTTTGACCGATTCCTACACCCACCATTTTATTCATTCACAGCCTGACTTACATAATGACTCTCAGCGATATAAAAATCTTGTCGCTGATAACTCTCAGTGACATCAAGAAATTGTCGCTGAGCCACATGGAGATAAATCGCTGAGCGATAATATCTCTCAGCGTAACAAAAATCTTGTCGCTAAGACACATGAAAATCTTGTCGCTGAGGTGAATGAAAATCTTGTCTCTGCGAGGGCTCAGTGACATGAAAATCTTGTCACGCAACCACATGAAGATTGATCGCTAAGCGATGATATCTCTCAGTGACATAAAAATGTTGTCGCTGAGCCATATGAAAATCTTGTCGCTGAGGCAAACGAAAATCTCGCCGCAAGGGCTCAGTGACATAAAAATCTTGTCGCTGCGAGGGCTCAGTGACAGAAAAATCTTGTCGCTGCGAGGGCTCAGTTACATGAAAATCTTGTCGCTGCAAGAGCTCAGTGACATAAAAATGTTGTCGCTGCGAGGGCTCACTGACATAAAAATCTTGTCGCTGGGAGGGCTCAGTGACATGAAAATCTTGTCGCGCAACCACATGAAGATTGATCGCTAAGCGATAATGTCTCTCAGTGACATAAAAATGTTGTCGCTGAGCCATATAAAAATGTTGTCACTGAGGCAAATGAAAATCTTGTCGCCGCAAGGGCTCAGTGACATAAAAATCTTATCGCTGTGAGGGCTCAGTGACAGAAAAATCTTTTCGCTGCGAAGGCTCAGTGACATGAAAATCTTGTCGCTGCAAGGGCTCATTGACATAAGAATCTTGTCGTTGTGAGGGCTCAGTGACATAAAAAGCATGTCGCTGAGCCACAAGAAAATGTTGTACATTTATTCCTTCCTGATACTGAAGCATTTTTTTCCTGCTAGAAGTCAAATTTTTAACAAAATGAAAAAAAATTGTCCGGTAAAGAAAATTCTAAGAGAAATTCTAAAAACATTTCACGCGATTTAGTGAAATACGCAACTCCTTGTATCTTTAAAATTTTCTATAAACCCTATCGTTCTTAAGATGTATTGGGTTTTTCAAAACTTTTCGGTTTTGGCCAAAAACTGAATAAATTGTGGGAAAAAAATCACCACAAATTTTTCAAGAGGGGAAGATAGAATTCATTGCATTCCAAGTTTTAGATAGTAAAAAAAATAAATTTCCTTTATTGTGCGCCTGATCCGCGATGGTCGAAAAAAGGCATAAAAACGGTCGGGAACCAAAGTCCGCACTGGGCCAAAAACAAATCAATGGAAAAATATTTAAATAAGGCAAACTGAAGACAGAATTATCTTTTACGAAATGCCACTTTGGAAATTCGAATATCTTCCTTTTTAACAGAGTTGTCTAGTGTATCTAAACGTTTGAGCGGTAGTGTATGAGTGGATCGGGGAAACTAAACCATTTCAAACCATACGGAAAGATTCACGACGTATCATGTGATCATGAAAAATTTTAGGTTTGGGAGGAGTCAGAAAAAAAGAAGTGATATCCTAGCCAAAAATCCCCTGTACGGGGAAAAAAGCCTGGACAAGTCCATTTGTTCGTGACCCTCGCTACCATTTGTTGTCACAGAAAAATCTAACCGCCCTGAAAAAAAAATAGAAACCTCCATTAAATGAAGAATGGAAAAAAAACCCTAGAAAAAAATGTCTCTTAAAAAAATGGATAGAAACCCAAAAAAAAAATTCGAGACAGTTGGAAAAAATAGAATAAATGTGAAAATGGTAAAAAAAAGTTGATGATCTTCGCTCAGTACTAAAAATTCTTGATATCCATAAAAGGACAAGTATTCCATTGACGGCTGAAAAACAATGAATGGGAAAAAAGGAA
>JBAJMU010000039.1:46669-59812 GCA_037952995.1 Hyposoter didymator
TGTGGATATCGCCGGCCGTCTCCTTTGGTTCCCGGCGGCCGATGTTATTCTTGCGACGCCGTTCGGGCCTCGACGCCATGGAGTCCCCTGCGATCGCTCGGCCAAGGCGACTGTGCCCGGCTCGAGACGCGAAGTGAGGTTAGGGGCTCCACGACTCGGCCGATTCTCCCCGGCGCCGCGGGCGTCTCCACGCCACGGGTGTCCTGGATCCTCCACGATGTCTCGGATTGCTGGCATGGCCAGGCTGGCGGGTCCCGCGGCTCGACGAGTCGCCGGGAGCCCGTCGTCCTCCCAGGTGAGTATCGGGGTGTTTTCTTATCTCCTTGTGGGCTTGGGGCTTGGGGAATGGGTGGGTTCTTCTCACAATTGGGACAGGAGCCAGGGTCGGCTGGTGAGCCGGTTTCCTAGGGCGTGCGGGAGGGATGGTCGCGTGTGTCTCCGGCTCTTGCTAACGCTCTCCACCATCTTCCAGGTATCGCAGCTTCCCGGTCTCCGAGGTTGCCTTCGGTCTTCGACGGTGGCTCGTCGTGGCTCCTTTCCTGCAACAAACGGGGAGAGAAAAAAANGAAAAGGAGAGGACACGGGTGCCAGAGGTGTCGTGACTTCCACCACGACGGCGCACTGCTGCGCTACGTTACAATGTACGACCGTGGGTCGGATGGTATGCCCGATTTTTACCCGACATCTCCCGTGACAAAGCCCCTTTGACCCAATCAACAATGAAGGATGTTCCTTGGACGTGGGGACACACCGAACAACAAGCCTTCGAGACTCTCCCTGATTCCCTAACCCGAACTCCCATTTTGATTCGCCCCAATTGCGATAAGCCCTTCACAGTTCAGACCGACGTGAGCGACGTGGCCATCGGCGCAGTCTTAACCCAAGAGGTGGACGACGTCGAGCACCCGACTGTTTTCACGAGTCGACTCTTGACGTCCCAAGAACGCAAATACACAGTCACAGAGCGTGAGTGTCTCGCTGTCCTCTGGGCCGTTAAGAAATTGCGACCTTACATCGAAGGTACGCATTTTACGGTCATTACCGACCATAGTAGCCTCACGTGGCTCCGAAATATTCGTGATCCCGCAGGACGACTCGCCCGATGGGCGCTCGCCATGCAAGCCCTGGACATGACCATTGTCCACCGTAAAGGAACCCTTAATGTAGTCCCCGATGCCCTTTCTCGTATGTACGAGATGACCGACGCAGCCCTGTGTGCTTTGGGTAATGCGATCGATTCGTGGTACGAGGACAAAAAGAAAAATATTAGAGAATTCCCCTGGAAATACATGTCAGTGAACTTAGCAGATCATTGTTCAGCAGATCAAAAATAAAAGTGAGTTCTTATCGCATGCAGCTGAGTTCTGTAGTTCCTGATAGTTTTTAGAAATAGTTCCGGCGTTTTACCTTGAAAAAAGACGATTGAGAAAATGATCTGCCAACTTCCGGCAGCAGATCATTTTGGAGCAGATCAAAAATAAAAGTGCGTTCTGTGTAAATGCAAATGAGTTCTACAGTTCCTGATACTTTTCGGGAATAGTTCTGTACTCACGTTCGAATACCAGCGGATAATAGCAGAAAGTTTGGAAATTCGAAAAATACAATTTCCATTGTTTCAAACAATTCTTCGAATCTAGAACTCTCTCGTTTCCGACAGATCCGTATCAAAACTGCAATTCAAAACTCGATTTGCGTCCAGAACTCAAGTTTGAATACCAGCAGATCACGTTAGAATGGGTGAACAGGAGAAAAATACGATTTTCTGTCCTCCGGGCCGAAAGTGGCTACTTTCGGCCCGCTGCGCGGGCCGAAGTTGCCACATTCCGGCCACGTCGGGCAGGAAAATCGTATACACACCTCGGCCAGGAAAAAAGGAAGCCTCAGAACACATGTTTGTCACATGTGTTCTGAGACTTTCCTTATTTTCCTGCCCTAGGTGTGTAATATACTATTTCATCGTTTTAAATTATTGTGCAAGGCCAGAACTGTTTCGATTTTCACAGATCCCTATCGGGACTGCAATGTAGAACTCAATTCGGGTCCAGAACTCGAGTTTAAAGACCAGCAGATCACTTCGGAGTGACTGAACAGAAAAAAAATACCATTTTCGTCGTTTTAACTTGTTGTGCAAGGCTAGAACTCGTTCGATGTTCACAGATCCCTATCGGGACTGCAATGTAGAACTTAATTGGGGGCCAGAACTCGAGTTTAAAGACCAGCAGATCACGTTGGAATGGCTGAACAGGAGAAAAATACCATTTTCGTCGTTTTAAATTATTGTGCAAGGCAAGAACTCTTTCGATATTCACAGTTCCCTATCGGAACTGCAATGTAGAACTCAATTCGGGTCCAAAACTCAAGTTTAAATACCAGCAGATCACGTTAGAATGGGGGAGCAGGAGCAAAATACCATTTTCATCGTTTTAAGTTATTAAGCACGGCTAGAACTCTTTAGATTTTCACAGATCTCCATCGGAACTGCAATGTAGAACTCATTTTGGGTCCAGAACTCATGTATAAATGCCAGCAGTCACGTAGGAATGACCAAACAGGAGGAAAATACCATTTTTATCGTTCTAAACAATTCTTCAAAGCTAGAATTTTTTCGTTTCTCACAGATCCGTATCAGAACTGCTATCTAGAACTCGATATCGGTGTAGGACTCAAGTCTTAATGCCAGCAGATCATTTCAAAACGGCCGAACAGTAGAAAAATACCATTTTCGTCCTTCCAAATCGATGTGCAAGGCTAGAACTCTTTCGTTTTCCATGAATCCGTATCGGGCCTGTGGCCTAACAGTCAATTTGAGTCCAGAACTCTCGTTTGAGTGCTAGCAGATCATATCAAAAAGTGTAAAAAGTTGCAAAAGGTAATTTTTATCGTTTCAAGAAATTCTAGTTCTCTAGAATTTTCAAATTTTTTACAAATCCGTATCGAAACTGTGACTTGCAATTCGATTGGAGTTCGGAACTCGTGTTTAAAAACCAGCAGATCCACTACCGCGTTTCTTGATGAATACAATTAATGTTCTCTAGAATTCTCGAATTTATTACAGATCCGTAACGGAACTGCAACTTGGAATTTGATTCGAGTTCGGAACTCATGTTTAAAACTCGTGTTTAAAAACCAGCAGTTCCACTACCGCATTTCATGATGAATACAATTAATGTTTCTCACAGCGGACATCATGATACAGCAAGAAATTGACGGAATGCTACGTTTTCTTAAGGATTCTGTAATACATATTTAGGTTATCAATACATATATCGACCGATCCATAATTACCGTGATACGTGTGGGCAGAAAGGAGGCATACCGCTTTCGCATAGTCACACACATGGAAGTATTTTTAAATAAATCTCTTAACACTGTGAAATCTTTATTTTAATTTTAATATGGAAATTGGTTTCTTTGACTTTTCAAATATAAAAGAATATAATGTACATGCGTTGACAAAAGAAAAGACGGATAGCAAGACCTCAAGTATTCGTTATAACTAGTATTTTCTCGTTTGAATTTAACACAAAAGATAAATAAATTTTATTCGCAAATCACACACACACATTCACTCCTCACACCGCACGGCGCATTCGGCCTTCGTTCTCGCTTTTTTTTTTTACAAATCTACAAGCAAATTTATAAATTTTTATGTCGTATCTCGTTTCCTCTTTGAACAATATAAAAGTTAAGTGTTTTTTTTACTTATCCGCTCTTTTGGTAAGAATTCTCCCTCGTTGGCTCTTGCCTCAGGACCGGAGTTCCCTTTCGATGATGAACGTGTTTGTTTTTCTTGTCGCGACGGTGAAACTTAGACGGCTGGCCAGCCTTTTTCGTTTTGCACACCGTTTGCTCCGGATGATAGGAGAGGCAGGTCCACTCGCGTTGACGTCCCGGGGCTAAGAGAACGAGCTTTTCTCCGACACAGAAAATCTCGGGACCCGTCTTCGACCGAAAGTGGGGAGACTCGGAGTTTGGCAATCGATTTATTTTCGAGCGCGAAATGCCGCCAAATATGATTTTCACTCGTTACAACACTCCCCCTTTTGAGGAGGCTTTCGCCAGACATGGAAAGGGCCTCGTAAAATATAGGATACGGAGCGCAGAACATAGCGATGTTCCAGGAAGAAGATGATTGAGTCCGCCCCTACCACCAACGTCACAGGTCGGATCCCGAGCAGCATGGAGAATCCACCCTTGGTCCCAGCCACAAAGCGAGAGCCTTATCCCTCGTTTATGAGATTCATAGAATCGATTGCAGCCCCGGATGTTGTTGGCGATTCACGACGCAGGGCAAGAGGCTCGACTGAGTCCCGGGGGTTCTTTCCGTTTAGTTTCTTTTTCGTAACAATGCATCCCTTGAGCGTTTAAGTCTCGAGTTCGTCGAATACATTTGATGTTCTCGAATTTGCCTTACGCCCGATACAATTATTGCTCACACACATTCATCCATTCATACATTACGCAACTGAAACAGAAAATTCAGATCGTGATTGGTTCAACAAATGATACATATATGGCATTAGAGAGAAAATCAATCAGAGTGGAGGCACGTTATTATAATAAGTATTTTGGTCGCTTAGGAGAGACAACCACGTCATAAATTTTGAACGTCAGCAAGCGGCGTTGCTCGTTAGGAATGCGCACAATATTTTCTCAAATTCCATCTATTATATGTTCCAAATTCTTTTAGATCATCCAGAGGGTCACACAACACGAAGGCGTTTTCGCCGCTTTTTCGTAATATTCTATAAGGGCCTTCAAACAGATGGAAAAATTTCTTCGTCACCCTGTCCAAGGCATTGGATAAATAGCGTACTCGGAGTAACACCAAATCACCAACGTCCAGTTGGACAGAGGAGATTGTCCGTTGCTGTTTCTTTGGTCTATTAAAATTATTAATCATATTTTCGCGGGCCAACGTAATCATGTATTCCGGGGCGCGCTCTTGAGGATCGGCAAAGCTTAGTAACTTTTGAATTTTGTCGTGAATTGGTTTTCCGAAATGCAGCTCAAATGGCGAGAATCCAGTGCTTTGATGCACCGTTACATTCAGAATCTCTTCAATCTTGGGAACGAACTGGACCCACTTTGTATGTTTGTCTGAACACAGCGTACGAAAAAGTCTTCCCAATTCCCGCATAACCCGTTCGGTGGGGTTTGATTGTGGGTGCCTTATGGAGCTGAAACGTGTCTGGATTCCCATTTTTTCTAATTCTCTTTTCCACGCTTCGGAGGTAAATTGCGTAACGTGGTCAGAAAGGATACGTTTTGGAGTGCCAATTTGAGATACGAATTTATTCACCACTTTATTTACACAAGCCCTCGCCGTGGCTTTCTTTAGGGGATAAAGACAAACAAGTTACGAGAAAACGTCCAACATTACAAAAATGAATTGCGTGCCACCTCTCCCCATAGGAAGCGGACCATAAATATCGACGCTGACCAAGTCGAGCACACCGTTCGAGGTCACGGATTTATACTCCCCTTCCATGGCGATATTTAAATAGTTGACTCGCTGGCAAAGATTACATTCTAATACGATTTTTTTTACTTGTGCGGACATTTTTTTTTCCAATAATAATTTTTTTTTAGGTAAGTAAGTGTCTTAAAGACCCCCGGATGCGCTAATTTTACATGAATATCTTCGATCAACATTTGTTGTAATGCTTGGGGAATTACTACTTTCCACGATGGAGAATTATTCTCACGATGAAAAATTATGTTTTCATGATAACAAAATTTTTCCCCTCAGAATCTGTTCTATATCTTTGCATCGTCCTGATCACCTCCTCATCGGCGAGTTGCCATTCACTCAGCCGTTTGAGTTTGCGAAGCAAGTTCGTATCATAATCCAACATGGCAATTGTAATAAGCGACGAACTTTCTTCGGTCTCTTGGGGTAAAAAGTACTGATGCAGAGCGGAAATTACTAAGCTTTTCTCGTTCTCTTCGTGGAATTGATGATCCGGATTTCTGCTAAAGAAATCGGCCACTGAATTATCGACCCCTCGACAATGGGATATCGTGAACGAAAATTCCTGTAATAATAGACACCATCGCGCAATTCGGGAGGTGCCAACGGTGACGGAATTAAAAAATGTAAGGCACTTGTGTTCGGTGATAATTTCGAATTTAACTCCTATCAAATATACGCGAAATTTATTTATCGAATAGACGATGGCAAGGAGCTCCTTTTCGGTCGTAGTATACCTTGCTTCGCATTTCGTGAGGCAACGAGAAACTATACTAACAACGTTATGGTGGCCTTCATCGTCGATTTGATAAAGAATGCCGCTGATACCACGATCGCTTGCATCTGTTTGGACTTTAAACGGATAGCCCGGTATAATGTGCTTTAGACACACACATTTCATGAAATCTTCCTTTAAATTTTTAAAAGCCTTGGAATGCACCGGCGTCCAATTCCATGGCGTTTCTTTCTGCAATAATTCTCTCAATGGGGCTACTGATTCACTCTGGCGCGGATTATACTGGCGATAATAATTACACACGCCGAGGAATTGTTGCAACTGCCGTTTTTCTTTTGGCTCCGGAAATTGAGTGATAACGTTTAATCGGGACGGATCAGGAATTACGCCCTCGGATGACAATATAAATCCTAAAAATGGGACTGACTTTTGGAAGAAGAAGCATTTTGACAATTTAAGAGTAAAATTGTACGTCGATAACCGTTTAAAGACTTCTCGCAAGATCTCGATGTGTTTCGCTATTGTTTTGGAGCCAATCAAAATGTCATCAATATAGCACGAAATATTCTCATTTAAGGGGTTATATACAGTTGGAAATTTCAGAATATCGATTTTTCTTTTATGGCGTTTTCAGAATGTACATACATTTGAGTACATTCTCTGAAAATTTCAAATCNAAATCGAATATGTACAAAAACGTATCTCGTTGCATGTTATTAGGCTCTGAATAATCCATAATTTCAATTCTCTTTCCCCCTCCCCATCGACTCTCCCTCCCCTCCTTAACCTCTGTTATACAGAGATCAAGTTTTGATTCACAACGATGTTTCCCAGAACACTCTATCTTTCTGCTCTCCCTAATTTTATCTCCGATAATTGCATAATTTATAAGGAGCTACCGGGCTAAGCCCGAATACTAACCGCTTATCCAAGTTAAAGGTGATGGAGTGGGTTAGATCGAAATATTGTTGTGGATAAAAAAGTCACAAATCGGTCTAAGAGAATTGTAATTATGAGTAAGAAAGTAGTTGGTAAGATCTTCACCCTGTCGGATATTTAATCTTCCAATGACCGGTGCAAACTTCGATCTAGCCGGATAGTAAAGATGGCAGTGCCAGAATAAGTGGTTAATAGTGCTTGAGTAATATCCACAAGCGCATGATTCGTCGTCGATTATGCCCTTCCTGTGGAGGTGGGCCGGGGTCAGAGTGTGACCAGATTTAATTCTATTTATCATGGTTATATACCTCCTACTCAAATTGGAGGAGCAAAACCAAGGGCTTGGACTGAACTGCCCCGCCAGCCTGCAAAAGTTAGCGCCCTTATATAAACCGGCCTCTGAAATATACGCAGCTGTGTCATTCAAATGTTTTCATTTAAATATTGGAGATATGTCGTTCCATTCACATTTATTAAAGTGTTGGGTAATACTCAGAGATCTAGCATGGTTTGCTGCCTTATCGACAAATTCATTTCCGAGGATCCCCATATGAGCAGGGATCCATACGAGCGTAACTTTCTTTCCCCTAATTTGCCACAGCGATATGACCTCTTTGATTCTTAAAACCCAGGGGTCTGGGTTGGCTAAACATCCGTACCCTCTTAAGGAGGAGACTGAGGAGAGGGAATCTGAAAGAATGATTATCTCGTTGATATCAACTCTATCCAAGATGGAAAGCCCCTGGTGAGTAGCGATTAGTTCGGCGGTAAATATGGAAGAATTGTAATTAATCCGAAAATGTCGGACCAAGTGTAAGGAGGGGCAGAAGAAAGCCGCTCCCACCCCCCTGGGGTTACTCGTTTTAGAGCCGTCAGTATACCGGGTGTCCCATTTTAATCTTACACCTAACTTTTCTCGAAAAATATTGCTTGGACGAAATATTGTGCGGAACAAAACTTTCAGGGGTTGAAGGGGGACGTTCGAAAAAAAAAAAATTGTGGAGCCAAAATCAAAAATAGCGGCGTTACAATGGCCAACATGTATTTTTCAAACGGTAACATAACTTTTTTTCATTGGCAAAAATGTTGTCAGCTTGAAACTTCAAACTTTTGTTCGAACATTTTTTCGATCAAGTTCATAATTTTCAAGTGGGAACATCATTTTCATTTATTTTAGAGATGTCACGATCGACATTATAATTTTTCCCTCTCTTCTTAATATCTGAATTTACAAGTCTCCTGCCGCCGAGAAGAACGACCCACTCATCGGAGCATGGCGATATTTGCTCTCATTAACTCCGGCACGCGCGCTACTCAGTTACCCAAACACACATAATTGAATCGACTTTACAGCTTATCTCCCCGAAACCGGAACCATCTTCCTTTGCGATTGGCTCGTTACAGAGAGCCAAACAACTTTATTACCCTTCATCCCCAGTAGTCTCAATATCCCTACCATTTTCCCAATTATCGCCTACTATAAAAGGGCCGCGATGAACCATACCCGACGCCTTCTGTTCGCACCTAGTGTCGCGTCTATACGGTTTGCCGTAGTTCAGATTGTCCAAGTAAATTCAGTATCGAATCTCTGTTCAAACTTTTACTCTTTATTACTTGAAAGAAACCAAGTCTACCTCGACGACGTAATCAACGCATCGACACCAAGAAGTATTGTATAGCACGTAAGACTCAACCAAAGTGACGACTCCCTGGTAACGTAACCAAAGTTTTGTATCACGTTTGTATTACACAATTTATATTTACTAACCCCNCACTTTTGAAACTTTGAACGCGTTTATCTCGAAACGATGTTTTCAAAGTCGGTAACCACGATTTCTCAAAAATGGCTCAACCGATCGGTCTGCAATTTTGACACAACTTTCTCAGATATATTCTACTGGGATTGGACGTAGGAATAAGATTTCCGAGAATTATTTCTATTTTTTTTGAACCATTGAACGACCAAAATTTGTTTAAAAATTGAAATTTCGTCTTTGAGGAGCCGCCATTTCATCAAAATTGGAAATTTCAAGTATTCCTACGTCCAATCCCAGCATTCATCTATCCACTAAACGAATCTCTTTGGTTTTTTAATTTCAGCTGATCCAAACGGGAGATTTCATGGTTACCGCGAGACGCCTTTCTTTAGCGGACCTACAAGAGATCAACTACAGGAGCTCTCTGAAGCAATATTTTGTCAAATAAAAAACAGCGATAGAGAGTTGAAAGATGACACTCCATTTACTTCCTCATGCTTTTCCTCGTCAAATAAAATCCCTATCCGGGAAAAATTCGTAAAAAAACGAGTTTTTTTGGCCTTCCAACTGTATATAACCCCTTAAATCCTTCCCCAGTGCAAAACTTAAAGATCGGATGAATCCACTTCCAGCTGTTTTAAGACCGAACGGAATTCGACAAAATTGATATAAACTAGAATCAAATAGAAACGCGGTATACGGTCGCGAATCTGGGTGCAGCGGAATCTGCCAGTACCCGTGCGTCAAATCTATTTTAGAAAAATATTTTGCCCCATGATATTTTTGCAATAAATCTGATACCAATGGGGGCGACTCTTGGTCGTCGTCAATTACATTATTTAAATGACGGGCATCCAGGCAAATTCTTACTGCTCCATTTTCCTTTTTTACAATTCGCAGCGGGTTACAGAATTTACTAACTGATCTTTCAATGACTCCATTTTTCATCATCTCGTCTATTTCTTTTGCTACCGGCAATCGAAGTTGCTGAGGGACAGGGTAAGTATGTCTGATTCGCGGGTTTTCTGTATTCAAACGAATCTTATGTTCACATCCCCGGGCACAACCCGGTTTGTCTGAAAATAATGCTAAATTCTCTCCCACTAGTTTTTCAAAATTCCGTTTTTCCTCTTCGTCTAGCGACAAGTTTTCGACCATTGTCTTTAATAAATCGTTCACCGTCCGTTCTCGTTCTAAAGTCCCAGTCTGCTCTTTAATTTCCGTCGACAATATTTTCTTTTCGTTCTCCGAATGATTCTCCCTCTCAACTTTTTCATATTTATCTCTGTCGGTCTCCCTCGTGGTTGTTATTACTGTATTTGTGTTTTCATTCGTCGATTGGCCTACATTAATTATGTAAATATGTATGCCTGCGTCATCCCGAGAACAGATTAACGCTTCGGTTGGACCTCGCCCGAATATCGCGGCTGACGGAGACAATCGCTTTCCTCGAATATCGATTTGGATATGTTTATAATCAACGATGGCTTGATTTTTCAGCATCCAGTCGTTTCCCAAAATCATCTCCGACGTTAAAAATGGGACGACTAAAAATACCGTGCTGATAATCAACGTTTCAACCATAATAGTCGAATAAACTTGACGTTTTATCGCTGTCGCTTTTTTATGTATCGCGGTTGATACCGATATATTTGACACTGATAATTCCTCTAAGCTTTGCTGTTTGAGTAATTTTTTATAAAATTGTTCTGAAATCGCGGTGACCTGACTGCCCGTGTCAAGGAGCGCCGTTACCTCCATTTCCCCCACCTTAGCTCTAACGTGTGGACTTATCGCAATTTCATTCCATTCGCTATAGAAGGAATCTGCTCCTGGTTCTAAACCTGTTTTTAATTCTCCAGCAAAATCAAAATATTTTTGACACGATGTCGGAGCAGAGTACAACGCGCCACCAGTTAGTTTAAATTTTGCGAGCTACCTGAATTATTGCGATTATTGCCGTTTTGTCGGTACGCATCGGATTGACTTGGAGGGGGGTAACGCGTATCTGGGAATGTGAAATTTCGTGTCTCTTGCTCATAGGCTCGACCTGGTCTTTCAGATCGCGAATATATATTGTCATTATATCTTTGGTTTCTTCGATTATATTGTCCGTCGTTTCTATTTCGGTAATGCTGCCGTTCGTCATGGGCTATGTTTTGATTTGGCTGAGCGTTAATCCTGTTTACTTTTACTCCGTTATTTCTCGGTTGGATATTGTTTCCAAATTTCTTTTCGTCTCTGTTTCGTTCGGCTCTGATCGTGTCGAGATTCCCTAAGGCTTGAACTATTATGTTTGTGTCACCAAAATTTATCGTGGACAGTGTTTCTCTCACCCATGGTGGATATTGCTGGACGATATTGTAATTTACCTCAAATTCTGACAATTTCGGGATAAAAAAACGCGCTTGAGCCACCTGTTCATAGAAATAATTCTGGAGAGATTCGGAGTTAACGTTGCATCTTTTTTCTATCCATTGTTTTTTGAAACGCACCCGTATTGGAATGGAGTAGAATTCCTCCAAAAATTGTATTTTAAAATCATTAAAATTTGTAATATTTTCTTTCAAGTTAAGCCACGAGCCTGCCTTTCCCTCCAGAGCAAGCTCTACAAAAGCCATTTTTCTGTCTTCGCGAACGTTTTTTATCTTTAAAAACTTTTCCATCTGGGTCATAAATTCTACCGGATTCGTCTCTATTTCATTATTGAATTTTGGAACTTTGATGTCTATTTGTGTATTGTGGGCATTACTCACGATTGTTGTTAAATCTTCAGCAACACTTCTTATATTCGCTTGGCTTTGGCCTTGAATATTGCCGTCCCGCTGCGTCAATTGATCCTGTTGTCGTTTTTGTTGTGCTTCAAGATTAGCCTTTATTTGCTCCAATCTTGCTCTCTCCTGCTTGATTTTCTCCCACTCCATTTCGATCGCATTTCCTTGAGACGCACTGTCGCGTTCTCTTTCATCGTCTCTGCCTAGCACCATTTTATCTCTGTTTGAAAAATTCAACGTTGTAAATTTTTGTTTTGACGATCTTCCCGATTTTGTTATAAATATTTTTTTGTTTCCGTCTNTCGAAAAAATGGTGTCAGCACTCTAACTTTCGCAATTTTCGAGATTTATTTTCAATTTTTTTCTTTTTATAAATAGAGTATCTTAATAGGAAGGTTGGTATTGAATTTGGGAATAATCGGTTGGACAGTTTAAATTTTATGGGTTTTCGAATTTTTCGAAAATCTTAGTTTTTCGAAAAATGTCGAAATCTTTTAAGATATTATGTATAANTGTGATATTTTTGTTTTAATTTTTAACATGCGTTGACAAAATAAAAGACGGATAGCCAGACGTCAAGTATTCATTATCTCTATAATTTTCTCGTCAAGATTGAACATAAAGGACAAATAATTTTTTCTTGCAATTCCCACACACACATTCACTCATCACACCGCACGGCGCATTCTATTGTTATTTTCTTTTTTATATATTTCTACGAGCTAATTTGTACGTTTTTAGGTCGTATCTCATTTCCTTTTTTACATAATATAAAAGTTAAGTTTTTTTCGACTTATCCGCTTTCTTTGTTGAAATTCTCCCTCGTTGGCGCTTGCCCCAGGACCGGAGTTCCCTTTCGATGACGAACGTATTGGTTTCTCTTGTAGCGACGGTGAAATTTAGACGGCTGGCCAGCCTATTTTGTTTTGCACCTCGTTGGCTCGAATGATAGGAGAGGCAGGTCCGCTCGCGTTGACGTCCCAGGGCTAAGAGGTCGAGCTTTTCTCCGACACCGAAAATCTTGGGACTCGTCTTCGACCGAAAGTGGGGAGACTAGGAGTTTGGCAATCGATCCTGCGGATCGATTTATTTTCGAGCGCGAAATGCCGCCAAATACGATTTTACTCGTTACAAGATATTATGTATAAGTCAGTACTCCCTCTGTACTTTCGAAAAAACTTGTCGGAATGATTGCATTCAAATGCAAATACAAGGAAGTAGAAAAATGCTGCAAATTGAAATTTGCAAATGGCTTCCTCNACAAGGAAGTAGAAAAATGCTGCAAATTGAAATTTGCAAATGGCTTCCTCACGTTGCTCGAGATGCACGATGCTCAAAGCTTCCTTTATGAGGAAGCCAATTGCAAATGTTAATTTGCAGCATTTTAAAAATACAACGAAAAAATCTTCATCAGAAAATTTCTTCCTTTTTTTATTGCCTCAGAACTCAAGTTTTCAGCAATAA
>JBAJMU010000392.1:0-10240 GCA_037952995.1 Hyposoter didymator
ATTAGAATAAAGGGAAAAATTTAACGTCGGTTGTGACATCCCAAAAAGAAAAGAAATCTAAATAAAATTACTCTGCAAAAATAAAAAAAAGAACGCCAAGTATTAAAAAAGAATTGAAATCATTTCTTCGAGAACCAAGCAAAAAAAAACTAGCCACAACAGAAACTTGGGGTGCATGGTTAAGAAAATAAGCAGAGGATATCAGGCAGAGGATTATGTCCATGCCGAATTTTCCCGGGCTTATTTTCTTAACCAAGCACCCGAAGTTTCTGTTGTGGCTAGTTTTTTTTTGCTTGGCTCTCGAAGAAATGATTTCAATTCTTTTTTAATACTTGGCGTTCTTTTTTTTACTTTTGCAAAGTAATTTTATTCAGATATAATTTAATTGAAATATTTGTCGGACCGTTAAAAATTCAAAAATTCTCCAAAAGAAGCTTCGGTCACGTATTAAAAATGAGGGATTACGTTAGAGAGAAAAGAAAAAAAAAACAATCTGAGGAAATATTCAAAAACTCACCAAGTTCTCAACGGGAAATAAAAGAAAAACAAAATTCTCCTTCTCACTCCTCGCTTCTTCTCCCTTATCGCTTACAATCTCTCTCGCTTACTCTTCTCGCAAACTGAAGTTCGACTGGTTGTTAGGAAAAATGAAACGATTATTATTTAAATCAAAACGTCAGCATGCAAAAATTTTCCTGTAATTACAAAAAAACTGAAAATAAAACAAAAATAATATCGAGAATAAATAAATAATTGAAGAGGGAAACTGGAAAAAGAAAAAAAAAACAAAAAAAAACATAAAAATAACGAAAAACAATCAGATAAACAACCAGACAAAACATCAAATAAATAAAATGACAATAAATAAATCAAAACCAAATCTTATGTAAAATACAACAAAAAAAAAAAAAGAGAATCAAAAAATAAATATGGAATAATTCGACCGAGCCGCGCTTAAAATTCTACGAAATAATTATTCCCGAGTTACTTTCCAGCAACCCAGAGAATAAAGTTTCAAAATATAATTTCTTCGAAAGATTGTTTGTGCGGGAATATTATTTCGATTCCCTATGTTAAAATTATTCGGCTCTTACACGCGACACAATCCACAAAAACTTGCGAACACCAAAATGTAAACAGTCCGAGCGGCAAGAACGAGAGAGAAAAAACATAAACACGGGCCGCGCTCCACGCTCCGCGAGGCGAAACCGCTCGACGCTAGGCAAAGCGTTCTCGACGAGAAAGGAAAGAAAAACTTTTTTTTTCAAACTGGCACTTGTTCGTATCGAACGAATAAGAAAGAAAATTAATACGATCCCGAATTCCGACATCGAATCAAAGACGAATATTTTCGCTGTTTCCAACACGAAATTCCTCAACCGAGGACAAATATTTTATGATTTTCACGTTATTTTCAGCGCGAACTTCCTGGATTCCCGCGATCACAATAATTTTCACACGACGTTCGATTATTCTCGGGACGAAATTAACTGATTAAATTTCAAGGCGTGGCCCCACGTTGGGCGCCAAATTTGTGACGTATTTTTCTTCCAACCCCAAGTGTCACAAAACCCCGTCACCTCGTGGTCAATTTATTTTTTTGTTAACAATGGGCGCCAGTCGCCGAAATGACTTGACCACGAAACGGCGGCGATATCTTTGCCAGCTCGTCTCAGCGGGATAGGGGGAGGTTTTACCGGGAATAATCGAGCGAACAAAAAAAAAGTACGAACTCACTAATTACGTTGTACTGCAGTTTTAATCAACACTCCATTTATAGCTGGATCGCGTCAGAATTCGAACGGGAAGTCGCGAGTTAAATTAAGTAACAAAAAGAAATAGCAACTTTGTCCGGGACAGAAAAATTCGCGCGTCTCTAACGGAACGGAGGAAGAAAGACCGCGAACACTCACACAATTCGCCAAACTGGTCGGGACCCTGCACACTTTATGTTACACACTAAATCGCGAGCTCATTTCCGAATGCCGCGGATCTACTCGCGAGCAACGGAAAAAATAATATTTAATTCGATGGAAAATCAAAAACCGAGCCCCCGATAGTCGGTTACTCGGCCGAGCTTTCAAGGTCTCGCACGATCGACGTCCCGACCCAATCACTCTCTCTCACTCTCGTACAATTCTCACACACACGAACACACTTTTTGCGACCTTTCTTCCCCGTGTCTCAACTTACGTTAACAAGAACAATTACTACGACAAAACCAACAAATGAGATTTTCGCGACCGGCCACGACTGAGATCTTTCCCCAAAAATGTTTTCCCACGATTCGCCCCGCGGGACGATTAAATTCGCGGGATTTTCCGAGAAAGGGCGGACTCTTACACTCGGAGAGCCACCGCCGCGACCTTATTTCTCGATTTTATTTCGCGATATTAATGTGGAATCACGCGATAATTGTCAAATTACAAAAGCTGATTACGCGGGAGCCCACTAACAAGCCGGAAAGAATTGAGAGGGAGAACACTTACGCGCTTACGATGATCGACCGCCTCGCTCGATACTTCACGAAAATCTCACGAATTTCGGGATCGACAGCGAGGTGCTCGGCTATCCCTTCCGCCCCCCACTTTACTCGAAAAATCCCACTACGATGACTGACAGGTCCGTCGCGTCGCGAATAATCGGAAGCGTTAGACAGGGTTCCGATCGATTAAAAATATCGGAAAATCTTTTACGATGGCCTAAGCCCAATTCCCCTAGCTCGAAATACGAATGCAACGAAATGAAATTGCGGGACCTGTCGTGGGCGCACTGACGATTCTCGTACCGTCACGATACTCGAGAAAATACGCATCTCGGGAAATGCAGTTGGCTTCGAGATGGTGATTACGCGGGGAAAGCGTAGGGCGCCAATACTCCCTTCACATGGTGCCGCCCTGGAATTTTGAACGGGACGAGCATCAACGTTATCAACCGAAATCCGCCTCCTCTCCTCCCGAAGCTTCCAGAATTTTCGACGTTGGACAATTTTCTCTGACCGAGTCTCCGACGGGACGAATTCGGCCATGTTGTTTTCCCGAGCCTGTAACGTCCTTGAAAATGGGAAATAAAGGAAAGAACAGCCAACGTATGAGCCTCGCTCGAAATACGTTATGGTTCTTCGACGATTTGGCTTTCCTCCTTCCTCTCTCCTCTCGATCGGCCGACTCAAATGGAAAACATCGGAATGTTTGGAATTCTCCCGTTCTCTCTCTCTCCTCTTCCTCCGACATAGCTCGATATGAAAAATAAAGTTACAACATTCGGGACGCAATTATAAAATAATTCTTAATAAATTCAATTCCAACGCAGCCCTGCGAGATTTACGTGTGGCCAGTGCATCGAGCGAAGTGGTCGAGTTGCGCTTGTCCTCAGTTTTAGGAACGGGAATAAAAAAACCCTCACAAAGTATAACAAAGAGAAAAAAGGGGAGGGAGCAAAGAAAAACGGTAAATATGTCAAATCAGGGCTCTACCTCGAAACCACCACACAAACACAAACTCGAACACATCCAAATCCAAACACATAACACCAGACTCAAAACTCAAACACGCATACCCAAACCGAAACACGAACACATTCAAACAAGGTGGAGCCCTAATTCGACATATTTGCCAAAAAAACTGAAAGAACAAGCGGAAGAAAAGAAAAAAATACCGAAATTATCGCCATCGCCATTATTTCTGGCTATTCTCCATCGAGTTGTTTTTATGTTTTCGATTTACCAACCTCGAAAGTTGTCAACTATGAAAAATCATGTGCGAATAGTCAAAAAGATTTACAATCAAGCTTTTATTCGCACATTATTTTCCATAATTGACGACTTTCACGGTTTGTAAATCGTCCACATAAAAAAAGAACTCGGGATCGGTAAACCGTCAACATAGACGAAGCACATGGGAGAAGCCGAAGAACAATGGCGATGAAAAAAACCTCCGTGAAATAAATGATATAAAATACAACTACTTACCGCAAGTTTTTTCGGTCTGACGACCTGCCTACCGGGCCCTTTTCGTTTCTGTCCTGTGGGAAATGAATAATCGTATGAAATTACACCGTAACGAATTCAAGAAAATAATTAAACACTTGCAGGACAAACGTACCTCGTGCCATGATAGTTGATGCTCTACTGATAGTCTACTGTTTTTATGTGTTACCGCGAAAAATTGCGGACCTCGCGGAGCCAACGCGAACGCCGAAACAAGCGACAACGTGCGCGCGCGCCCGTCATTTGTCTGCTGCACCGTCGATGAAGATTCGAAAAAAATGTCGGTGAACCGCGAAAGTGCCGGAAGAAAACGAATTTATCGTTGTTTTTGCAATTTATGCACCGAGCATCATGCACAGTGTTCACAGCCGCCTTCTGTAAGTGTTCGTAAGTTTTCTTTTTCGCCCCTCATACAACAGCCACATAACCCTGTTGTTGTGATTAAAAATTGTGGTCTGGAAATTCTGGGGACTAACGAACTCGGAGCCACTCGGAGAATAATTTGCGAAAACCTCGAGCCTTCACGGTCGTTGGCATTGTTTTGAAGAGTGACGTATCCATATCGACGATTTCCCGGATTGAAGGTTAGTTAATTTTAATTTTTTCCTATTATTAAAATGCAAGGCATCGATGGGTCTACTCTACACCGTAGCATGTCCCTGTGCAGGTCACGCGACTTGCCACGACATATGTTTTACAGTGTAAAGTTGCCCCGTGTAGAAACCTTGCCTGCACGGAGCCGCTTGAGTTGCAGGGAGAAATGCCACGGTGTAGAGGTGAACGGAGCAGACTTGAAGCCTTGCCGGCAAAAGTCAAGCCGTAGAACTCACTTCTCTTCGGCAAGATTTCTACACGGGGCAACTTTACACCGTTTGGCTTTTGCCGTAATTGCAAATGTTTTACCTTGCCGCAAAAACCAAGCCGTACAACTCACTGGTCTTCGACAATAGTTCTACGCGGGGCAACTTTACACCATAAAGCATTTGTCGTCGCATTTGTCGTGTTTGTTGCAGCACGAGGTGATCGAGCTCGACGATATTTTACCTTGGCTCGTCCCTGACGACAAGAGCAGACGAGTGTCATTGCTACCAAGGACAAGGAAGAAATTCCCGAAGAAAAGGAAAACCCGCAGGTAAGAAAAAAGAAAAAAAAATATTATCTAAATTTCTGTTCCGCAGTTTGTGAGGTGTGAGAAAGTTTGTGAGGTTTGTAAGGTTCAACTTGTTCGGTACATTGGGTTCTAGGGAAGGTCTCCAGTTCATTTGCATCCGTCTCCGCCGCCAAGCAGCATCGCCGCAATCTGCACGAAGATGTTGACCGTGTCCATACGTAGATGGACGTGGAAAATTGATGAAATTTCGTTCAATTCGTTTGGATATTCGGACCTGCAGCTCCCACTGATGTCGAGGAGCCTGCCTCCGGTTGTTGCCTCCGCCGAACAGCAATCCAGGCTGAGACGCGATTTGGAGTCAATGGATTTTCATATCGTCAACATTGCTTTACACACTTTAGTTTGTCTATTGACGGCTCAGAACGTGGCTTCCTATGCTACGTTACTATTCGCAGTCCATCCGTGTCACACAGAAGCCGTAAGTATATTGAAAATTATTGAAATTATCAAAAAATTAAGAGCAAGCTCAGAAAGTTTGTGAAATTTCATTGCAAAAATTATAAATACGGAATTCAGGGAATAATTTACTAATAATTTGGAAAAAATTGTTGAAATTTACAAAAAATTCTGTCTGAGTAAAAAAACATCATTACAAAAATTCTGAATGCGAAACTCATGGCAATTCTCCAGTAATAAGTGGAACAAAATTAATAAGCAATGACGGAAAAGTTTTCCCAATAAAATCGCGGCTTTTTTGAAACAGTGAGGACTATAAAATTTTGTGGATAATCATATTTCAGGTATCAGGAATTGTCGGAAGAGCTGACGTTCTGTGTCCTCTCTTCACATGGCTGTCATACAATCGTTGCATTCGTGCGAGAAAAAAATCGTCGGCTGCTTTTTTCATGGTCACATACATCCTATGCATAATGCGGAATTACTTATTAATAAGAAGAAAATTACAACATTTTTAACATTATCCAAAATGTATCTGCTCCATAATTTTTTTTCCATGGTTTCTTGTGACTGCATCGAGCCATAATTGTAAAACACGAATTTTCTCGAGCGGTAGTATAAAAGTTTCAAAAAGGGATAATAATTCCATTATTTTGTTTTTGTTGAGCAAAATTTGAAGGATTTTTTAAAAAAGCAATCAGATCGAAAAGGATGGGAAATCTCTTGGTCTTTATATAGAGAAACATCAAGAAAATCCGCATTGATTGATTAATTTCATGATTGGATTAATTAATAAATTTAATAATGAATCAATATTTAAAAAATTGTTCAAATAATTAATAAATATAATGACTAATGTATTCGTGGAAAATTGCAGGCAATCTGTGGAATCTACGACATCCTGATAGTCAACAAAATCCATACGAAATGATGAAAAGGTTGAAATTTCGATTTTCATGGAGTTACCTGAAAAACATTTGTACTAAGAATTCAGGACTCATCAGACGTTTGGGAACATTGGTTCTTGTCGGTATTATTCTCGTTGCAACGATGCTCAGTATTATGGGATTTTCAACACCGACTTTTCAACCGGTTCATAATCCAGCAGCATTCGTCGATAACTTTATTTTTCGCGTTATTAATTTCAATTATATTTATTGCTTGAACTCGTGGCTATTAATTTATCCCGAATGGCTGTATTTCCATTGGTCCATGGGCTGCATTCCCCTCATTACCGGCAACGACTTCAGACTTTTCCCTGTTTTTGGGTTTCTCGTACTCATTGGACTTTTTCGCGTTGCGATCAATCCGACTGGGAAAAGAAACTCCAGGTAATCAAAATTTGGTCTTTTCGGGGGCACTCGGATTTTTCTCTGTTTACACGGAGCAGAAAATTCAAAAATATTGTTACGGAATATAAACAGGCGGTGGTCTCGAACGTTTGGCGATTTTTCATTTTGTACATTACGGTATTGTTTTTCATTTTATATTTAAAAAAAGTTCCTTTTTTCTCATGGAAATTAACATTTTGTCCAGTAAAATTTGAATAATGTTCAAGCTCGTCCCTCGTATCTATTTCGTAGCGGTCATTTTGGAGTTTTCATTCTCTCCGTGTGCAATACACAAAATTGATGTTTATGGATATTCCGAAAAAGTTAATTATTTCGAATAAATTTCCACAGGTACACTGTCGCTCAAAAGTTTGGATACAGTATCCAATATTTTTTGCCGCACTAAAAGTTCGATAACTTTTTGAAACATAAAGTTCTTCTAATTTTCCAAACGGCGTTTTGAAGGGGACAAATGAAGCTTCAATTCGCCCCATTTAAATATTTTTTATGATTTTTTTTCGACCCAGTACGGATTTTGGTTCGTGACTGTTTTTATGCCTTTTTTCGACCATGGCGAATCAGGCGCACAACTCAAAAAAATTCTTCTATTTTTTTTTAATGATGGAGAACTTGAAAGTGAATGTGAAACGTCCATGTTCTTTTTTTAAAAAAATTTTTGCGATTTTTTTTCGAAAAGTTATTAGCATTTCGGCTGGAATCGATAAATTTTAAAAAATTCGAAATAACCCGAGAACAACGGGATTAGAGAGAAAATGTTAGGAATGAAAAAAGTTGTGTACTTTCATTCTGAATAGCATTGAATTTTTTCGGAATTATTTTTTGAATTTTTTTTTTTGGAGTATTTTTTTCGCAACTCACGCGTAAAATTTTTTTTTATGATCGATAAAATAATCATATGAGCCCCTCACCCCACTTAGATGAGTTTTTCATCGAGAAAGCCGCCTTTGGCTTTTAACACCGCGTCCACGACTCGCGGCATCCCTTCGATCAGCTTCGAAGCCAAAGGCGGCTTTTTCGATGAAAAACTCATCTAAGTGGGGTGAGGGGCTCATATGATAATTTTATCGATCATAAAAAAAAAATTTACGCGTGAGTTGCGAAAAAAATACTCCAAAAAAAAAAATTCAAAAAATAATTCCGAAAAAATTCAATGCTATTCAGAATGAAAGTACACAACTTTTTTCATTCCTAACATTTTCTCTCTAATCCCATTTTTCTCGGGTTATTTCGAATTTTTTTAAATTTATCGATTCCAGCCGAAATGCTAATAACTTTTCGAAAAAAAATCGCAAAAATTTTTTTAAAAAAAGAATATGGTGGTTTCACATTCACTTTCAAGTTCTCCATCATTAAAAAAAAATAGAAGAATTTTTTTGAGTTGTGCGCCTGATTCGCCATGGTCGAAAAAAGGCATAAAAACAGTCACGAACCAAAGTCCGTACTGGGTCGAAAAAAAATCATAAAAAATATTTAAATGGGGCGAACTGAAGCTTCATTTGTCCCCTTCAAAACGCCGTTTGGAAAATTGGAAAATCTTTATTTTTCAAAAAGTTATCGAACTTTTAGTGCGGCAAAAAATATTGGATACTGTATCCAAACTTTTGAGCGACAGTGTACGTGGGAATGGGATTGTCATTAGTTTTTCATCATTAGTTTCGTTCTCGCAGAAAGAACGTTGTATTTACCCTCAGCCGGATATTGCTTGATGGTTGCGATTGTCTTGGACAATTTGCATGTCAAATTCAGTAAATCGAAAATACCGATCGTTTTCTACGGGACATTGATCACTGTGTATTTTGGAAAGTCTTGGGTCAGGAGTGATCAGTGGAGACACGAAAAATCGCTTTGATAGTCGGCGCTTGGAGTTTGTCCGTTGAACGCGAAAGTTCATTACAATATTGCGAATTGTTGGAGATACGTGAAAATTGTTGAAGACAGCCAGTCCTTCGTACAAACGAAATAGATTACTTATCGATACCACCTAAATATTTTTTTTAATCGAATGTTTTTTTTAAAAACAATTTTCTTGTTCGATATTATGGAAAGGTGAATTTCGTTGGTTTTTTTTTGAGATAAAGTTTTTTTACAGAGTGTAAGCAACTTGGTTTTTGCTGTGATCAACCGTCGGAGGGCGCTAATCTCGGCTCGTCGGACTCTTCAAACAAACAGCAAGAATGTCTGAATCGACGAACGATTTCTCGCCACCGAAACGTTCAAGACGCCGTTGCAACAACATCGATCTCGATGATCCCGTTCACGTCACTCCGCCGGAAACACCGCTGCCGCCGTATTCACAATCGTCGCCCGTCATGAAGTCTCCTCTTCGACAATCAGGGACGTAATATAAAAAAACAAAATTCAAATGGTAGATTGTTCTTGTATTTTATATGTTTGATTCGATCATTTATCGAGATCACCGCTCTCATGAGCGGGAACCCGACAATTTTCAGCGTCGGAGAGTTCGATTCTTATCGAACTTTCGACGATGAAAATCGTTGGAGATGCGTCCAAGGACGGGCTGTCCTTCGGAGCGAAATATCGTTTATTTAACGATGCCACCGCTCTCACAAGCGAGAACCCGACAGTTTTCACCGGCGGGGAGTTCGATTCCCATCGAACATTCGACGATGAAAATCGTTGAAAATGCGTCGGAGGACGGCCAGTCATTCGGATGAAGAATATCGATTATTTATCGATACCACCGCTCTCACGAGCGAGAACCCGACGATCTTCACCGTCGGAGAGTTCAATCGACATTGAACGTTCCACGATGAAAATCGTTGGAGATTCGTCGAAGGACTGTCTGTCCTTCGGATAAAGAGGATCGATTGTTTATCGAAACCACCGCTCTCACGAGCGAGAACCCGACGGTCTTCACCGTCGGAAAGTTCAATCGACATTGAACTTTCCACGATGAAAATCGTTGGAGATTCGTCGAAGGACTGTCCATCCTTCGGATGTCCGCATTTGCTGGCACGTCCTCGTCGTTGCGGACGGGCAACGCTCCGCGACCAGGGGAGAAGAACGCGCTTCTCTCCTACCTCGAACGCGCGGAAGCGGCTAAGACCAGCACCCTCCAGTCAGTATTCGAACGTGACTGTCTGGAGGCATTTTCCGGGAGTCCCTGCGGGTTCACTGGTTTTCTGGTTACGGTGTTCCTGTGGTGTTCGCTCCCGGTCCAGACGGGCTTCGAACTGCGTAAATAGCCCGTCTTGACAGGCTTTGAACTGCTTTAGCAGCCTGTCGCGATGCCGAGACAGTGAGTCACTTCGAGTGACTCTGCTCGGTGGTGGGCGCGACTTTCGTGTGGCGGCCGGCAGTTCTTGCCGGTAC
>JBAJMU010000398.1:0-10014 GCA_037952995.1 Hyposoter didymator
GACGTCCAAACAGAGAACGGAAGTCGCTCCACCAATCTTGCAAAATTCGTGGTATCTCGAAAATCGAGACAAATCCCATGCGGAATTTGATTCCTCCTTTCAGTGTTTGACGTTTTTTGACCGGAAATGGATCGACCGTAGTTGGATTAATCTCCCTGCATTGACACGGAAAGTCGAACGTCCTCGAAAACCTTCTGTCTAAAATAAGAAGCAAATATCGCACCAGCCACTCGAAAATATCTTGCTTTTGATTCTAATTAGACGAGTCAGGGTGTGACATTTTTTGACCGAGAATTCTTTCGCATTAGTTGGGTTCATCTCCGCGCATTGACAAGGAGAGTCGAACGTTCTCGAAAACCCACTGTCCAAAATGGGAAAAAGTGATCGCTCCAGCCATTCGAGAATATTTTGGTTTCTCAACAATGGAGATGATTCTTGAGCAACACTTGCCTTTTCGAGTCAGGCTTTGACATTGTTTCACCGAGAAGGCTTTCATAATAGTCGGATTCGTCTCCCGGTATTGATAAGAAAAGTCGAACGTACTCGGTTACCTGACGTCCAAACAGAGAACGGAAGTCGCTCCACCAATCTTACAAAAGTCGTGGTATCTCGACAATCGAGACAAATCCCATGCGGAATTTGATTCCTCCTTTCAGTGTTTGACATTTTTTGACCGGAAATGGAACGACCGTAGTTGGATTAATCTCCCTGCATTGACAGGGAAAGTCGAACGTCCTCGAAAACCTTCTGTCTAAAATAAGAAGCAAATATCACACCAGCGACTCGAAAATATCTTGCTTTTGATTCTAATTAGACGAGTCAGGGTGTGACATTTTTTGACCGAGAATTCTTTCGCATTAGTTGGGTTCATCTCCGCGCATTGACAAGGAGAGTCGAACGTTCTCGAAAACCCACTGTCCAAAATGGGAAAAAGTGATCGCTCCAGCCACTCGAGAATATTTTGGTTTCTCAACAATGGAGATGATTCCTGAGCAACACTTGCCTTTTCGAGTCAGGGTTTGACATTGTTCCACCGAGAAGGCTTTCACAATAGTCGGATTCGTCTCCCGGTATTGATAAGAAAAGTCGAACGTACTCGGTTACCTGACGTCCAAACAGAGTATGGAAGTCGCTCCACCAATCGTGCAAAATTCGTGGTATCTCGAAAATCGAGACGAATCCCATGCGGAATTTGATTCCTCCTTTCAGTGTTTGACGTTTTTTGACCGGAAATGGATCGACCGTAGTTGGATTAATCTCCCTGCATTGACACGGAAAGTCGAACGTCCTCGAAAACCTTCCGTCTAAAATAAGAAGCAAATATCGCACCAGCCACTCGAAAATATCTTGCTTTTGATTCTAATTTGACGAGTCAGGGTGTGACATTTTTTGACCGAGAATTCTTTCGCATTAGTTGGGTTCATCTCCGCGCATTGACAAGGAGAGTCGAACGTTCTCGAAAACCCACTGTCCAAAATGGGAAAAAGTGATCGCTCCAGCCACTCGAGAATATTTTGGTTTCTCAACAATGGAGATGATTCCTGAGCAACACTTGCCTTTTCGAGTCAGGCTTTGACATTGTTTCACCGAGAAGGCTTTCATAATAGTCTGATTCGTCTCCCGGTATATATAAGAAAAGTCGAACGTACTCGGTTACCTGACGTTCAAACAGAGAACGGAAGTCGCTCCACCAATCTTACAGAAGTCGTGGTATCTCGACAATCGAGACGAATCCCATGCGGAATTTGATTCCTCCTTTCAGTGTTTGACATTTTTTGACCGGAAATGGAACGACCGTAGTTGGATTAATCTCCCTGCATTGACACGGAAAGTCGAACGTCATCGAAAACCCACTGTCCAATATGGAAAAAAGGGATCGCTCCAACTACTCGAAAATATCTTGGTTTCTTAACAATGGAGACGATTTCCATGTCTCCAGAGACCCCAGGACTTTTGCGAAAGATCGGAAGCAATCTCCGTCCTTAATTCGAACAGCGGGTTCTCGATTATCTTTAGCTTTGCTTATCAATTCGGGGGAATGAATCAAACTATTGTGAAATTATTCTCGGCGAAAAAATGTTAATCCTTGTCTCAAGAAGTCAAATTTCCCATAGGATTCGTCTCGATTGTTGAGGTTCCAAGATATGTCCGAGTAGTTGGAGCGATCTCTGCCTCTCATATTCGATAGAGGGCTTCCGAGGTCGTTCACCTCTCATTATGAATGCAGGAAGATGAATCCAACTATCGTCGTTTCATTTTCGGTAAAAAAATGTAAAATACTATAAAGAATAATCTAATTCCACATAGGATTCGTCATCATTGTTGAGAACACCATGATTTTTGCGCAACTGGTGGAGCGGACTCTTTTCTTAATTGGAGTAGCAGGTTATCGAGAACATTGAGCATTTCTCATAAATACCAGGAGATGAATCCAACTTTCGTGAAAGCCTTTTCGTCCAAACAACGTCAAACCTTGACGTGGTAAGTCAAATTCCACATGGGATTCGTCTCCATTGTTGAGGAACCAAAATATTTTTGAGTAGTTGGAGCGATCTCTGTTTCTCATATCGAATAAAATGTTTTCGAGGACATTCTGCTTTCGTTGTCAAAGCAGGGAGATGAATTTAACTATCGTCACTTAATTTCCGGGTTAAAAATGTCAAACACCCCGTCCCTGTCCTTGTCGTCAACGTCCCCATCGTTTTCCCCTGGATCTTTTTAGTATAATAAAGATATTTCATGATGAAATTAAGAACAAAAAACTTTTTCAATTTTTTTTTCATCTCATTTACATTTTTTTACGCGATCGTCGTTGTCGTCGTCGTAGTATGAAAGATTTAAAAATCGAATCATTAACTTCAGAAAGTAAGAACATTTTCAACTTTTTTATTTCCACTCGTTTGCATTTTTGTACACTTTTTTTTCGTAAAAATCATCGTCATTTGTGGTGATTTCGTTTTCGACGACTTCCTCTTCGTTTCCTTCGTCGTTCGTTTACCGTCTCCGTATCCATCATCATCGTCGTAATCGTCTTCCTTCCGTCGAATCTCCCTCTACCGCGTCCTCGTCCCCACATTCATTATAACCTATTTCAACTATTTTCAAATAACCGAAGCACTGACACTGTCGTTCTACCGGTTCATTTTTATTTTCTTTTACATTTTTTTTACCCCTCGAACTTGACCTAATTAGCTTGTAGTGTTTTTTTCGATGTAGTTCGCGCGAAACATCATCTGTCTCTATTATTTTTCCAAGGGTTGGAATAATCAAATAACTGTGGTTATGAACGAGCGATCACGTCAGCTGACACATTCCTAACGTCACACTACACAAAAATACTTTTCGCACGAAAGTCATGTCGTGTGACATTGCCTTCGAAACAATCGCCAAAATGTTTGCTCTGAATGCCACCGAGAGCCCCGTCTTAGCCCCTATGTCAGACGACACTGAGGCGTCGTACATCATGGCGGCAGGTGACCTTCCCATTGGCTGAAAAAACTCAAATTCGATTGCCTGCCATTTGAAAACTACCTTAAATTTTTCAAAACGGCTAAGTGGGAATCTTTCTCTCTTTTGGGAAGAGGGTGCCCGGACAGCAAGTCTTTCTGAATCACCCTGTATATATATATAAAAATTCGTTAAGTTCGAATTTAAATTGTTTAAATTTAAAAAATGAAAAACGAACGACGAAGCGCTATGACGTCACAGCGGGACAAATGTCCCCTTTTGTGAAAAATGTCGAGAAATTTTTCGCTAACATCATCGATCACAGAATGGACCGAGTCGATTTTGTTGCAACATAGACCAATCGAAAGAGAAAAATCGAAAAAAATTCAATAGAAAAAATTACATTGTTTGGTCCAGCCGTTTATCTATAAGATCAGTTCAAATTCGCTGTGACGTCGTACTTCCGGCATATTCGCGTATATAAGAGTGCGGTAGGCCTCGCGCTACGCTTTCCTTTTAATACTTGGCGTCGAGCCGCTACCGCGTCTCTTGATATGTGATAGATTTCTGGGAGGAGCTGAGGCTCAACTCCTACGGACGATCGCAGTGATCGTCACGTTCGCTTGTGTGGATCAGACCTCAGGCGATGGATCGGTTGGCCAGACCGATCGCAGCCGTTTCTGAATGTTCGTTTCGCTGAAGCGAACGTATATATCAAGCGATTGCTGGTTTGTCACTGAAGTATAATATAAACTTCTCGAACTGCGATTCAGAGGTTTAATTCTGATTTTTTCTTTGAGACGTGCGCGCACCGTGGGAGATCTCGAGAGCAACTAACTGTCTCTCTTCTTTTTCTTCTCGTTGCCACAACGAGATTGGGTTTTTTTTTCAATGCCTCCCAGATAATCGATTTTTTGGACTCCTTTTTTTTACTGTTTTGCCTTGCTTCCTACGGCACAATAGTGAAATAAACAGTTTTGTAATTGTTTATCCAGGGTTATTTTATTGGGACGTTTTTCATGGAAAAAAAAATCATTTTCATTGTATACACGTGGATAATGAAAATAAATACCAATTTTTCGTCCTCCCATATCGCTTGGACCATTCTACGATCGTCAACGGTGTTTCGATTTTGGAGTTTACTCCAAAGAAACCCCGGTCTCCTTCAATCGTCGTTTGCTGCTGAATTGACAGCTCGAAAGGGGCGTTGCCTGTGTTATACAGAGACTTCGTAATTTCTCTCGCCACGGCTCCGTTCTAATAAATTATATGCAACAAAATGTGAAAAATTCTTATTATTTCTGCTGTCATTCTTTACAAACATTTTGAAAATTGCCAAAAACAAAGACGAATAAATGGAAAAACGTATTAGGCAGACCTTGTTCATTTCGACAACCGAAGCGACCCGTTCAATTTGGTCCTGCCAAGCCAGGCATTGGATCCGTTTGCCCGCGTCGTTGTTTAGAACGAACTTGAACAGCCGGAAGTTGCTTTTCGCACCAACAACCCTCGGTGCTGGTAACGCATCGACGTAGTGTTGTGCCCTGAGCGCAACCAAATTCCTAAGAATGTATAAAAATCATACATCGATCGTCAGCACTCAGTTTATCGACCTTTCGAGTACAAGTCACGTTGAAAGTGCATTTCTCATCAAAACCTCGATCGAAGTCCGAGCGAGGACACACCAAAATGCTGACGACCATATTTTGCAATCGACCATCCCGATCGATCTGTATTCTGGGCAATGACCTCAAGACATCGGACGATCGATTGCCCACCAACAATAATTACCACCTCCACCAATTAACGATAAACCCCTAAATTAATACAAGGGAAAGCAACATTTCAACGCACTAGTCTGCGATCCGACACTTAGAGGATCAGTCTGCGATCAGAATTCACAATAATCATTGGTCTCGAGGCAACTATCTCGATTGTAATAAACTATCCTACAATAAACCTAGTAGTTAAGACCGACAGTATTGAGTTGGAGATTTACTCAACCTTGGCAATATCCCGAACAATTCGTCCTTGCAAACTTGCCCCCACGTGACGATTTGCACGGGCACAACATTGGTGGCAGCGGTGGGATTGCCACAACTCAAGAACTCAACTACAACTATTTGGTGAAAAGGAAGTTTCACTCATCTCCAAAAGGAGGACGACATCAGTCAAGTATCTGAGGACCATCCGAACAAGGAGAACAGGCCCAGAGCAGTTCAATTCGACAGCCGGAAAACGACAACCGTACCCGAAAAGCGGACCAATCGACCAAGCAGACTCACCAGATTCGAGACAAAGCCAGCTAGCGGATCAGCAGCGGCAGCATGCAGATCTACCAGATCATCGTACTGTGAGTGACGGAACAATTTCTCTTGTAACCCGCCAAAACCAGTCGCGAACATAGCGAAAATATGTATGTCTAGCAACGAGCTTGTAAACCGTCTAAAATTGACAGGCGTACGCGCATTATCTCGATCCCTAGACTCATTATACTACGACATCTCGTTCTCGATGATTAAGTGTAGTAGCGTCAGCTATGCTCATATCCACAACATTTAGAGTATTTAAAAATTCTCGCCTCAGCCTGGCGTGGGCCTGGGTGGTGGCGCTGGCCGTCTTACGTCCTCATATTGTTTCGTTGTGCTCAACGAGTTCACACACGAATAGAGTATAGTTGAAAAATTTATCTTATAAATTATTTGGGAACGACAACAATGGGAAAGGAAGCGAAGAAACACAAGCGCTCTCGATCGCCTTCGAGAGAACGGAGAAGAAGCGACTCAAAAACAGAAACGGAAAGGCAAAGAATGAAGGAAGAGATTCATTACCTAACAAAACTGGTTACAAATTTTGTTCCCCAGAGACACGAGGAGAATCGAATGGAGAAAGAAACCACAGGTAAGGACTTGTTTTTCGAATGAACTTGAGGAAATAATCTGCTTCTTCCCATACGGAAAAACAGGGCAAGTTCCACACGAACTTCGCCTCCCAACAAGGGAAAGAAGAACAAAAAGTTCGTCGAGCTCCACACGAGCGACAAGGAATATATAAATTGTGACGGTTATCGACACAATCGCTGGAGAATTGGAGGGGGAAAATAAATAAATCACGCGAAAAAGGAATTAAAATAATCATAACAAACTTTGGATTCATTCAACAAATTTGATACAACAAAAGGAGGGGCGCCAGCTGGTTAACTCGGTCCAGCAACCGTTACAAACGAAACCCGAAATAACAAAATAAAAACAATATTAAATTATTTATTTACCGAAATAATTACGGGGGACTAGTTCAGGGAGAAGTTAGAAAATCTTTAACTCAAGGACCGAGGGTCCCCGGAACTCAGGCGTCTTATTATACCAGTGATGAGAAAAGGGGAAAGCGAAGGAGCGAGCCACGCGATCGAACGCGGGTTTCGCGGGCGAGACCCGATTAATCGACTGGAAGAAAGATCTCGCTCGCCGGCTGCGCAAAACACAAGAAATCGGAACTAAATTGAATGAAAAAGGGGCACGGGGCTAATGTTCGACGACGGGACTCGAAAAAGATGGAAAAAGAGCTCAAAAGTACAAAATTATGACTCGAAAAATCACGGGAGGGAATGGCGAAACAAAAGGGACAAAATGACTTCGCGGGGAATTGACAGGCAACGGACTCGATGGCAGAACTCGTCGCGTCGACTGACCGACGAAATAATTTCTTTCTCGAACGAAAAGTTCGAGAAAGCCCACGAAAGCGATGAATTTGGGATTTGGGGAGAATCAAACAAACGGGAGAATATGGCGTCGCACGCCCGGCAAGAATCGAAGGACTTACTTGATTCCTCGCTTTTCGAGGGAAAAAGACGAGAATACGGTGCCGAAATGGTCCAAGAATGTCCAAAGAGTGGTCCTTCGGGAAGCCGGGTCGTCGTAAGGACTTTAGTCGGAGTTTTTACACCAAAAACTTAGAAAGAAACACGAAAAACCGGACGGCGTGTTGACCGTGTCGAGTCCGAAGCGGAAGAGAGAGAATGCCAGGGGCTTCGCGAGCTCCCCGGCACGAGCTCGAAGCTTCGCGAGGCCCGGGAGCCTCGATAGCCAATCAGATTGCGGCTTTGCAGCCGGCTGCGTTCGATCCCGTATCGAGCATCGGCCTCGCGAGATCGCGCGAGGCGCTGACGATAGACTCGCGATCGAGTGCTGGCGCCGAGCTGGCTGTCTCGCGAGACCGAAGCCCGATCAAGATGGCAGCGCCCACGGCTGTCAAAACAGCCGTGGCGGAGTCAGATGGACACTTCGAAAATTCTGCCTTGACGCTGCGGAACTCGCTAGATTCCCTCCGCCACGACGGACGAGCCTTTTGTCGGAGGGTCGATGAATGACGCGAACTCCGCGACTTGGCGATCGACGAAGAATTCGAGGTAAGTACGAGGCTAAGGGGGTCGGGCCAAAGGGGAAAATAAAATATCGACACGCGCGGGAGGGAGGGAAAAATCGCGAAACTAGGTCAGAGCGAGAGTTTGGAGCAATTCTCGCGATCGCTCAGTCGGTGGGTCGCTCGCTCGCGTTCGGTGAAACATTCGGCGAAATTCTTGATGTTTTCTCTGGTCGGTCGGTCTCGTTCGGTCCTTCTGGCCGTTCGCCGAGCTGTAACAGAATAAAAAAGAAAAGGCCGGTCCCAGACGGTGATCCGGTCGCTCTCGCCTCGGCTCGACAGCTGTTGAGGATCTCTGTTGAGGATTGCGGGTTCAAAATGCCAGGATGGAAGGGATCGTGCATACGGTCGAAAGAACTTTGTTTCAAAACGCGAAATGTTAGCGCGTGATCCGCTTGTCGAGTTTATTAACAGAGAGATTATGTACAATATTAGATATTTACAGCGATGTTTTACTAATGATAAGCGGGTGAACAAGCGGTTGAACGAGGTGCGATGTAGACAGATCGGATATCGCGCACTGATTTTATTGATCTCGCGGCGAGGATCGCGACTTGAGAAGCGGGGCTTGTGTGGAACTTTATAACACACGTGGTTCGGCCTGGCCACGCTGTTGCGGGATAAAGGAAATGAATTTAGCGATGTAGACTGCGGGGGTCAATTGCGCCCGGTGCGTCAATCGAGCGGGTGTAGATGAGTGCAGAGTGCACCCGGTTAAATTACATGGAAAAACGCGGATTAAGCAGGCGGGATTTTCACAACGGGGCTAGCAGCAGAGTGCTGCGTAGCCCAGTACACGAGATATATAGAGACACGTGCTAGCTGCGAGGTGTTGCTTAGCACGGTCGCGGGCGGATAGGACACGATATGGCCGCTCTCGCACGCCTGTTGGCACGAGGCTCAGCTGAGCATGCGCGCTGAGGTGAGGCGAGAGCGGTCGTGCGATGCTGCCCTGGCGCGAGTGAATCGGGAAGCTCGCCCCACTGATAAGGAGAGGCGGAATCCTGAACAATATCTATATATATATAACTATCGCGTGACTGACTGACTGACTGATTGACTGATTGACTGACTGACTGATTGACTGATTGACTGACTGACAGACGACGCACAGCCTAAACCACTGAAGTTAGGATCGTGAATTTTGTCACGGTTACTCCTCTCCCATCGTAGACGCTCACTAAGAACAGATTTTGTTCGTTCTCTATCCAAAAAAAAATTACGGCATTTTGTTTGTTTTTTTTTCCCCCTATGAATATGAATAACTGTTGCATGACTGACTGACTGACTGACTGACTCCTCTCCATCGTAGACGCTCACTAAGAACGGATTTCGTTCGTTCTCTATTAAAAAAAATTTCACTGGGAACCTTTTCCTACCGAATCGAACATCCGTGGCCACCGTGGCCATAGTAACCATTGTTGTGTTTACCGTTGCCATGGTAACGGTCGCTATAGTGACCGTTGCCATGGTAATTGTTGCCGTAGTAACCGTTGCCATAGTAACTGTTGCCATAGTAACCGTTGGCATGGTCAGCGTCGCTACAGTACCGATTGTCATGGTAACCGTTGCGATGGTAAACATTGCCTTAGTCACGGTTGCCATAGTAACCGTTGCCATGTAAACTATTGATCAATTAATACTATGCCACGAAAGAGTCAGAAAAAAAACAAAATTTCCACTTTTGTAGATTTGATTCTCGCACCTCTCATGAGCTATGAGTCGCCATCAGCGACGTCGTCGTATTTACGACACACGAGTTTCAAAAATCCGAAAAGGGTCCCGTTCAACTCACAATATTTCGCAAAATTTATGGGCACATGTCGATTTTTGTTCATTTTCAACGGGTCATGCATATTACAGTGATTTCGTAACAAATTTTTTTTTGCAAAATAGTTCTCAGGAAATACCTATTTGCCAACTGACAAGGGAACTTTGAACGTGCAGTCCTATGTTCCCCGTGTTGAATGACTCAACTTGGAATTCGCTTACCTCAGAATCTACGGGGGCGAATTTCGTTTTTTGAAACTCAAAAAATTCTCGACATTATTATCTGAAATATCAGTAAGTTTCAAATCGAACAGTAGTAAACAACTTAGTTACCATACATCCTTGAGAATGGATTTCGTTCGTTCTCTATCAAGAACG
>JBAJMU010000004.1:24425-34988 GCA_037952995.1 Hyposoter didymator
ATTCTGTTTGGCCCATTTTTACGCAAAAACCACTAAATCGATTTTAATAAATCGTTCACTAGCATATGAAGCTCATTAAATCATAATAGGTTTCGGGCTGTACCACATTCCGATAATTTATTTGTTTCGGGAACTCGAACCGCAAAATCACATTTTTTGTCATATTTTATAAACTTTCAAAGTTCACAAGTAATTTAAAAAAGTGATGAATCAAAAAGCTCCTACTACCAATTCAAATATAATGCAAACCCGAAGATAATGGGTGGTAGTTGGGGTGTTAACTTGTTATAAAAAACAAGTTGTAACGTTTTTCGTAAAATCAAAGTTCAATGATTTGTAAATTTTTGTGTGATTTAATATATAACAAAGAATCCCTATGCCTTTTCGGTAAAGTAAATGGATAATTGTATCGAATGTCCTCCTTTTTGCAATTTCGCGGTCTTTTCTCCGAAAGTTATTTCGCATTCGTACAAAACAACGAGAGCACGGCTTACAAGTTTTCAGTATAGAGGAGGAACGACACGACACGACGGAAAATTTCGTGACAACAAAATATCTTTATTGATTGGCTGCTACAGCAGAATTATTCCGGAAAGACCCGAACCTCGTGTGAGATTGTCTCAAGCATTGTCTTAACTGAGGTGATCTTAAATAAAATAAGTAAATGCTTGAGACCAAATTCTTACGCAAGGTGATCTTACTTTCCGACTGTGAATACATATGGTCTCAAGATCGCCTCAGTGGTTCAAGACGATCTTACGTGAGTCGATCTTGAGAACGGTCTTGAGACTCGACTGTGAATACCGCCCTTGGTCTCAAGCATTTACTTATTTTATTTAAGATCACCTCAGTTAAGACAATGCTTGAGACAATCTCACACGAGGTTCGGGTCTTTCCGGAATAATTCTGCTGTAGCAGCCAATCAATAAAGACATTTGGTTGTCACGAAATTTTCCGTCGTGTCGTGTCGTTCCTCCTCTATACTGAAATCTTGTAAGCCGTGCTCTCGTTGTTTTGTACGAATGCGAAATAACTTTCGGAGAAAAGACCGCGAAATTGCAAAAAGGAGGACATTCGATATAATTATCCATTTACTTTACCAAAAAGGCATAGGCATTCTTTGTTATATATTAAATCACACAAAAATTTACAAATCATTGAACTTTGATTTTACGAAAAACGTTACAACTTGTTTTTTGTAACGAATTAACACCCCAATAACCACCCATTATCTTCCTGTTTGCATTATTTTTGAATTGGTAGTAGGAGCTTTTTGATTCATCACTTTTTTAAATTACTCTGAAAGTTTATAAAATATGACAAAAAATGTGATTTTGCGGTTCGAGTTCCCGAAACAAATAAATTATCTGAATGTGGTACAGCCCGAAACCGATTATGATTTAATGAGCTATGCTAGTGAACGATTTATTAAAATCAATTTAGTGGTTTTTGCGTAAAAATGGGCCAAACAGAATTTGGCAGTATAGATTTATATATAGAGAAAAGAAGATGAATAGCTCAATAGCGTTTTTCCGCGGGATCATTCAAATGATCTAAAAAAAACAAAATGTCCATGTGTAGTAGTCACTTCGAACACTCCTGTCGTAAAATAACTCACACACTATTAAAAGAACTAACGTTTTATTGGTGAAACGTTTCTAAGATCGTCTTAAGTCGACTAGAACGTCGACTTGAAATATTTCGTCTTTTTTGCTCAAATAGTGAGGTTATGTTGGCATTTAAGACCTCTCAGAATCGACTGTGAATACTATGCAGTCCGATCGTTCTTGAGACGAGCTCAAGCATCGTTTGTGAATCAGTTCTACCTTAGGTAAGGTCGAGATTCAGGTTCTGCCTTAAGGCAGGCTCAAGCTGCGTCTGTGAATCGAAATGCGATCTTAAGATCGCCTTAAGGCCGACTTACATTTAAGAATCAACTGTGAATACCGCCCTTAGACATCTCAGAATCGACTGTGAATACTATGCAGTCAGATCGTTCCTGAGACATGCTCAAGCATGGTTTGTGAATCAGTTCTACCTTAGGTAAGGTCGAGATTTAAGTTCTGCCTTAAGGCAAGCTCAAGCTGCGTCTGTGAATCGAAATGCAATCTTAAGATCGCCTTAAGGCCGACTTACATTTCAAAATCGACTGTGAATACCGCCCATAGTATTCGGCAGCCGATAACCGGAGACTCCCGAGTCAACGACGTCAATCAGTCGGTAAGTCGGTTCCAATCATTGGCAAGTAAGCCGAACATACACGATCCCATCGAGACCCTGCTCTCGGGACGTAACATTCTTATCGTCGCTCAATTCACTGCTCGAACAATCCATTGCTGCTCGAAAGTTACAATTTTCGCGAAACGAACTAAGTCAGCGTTTTTCTTTGATTTCGTCGCTGTCACTTTTTCTACAACAGGAAGGTTCTTGCAGGAGAATCGCTAGCCTATCCCCTTCTTGTCATTTGTTTCCTGTGCATTTTCAAGTTTCAAATGACATTTCAAAAAGTTTTGTTTCATTTTTTTTACATATGCGAAGGTAGTCGATTCATTTACGCACTGTGCAGAAATAGACAACTCAGGTCCCGGAAAAGAGTGCGTAAAGTGCGGGTTTACGTCACGCTGTGTGCTATAAACTTATTTTTCTGTAATATTTCGTAGAATTTTCTAAAAATTGTAAATATCGTAAGATTCCGTACTTGTAATAAATGACAACAGAAAAACAAAGAGAACAACGAAGAAAATGCGAAATTGAAAAAAATTTCTTTATTGCATTTACAGCTTTTGTACATTGTCAATTTTTATTATTTTTTATTACGCACTCGATTTCTTGATCGACTGTATGTAATCATTCTTCATATCGATCTCCGTTACTAGAGATTTTGCAAAATCCATCGGACTCGCTTTCTTGCTCAGGAAATCGGAAACCAATCGTGATGGCGGTTTTGGACCACCGTGAGCAAGACACTCTCGACGGTAACGCTCACCGCAAATTCTACTCAATGGACCAGTTGAATCTCATTGATAGGGAGACTAGAGGGAAGGAGCCCGAACGGGATAGGGCGAGCCGGGAGCAAAACGGTCCCTATGTTCTGCAATAGGCCAAGCAATAGAGATTTTTTCATGTAAAAAATACTAATGGCAAGCCGCGGGTGCCATTCAACGCGGAATCGCTCCCCGATCATAACTGCATACTTTTCCACTCGAGATTTTCACTACTTATTTTGTTATTAACAAAATAGTGAAAAAAACAGCACTTTTTTTTGTTTTTTGCTTATAACAGACAAACTATTGAAGGAATGTTGTTTGTTCCAAAGGACGAATTATGAAGAATTGAAAAACGAAAAAAATGAGAGGTGAAACAATTTGATCGCTCAATTATTAAGGGAGAAAACTGCGAAAAACCGAAAAAAGAAGCGTTTTTTCAAAAAAATTTTACGTCGCCATTTTTTGACTTTTAGTGATGGCTCTTCGCGAGATAGTTTATTATGATACTCACTTCCCGTGTGCAAAACCCAGACGCTGTCCGATAATTAGTTTTTGCGTAATTGCAATAACAAATTTTTTATGCCATATTTTTCCAAGTCTCTTCTTGCCCGGGAAGTCGTCCGATTTGGATTTATCGAACGGATTTGGAAAGTAGAAACCTTCAGCTACAAAACGTCAATCTTCGTTTTTTGAGAAATTGCCGAAAAATAGGTGAAAATTGCGCGCAAACATGTGCGAAAACGGCCGAGCGCGCGAGAGTGGTCGTGGAGTGGGGTGAGAAAAGAGCGACGGGCAGCGTGCTTGTATTACTATAGATACGCCTTCCCCGACACTGCTCTACCCCCACTCTACGACCACTCTCGCGCGCTCGGCCGTTTTCGCACATGTTTGCGCGCAATTTTCACCTATTTTTCGGCATTTTATCAAAAAACGAAGATTGACGTTTTGTAGCTGAAGGTTTCTACTTTCCAAATCCGTTCGATAAATCCAAATCGGACGACTTCCTGGGCAAGAAGAGACTTGGAAAAATATGGCATAAAAAATTTGTTATTGCAATTACGCAAAAACTAATTATCGGACAGCGTCTGGGTTTTGCACACAGGAAGTGAGTATCATAATAAACTATCTCGCGAAGAGCCATCACTATAAGTCAAAAAATGGCGACGTAAAATTTTTTTGAAAAAACGCTTTTTTTTTCGGTTTTTTGCAGTTTTCTCCCTTAATAATTGAGCGATCAAATTGTTTCACCTCTCATTTTTTTCGTTTTTCAATTCTTTATAATTCGTCCTTTGGAACAAACAACATTCCTTCAATAGTTTGTCTGTTATAAGCAAAAAACAAAAAAAAGTGCTGTTTTTTTCACTATTTTGTTAATAACAAAATAAGTAGTGAAAATCTCGAGTGGAAAAGTATGCAGTTATGATCGGGGAGCGATTCCGCGTCGAATGGCACCCGCGGCTTGCCATTAGTATTTTTTACAAAATCTGGTGATTTTAGAGCTCTATTGCTTGGCCTACAAGGCAAGCTCAAGCTGCGTCTGTGAATCGAAATGCGATCTTAAGATCGCCTTAAGGCCGACTTACATTTAAGAATCGACTGTGAATACCGCCCCAAAACTCGTACACTGAGTAGCTTCACGTTCTGCCGCTAGCGGCGCAAGTGTTCGCCTTGAACCCATAGGCAGTATATCTATATATCCACTTTTCATGATAACAATAGCAAAATCTCTCTATCTCGTTTGGGAAGTGTCACGTGCTACATGCGTCAAAATTTCTTACGGCGATTTTAGAAAAAGAAAAATTTAATAAAAATTATATAGACAAAAGCGTATCAATCTGCATACATGAAATAAAATAGTTTTTTGTGACGTGGTCTCGAGATGCTCGCTTACGACTTCGAATTTATCAAACTATTTTTTTTTATCTTTTTAGGTTACATCGTAACACTTTTTTCTAGTTTATTTTCAGGTTCCTTTTGCAAAAGTGACAAATTTCTTCAGGATTGACGGAATTCCAACACTTTAAAAGGTAATTTAACGAGAGTTATTAAAAATTCCAAGTATTTGTTATATCGAAGTTATAAGAAATGAAAATAAGAATATACAATTCAATTTGTATCGATTAACCTCGAATTATTTCGTATTCACTTGATGGACAGATCCAGACGATATTACTCTATTATATTATACTATTCTTTAATTACAGATGGGTAAAGTATGTGCTGTGTCGAATTGCCCGAGCGGTCACAAAGCAGACAGGGATGAGCGGCGACGTAGTGGGATGCGTCAAATTTCAATGTTCGCCATGCCAAAAGTGAGTATCATTGTTGAATAATAAAATTAAAATTGCTACGTTCTCATATTCTTCACCAAACCGTAGTTAAAGAATGTTGCAACAAAAGTAGCAACGCACAACGGTATTAGAATGGATGAGTTCCAAGAATTTATTAAAACAGTATTTTTTTTCACTATGCTAACTTAGTGTAATATATCCTTTTTTGTTCCCAAATCCACAGTAATAAACCTTCTGGCTTTTGAAATGTTCACGAATTCTAAAATAAATAATACTTGCAGAAAATTATCGTGTGCGCATGCAAATAAAGTATTTTATCCCATCGCAGACTGCTGACAGCCTTTCGAAATGGTCCAAGAGTCTTTGCAGGAATATGACAGCGAAGGATGTCATTTGTGAATTGCACTTTTCACCGGATAGCGTGTTGAAAGAATACGTTTCCCCCATGCCGGATGGTACTATTCACCGTATTCCTCGAGGGAACTACGCTCTAGTGAAAGATGCAGTACCGATGAATATGGAAAATCAGGTAATCCACTCTTACGTTGAGGTATATCTGTCACTAAAATGCACACTACAGACCATGAATGAATTTTGTATGTGAGAATACCTCAAGTAATTCCATGAGCATGGCAGCGCTTTATCCATAGAAAGAAATTCCTTAACCGATGAACATGGGAATATATTTACAGTAAACTGTCGAAGCAGTTCTTCGGACCAAGCCGGAAGAGACAATGGAAGTGGTGGATTCATCTGCCGAACAACAGGATGGACCGAAAGGACCAGAGACGGTTGAAACTCAAGTTGAAATGAACACCAACGATTTTTCCAGCATCAACGTGAGTAATGGCTTGGCAAAGTGTGTAATTTGCTTTGGTTTGCATGCCTCTCATATAGAGTGATATGATCCTGAAGTTTGCATCGTTGGGATGCAACGAAATTCTGTTATTGCTTCACCGCAGAGCTCATAATTATTATTCAATACTTACTCCAGCTGATGAAAATTTTGTTATTGCTTCACCGCAGAGCTCATAATTATTATTCAATATTTGCTCCGGCTAGTAAAAATTCTGTTATTACTTCACCGCAGAGCTCATAATTATTATTCAATACTTGCTGCGGCTAATGAAAATTTTGTTATTGCTTCACCGCAGAGATCATAATTATTATTCAATATTTGCTCCGGCTAATAAAAAAATTCTTCCTTGCGAACCAAAAAATCAATCGACTAGAAAAATTGCCATGATTTTCAATATTCAATAAATCATCGATGGAAGAAATATTTTTCGTTGAATCTCACCGCTGCAAACTTCAGTAATTCATTGCGTTTAGCTAAAAATATCGTTTGTCTATCACTGATAATTGGATCGTCGTTCGTCACGTTTTGAAACTCGCATTAACATATTTTGATCGGTTTCAAATAATTTTACAGGTGGTAGAACATGCAGGGCTGGAACCGGAGGATGAGCTCACTCGGAGCACAACTGAATTTTCAATCGATGACATCATTACGCACTTTAAGCAGCGACCTTTTCGACAGGCGTGGAGCTGGATGGAAAAAATGCAAAATGATCGATGCATCATTTTAGCACAGATCGAACCGAGCACTTTCATGACACGACTTGTTTTGAAGATAAACAGCGATCTTTCTGTTACGGTAAATATCATTGCTAGCATTGCTTTTTGTCATTTATTATTTTTAGTATTAGTATATACCGAGCTCAAACTCTCATCCTTATAACATCCGATCTTCGAATCCTGACGAGTCAATCATCACGATATTTTCGATTTTTTTTTGTTTTTAACAAGACAACGATTTTAATAAGTAATTGGCGATTTCACATATCAAAGTATGAAGATTTAACTATTTTAAAATGTGTTTTAATTCTACAGGCTCGAACGAGTGATGGTAAGGTGATTGTCGAACTGCACGAATTCGTCGCAACGGTGCAACAAATCGAAGCCATTTTGGACAGGATCCAGAGCGAATTGATTGTTTGCAGTGGCACCGGATTTGATACGTACAGGTAATGAGAGGAAAAAGTCATTACTGCTAATTTTTTTTTTTCACCTTCGTTAAATAACGAAAGAGATTAATTTCTTATCGGTGAGCGTGACTGGGCTGGTATCTCGATTGAATCATGCATATATTGCGTTATTTTGTTACTGTCCACAGCCGTGCTGATGATTATGTCACGTCCGAATGACGTGGGGGAAAAGTTGGATATTTGAGTGTCGAGCGGTAAACACTATGTTCCATAGGCTTTTCCCATCAGAATATATACACTATGCGTGAATATAGATATACTCCTAAGAGTATGGTAGGCACACGCCGATAGACCTCGAGAAGTCTTGCCTTTTCGTTAGGTTGTCACTGGGAGATAAGGAATGATGTAGTAAGTGAGTAAAGAGATCGAAGATTCTTTATGCACTTCTTTAATGAAAATAAAGTGTTAGTGAATATAAATTGAAATACAAACTTGATACAATATAAATGGTTACTTTACCGGAGAGGTGTCCCTTGGTTGAGTCTTACTTGTTTTACTCGTTGGCGAAAAGAATTAAAATGTTCTTAGATTTCGATACGTTGTTTAGTTCGTTGGATTATAAATTGTTTCGTTTGAATAATAATATAAAAGATCGAATAGAGATTCTCTTCTCAATAACGACAGTCTGAACTACTGCGAACAGTATAAACGTGTGACACTAAGTACGGCACAGAGAGGTTTCAACAGAGATTCGATATAAAAATAAAGTTGACGATCTGAACTACGGGAAACCGTATAGACGCGACGCTAGGTGCGAACAGAAGGCAATGCGTTCCGGTTAGATGTGGGTTTTTATAGGGTAAAATTAGGGTAAAAAGTAGGGATATCAGTTCCTCGAAGGGAGGAAAAGGACATTAAAGTTGTTTGTCTCGAATTATGGTCCAATCAGGAGGTGAGATTCTTTCATTCGAGGGAAGCGTGTTATTTCGTAAGCTGTTTTGATGTTTTGAGTAGTATAGGCTTTAGTCATTAAATGGTTGAAGTAACATGTGTTAGGGTGTCTTGAGAGTTTGGGAAATCTGTGTGAAGCGCGTGCCTGCATTATCGGGGCAAGGGTCACCACGCTCCTTTGACACAGAGATCGGGCTCGAGAGACGAAAAGTCGAGGAGTTAGGGCGTTTCAACTATTAGAATAAAGGGAAAAATTTAACGTCGGTTGTGACAATTACAAGGCATTCATGTCGCGCACAGCATTCAAACGATTCACCGGGACGCCGAGATGCAGGGAATGCATTCTGCTACGACGAAGATTACAAAGACGATCGAGGCCCGATGTCACAGCTTGATACGCACGGGCAAGGTTCCACTCGAAGCTCACGCAACGAAAAGTTGAACGCTTGCGGAGAAAGGTAATGTCAAGTGTGTTTATTACAAATATACAGCTGACTAAATATTTCGCGAAAAGGTATGCAATTATCAATATTTCAACTGTCGATTGTCCGTACAGCAGATAGACGGCAGTTATGTGTTTCAAAATCTAGATTAATCCTAGGTGTTATCGGAATGTTGTTTTGAATACCGTTTTTCGTACATTCGTATATATCGTTCTCCTTTCGTCGTATCTATCATTACCATTATTTTCAGTACGTTTTGCTCATTGTACGAACTTAGCCAATCCCGAGAGTTCCTTTTTTATATCCATCGCCGAAATACGATTTTTCTTTATCATTATCGTCTTCTGCTGTTCCTTACAAAAAAATTATAATTCCTCCAGCTATTGGGACCGTGCACACTCGTCGCTCTCAACAAGGTGAGAATGTGTAGTCGTGTACATACATACCATTTTCCCAGCAAAAATGTCTTTCCTCGCTATTGCCACCGCCACCAGTATGCACTACACATTCTCACTTTGATGAGGGTGCACAGAGCGAATACCGATGGGTTGTTGAAGAATTTCCATAAATCCTTATCCTTGATTACGTTTTTTAACCGCAGGCTAAACGATTACAACAGTCCAATGCTTGTGCAAATGAGAAGTGCGCTACTGTTGAAGAGAACTCTCTGGTCAATGCGATTTCGTCATTGCCGGAGGTTCAACAAGAAGCAGTGCGCGCTTGTTTTGACGCTGCCAAGCTCTCAAGCTTGCGCAGCCGAAGGCACAGCTTGGAGTAGGTGTATGAGTGCCTGTTAATGCGTATCAAGAGCCCAAAGTTGTATGATCACTTGCGTTCTCACAACATCCTTCCCGTTCCCTGTAAAGACACGCTTAACAGATACATTCGACGTTTAGATGCTAATTTCGGCTTTCAAACTTCGGTATTCGATTGCTTGGCTCTGAAGGCATCGGAGATGGGAGCCGCAGAAAAAAAGGGTAAAATTTTGATCAATGAGCTGTGTTATGACTGCGAATGATTTTTTGCTGAAATGACATAGTATTGAATGAAGTGTATACCGAAAAAATATCAAAACAGAGCAAAAGCAATAAATGAAATTGGTGAGCATTAGAGTATTCCAAGAAAAAAAATGTGCAGCGAATCTGAATCATAAATTCCAAAAGGTGTTCCTCGTTATTTCGGCATCCACTTCCAATACCAAAATGTTTTCCTTTTTTTTGCATCTAGGCGTAAATGCAACAAAATAAAATGAATATAAAATAAAATAAATATAAAATAAAATCAATATAAAATGAAATAAATATATAATAAAATAAATATAAAATAAATATAAAATAAATATAAAATAAAATGAAATAAAAGTTGGAAAAGTAGTGCGCATTTATAACATTCAGACCGTAAAATGCAAAATATTTTTACAGGATGTCTACTCGTGGATGAGATGGCACTCAGTGAAGCGATTTCCTTCGACCGACAAGCACTGAAGTTCACTGGCTTTGTGAACTTGGGCGAGTATACTCCAGATAATCAATGTAACGTTAGAGGTGATCACGCTCTTGTTTTTATGTTTCAGCCATTTCAAGGACATTGGGTTCAACTACTCGGCCATTTTCTCAGCAAGAACTCAGTAACCAGCCAAATTTTGCACAAACTGATTCTTGAATGCATAGTGCTGCTAGGCCGTTCAGGATTTCACATCGACGTTGTCACGATGGATGGAGCCCAGTGGGACCGAGGAGTTTGGACGATCTTTTGCATTGGGGAAGACCGTTTGAGTTGCGAACATCCTTTCTTCCCGAACGAACGACTGAGGATGACTTCAGACTGTCCACACTTGATAAAATGTTTTCGGAATGGTCTTGTGAAATTCAAGGCATTTCAGGTAATTTATTGGGACGGGGGG
>JBAJMU010000004.1:59038-74867 GCA_037952995.1 Hyposoter didymator
CTTGCTTTGCTCAACCACGTGTTCGACGAGTGTGAAAATATCAACTTTGCCATCCAGAAATTCTTCGTTTCGATTTTATACTAAAAATGTTCTCTTTTTTTTTTATTGTTGATTTTTATTTTTTTTTCGATCCTCGTTCCCTGGAGAAAAATGTCTGGCAGGATTTTCACATGAAATAATGAGAAATGATGATTTTGCAGTATTTGGGAAGCACCGAAGTCGATCAGTCCAAAGGGATCGAGGTCGTGAAGGAAGCGATATGCAAACTCAAGTTTACTCAACAATTGCGCAAGAGCGAGGGCACGAAAACTCCGAAGGTCGAACTTACCATAAGTATAGATGGCGTGGCGATACAGGAACCAAAAACCAAGACTACCCCAAAGGTATTGCGATGAATACATTTTATTTTATTCGATCGAGCATTTTTTTTTTTTTGCAAACGAATAATTGAGTNTTTTTTTTTTTTTTTTAATTTATTTTTTTACTTTTCAGCGAATCATGCATCAATATCCACTGCACAGAATATCTTATTGCGCCGATGACAAGGGAGAAAAGAAATTTTTCAGTTTCATAGCCAAGGAGGAAGACGCCGATAGTCACACGTGCTTCGTATTCGTTAGCGACAAACTCGCTGAGGAAATCACGTTGACGATCGGGCAGGCGTTCGGTCTTGCCTATCGGCGATTTCTCGAAACATCCGGCAAGGATCTTGAGGCTCAGAGGCGGTCGATGCTCTTGCAACAAAAAATATGGCGCCTCGAGCATGAAAACAACGTTTTTCGACAGAGGCTTCAAGACATTTCTGCAATCAAAGGATCCGTAAGTTTTGTCTGCAAAAAAGCTTCACAAAAATCTGCCGATTCAAAAGTTGGAAAAAAAAAAGAGAAAATTACAACAACAAAAAAACGTTTTTCTTTCGATTTTTTAACAATTTTCTCAACGTTCGTCGCTCAATTTTCCGCAGGCCGATGTCTCGTCCTATTTGACGCAACACAACCTGCCGGATATTCTTCACGTGCCTGGTAATACTGGCAATTCCGCGGCCATCGGAGGCTCCGCATCGCCCACGAGCGACGAGGAAGCGCCTCCTCGAGTAAATGGCACGGCGGGAAAAATTGGTGCGAAAAATGGCAACGACACCAATGGAAACAGCAGCCAACAACCTCCGCCAGTACCGCCGAGGAGTTTTGAAAAATCTTTCGACGATGATTTCATGGGGTAATTCGCCGAATCACACTCACCAAATAGTCATTGTTGTTGTTTTTTTTTTACTTTTTAATGCTTTTTGTCTGATTTTAAAGAAGCGAATCTGCTCCTGCAACGCCCTCCGTGGGCACGAAGCTCGAAGGATTGCTGATGGACGAATTTGAGGAAGATTTCAATCCACGGGCTTACGAGAGCGCTTCCAATGGTTTTCCCAGTCGCTCGTCAATCACCAACAACTCTCAGCCCATCATCACCAATGGTCAACCTCTCACTCCTGGAAATTTGTTGCCACGGACCAACGGATCCGCTGCTGGTTCTCCTCCACCTCTTTGTAAGTCTCTGCGTTCCAATATTCACACGTCTTGGCAATTAAATTGAGCAGCTCGAGGAAGCAATTTCAAAATTTCAATTTTTAGCGTTTTTTTGTATTTGTATTTAAATTATTTCATTTCGACAAATTTTGTAGAAAGTAAAGAAGAAGTACGGACTTGTACACAATATCTTGGAAAATTTGCAAAAATTTAAGCGGTTAGACGATTTTTCAAAAATCTCAGATTTTCGGAAAATTCGAAAAATCATAAAATTTTAACCGTTCAACCGATGTTTTTCAAATTCGGTGCCAACCTTTCTGTTACGATACTCTACTCATAAAAAACAAAAATTGGTAATGAATCTTTAAATTTGCGTAAGTTACAGCATCGACACACTTTTTTTGAATATTTCAAAATACCGTGGAATTATTTAATTTCGACAATTTTTCTACAAACTAACGAGGACGTACAGTCTAATACACAATATCTTGAAATATTTGCAGAAATTAGAGCGGTTGAATGATTTGTCAAAAATCTCAGATTTTCGGAAAATTCGAAAAATCAGAAAATTTTAACCGTTCGACCAATATTTCCCAAACTCAATACCAACCATCCTATTATGATACTCTATTAATAAAAGAAAAATTAGTAATGAAATTTAAAATTTGCGGAAGTACAGCGTCGACACAGTTTTTTTGAAAATTTCAAAATGCCGTAGAATTAGTATTTTTCGAGTTATAAACGTTTGAATTTTACAGTGCCAGAACATACACACGCACACACATCCGGACATTTTTTCTAAATCTGATTTTTCGATGTTTTGGGAAATTTCGAGCACATTGACATTGAAAACTGAAAAATCATGAAAAAAGTGTTTAATTGATTTGGTGTGATTGTGTTCAGTGGCTCCACCGCCAAAAGCCAAGGACTCGAGGCGCCAAAACGGCGGAATAAAGGAGGATCTTTTCGGCAGTGTCCCCTTCAACCCACCAACCGCAGGGAGCGAAACAACGACCAGCGGTTCTTCGTCGCCGCCATCAAACGCAATCACCAAAATCACCAACAACCATTTTAACGATCCCTTTGAAATGGGAGAGTTCGGAATGAACACGCCTCAGCTCTCAAGTCCGAGCCAACAGGACCTCGAAAATGCGATTGGATTATTGGACAAAAGGCTCCTGGAAATGAAGGTTCGTTCCGGATTATTTATTGTCGATCGATGCAAAAACGAGCCACAATGCAAAAGATTCGACAATTTATTTCTCTCGAAATATTCAATGACCCACTAAAATTCTTCGAACAAATGTGAAAACTCGCTGATGATTTTTCAGGATGGCTTCAGCAGAGGTTTGTCGATGGGCACCGACGATTTCTCTCTCGAGAGTCTCGATCCTCTACGAAACTAAATTCCATCATCCACCACCCAACGATGCCGCAGCACAAAACGCGAAAACCCAAACAAAAAAAAAAAGACAATATTCCAACGCAGATAAAACAAAAGATCAACACACAGCCGGAGCTGCTCGTTGATACCATTCGCGAGGCATTTTCCTCGAAGGATTGCTCGTTGCGAAACGATTCTCAGCAACTGAAATTAGTCAATTGCTCTCCATGTCAATAATTTCCCGGTAAAGCGGAATTTCGTGCACTGGCTTTTCCACAAGGAAGAGAAAAAGGGCAGCCCGCGCACAAAACAATTATACAGCATAAAATTTAAACATTTTTCCGTTTCCCTTTTGGGCAAGGCGCCGATCGCTAACCGATACTTTTTAATAGATAAAACGAAACTAATGGGAAAAATGAGCTTTTTCAGCTTTCGCGGGTACAAAGAGTTTCCCAAGTAGAAGAAAAAATCAATCGCTTCCAAAATTCCATGTTTTTTTAAGCATATGGCAACAAAAAAAAATGTAATTAGTATTGCTCGAAAAATTAAGCGACTGCGGATTGAGTCACGTCCAGGTCTGTTCGTCATTTCATCAAATTCTTCTCACAAATTTTCGTGATACGATTTTTTAATTATTTTAATACAACAATCAAAGGAGCAATTTTTAGTCTTGGAGATTCGGAAATTTAGATAAAGAAAAGAGAAAATAGTCCCACCTCGATCGATCGATAATATTGATTAAAATTTTGTAAATAACGCTATTCATATAATTGTTGCTCTATTTTTCTAAGTATTTTACGCCTATTATTCGTGGTTAGCAATTTATATCTGGAAAGACAAAACAAAACGTTACGCTTTTTTCGCGAATATTCGTACAATCTCGCAGGCTTTATTATTATTATTATTTTATTAATATTATTATTTTATAATTAAAGTATACGGCTTGAGCGAAAATAAATTTGGTATTCCTAGAGAATGATAATGGTTCAATCGTCACGATGTAAATACGTAAACAGGAAATTAAAACGATTTATATATACGTCTAGTAATATAATATGTTGAAATAATTATTGTCATTGTTGCTTTATTGTCTAAGAATTTTATTAAGAATATACCATTATTTACGGACTCGGCGAAAATCTTTTTTTCCCACTTGATTTTTTCATTCTTCTCCATTTTTCCGAAATATTTACCGCATCGAAACAAAGTTTCTTCAGTTATAAGGATCATAGTTGCTCGAGAGTAAAAATATCGAAAAGTAGTACGAAAAGTATTGTGTAGACTTTGAGAAAAAAAAACGATCGCTTTTCCTACAAAATCGCTTGCCCACGGACCATTTTCGATTGTCTTTTTTATTAAAGAAAACGAAAAAAAACGCAATATCATGTGATTGTTGTTGTTGTGGATGGTAAAATGACTGTGAGAATATTGCTCGTTCGGTAAGTTTACCTTGCGGCAATCACTCGACGAGACTCACAGAAACGACGCCATGTTTATGCAAGTTTGAGGGTCGTTTTCTCTGTGATATGAAAAATGATGACGAGCATGAGACTTTGGAAGGTCCAACGTCTGAAACATTGACGAAAATTTGCCTGGAATTCAGATTTGCCGGAAAAAACAGGCAACGCGATATTTTTACGAGCTCAGCGGAAGGTAAGGTTAGGTAAAGCTGGACGGTGACGACACCCATCGGATTGCTTGGTCCTTTGGATTCAACAGCACTTTCCGGGGTGTGTGTCCATCACATGCACGTATATTTTTACGTCTAATACAGTGGAAACTTCATTATTGCATTCCGAATATGAATTAAGGTGATGGAGCAGTCGCTTTCTCGCCCATGTGTGTGCGAGAGAGATAGCTGCAAATAGCTGGAATTTTCGAAATTGAATATTTTTGATACGGTTTCACCAATAAAACAAAAAAAAGCCCCTGTCAGCGGATTTTTGCCATCGTCCCGCGTCCGCTGACAGAAGCTTTTCCCGATTAGTGAAACGACGACGGAGAATTTTCATTTCGAAAATTCGAGGTGAACTGCTCCTTCACCTTAATGAAAAAAAAAAAAGGATTTTTGTGTGGCGAGGAATCCTGCCGTTGTACGAAAATTGAAAAAGATTCGAAAATTCGTTGTTTATTGCTTTTCTGAATAATTCAAGGGTTTACGCAAGGGAATGGCCAAGTAGGCGAGTTGAAAGTCATTTTTTGCCATTCCTTAAGTACGTGGGAGGAGGATCTCGTTAAAATAACCCCAAAAATGGTTTTTAGAGTTTTTGAAAATCGACCGGACGTATTTGCGAGGTTATTTCGTATTTCAATCGATCGTGGGAACAATGTTTTGCTGCTCCTCTCGGTCTGGTCGAGTAAATAAAGTATGATGGAGAAAAAGGTAAAATGAAAGTTTGTAAATTTACGAGGTCTCGTACTCTATGCATGGAAAGTTTGTTGTAACGCGATAGGGGTAGGTTTTTCGCGTGGACACGGTGGGGGTTCGTTTGCGCGTGAGGGCGCGAGTGAGCGCTGTTATAAGCTCGTTGGTAGGGTGGCGCCATCTGTTTCTTCCGTTTTGACCGTCCACCCTGCGAAACATATCAGTCGCGTATTTCGTTCCGTTTCGGACGAATAGCAAGGGAGGAAATAAAAAGGGAGCAGGAGCAATTCCACCATCGCGAGCAGCACCATAACGCGAGCATCACAACTGGACGAGGACTAGGATCGCGAAGAAGCTTGTTCGCCCCGACGAATCGTTCGAGAATAGTGTCTTCGCGGACATTTGATTTTCCAGTGCTTCGTGTCTCGCCAGAAGAGTGACAAGTGTGCGCGCGCGCGTGTGTGTGTCTGTGGTGTGCGGTGAGTGAATAAAAAGAAGGAAAAGAGGAAAAAGAGAGTGTGTTTTAAGATAGAAAGGTGTCACGAGAGATAGAAAACTGCTAAAAGGTAAATCGCCCTACCGATCGAATTACGTGCCATACGATTTATTCAAACTTGTCCAACGAATAGCGCATATACACGTGCAAATATTTACACAAATTAACAGGGAGCCGCGCACACCGAGATACTCGTTGCAAATAAAATGGAATTAAAATCGCGACTAGCTTTTTCATTCAATTGCTCTCTTTTCGTCGCGGACTAAGAAATTTGCTCTACGGGTTTCTCTTCGATATGCCGGAACACACGGGATACATTTACGTGTTGGATCGATTCCCCTTTCTCGCAGCTCACCTACGAACCATGCCTATAATCCCCCCTTGGTTGAGACACTTTTACTTGGCGCTCACGTTCCACCGCCATCCCCATTTCTTTTTTCCTTTCTGCCTATTTGTTTTATATATATATATTTTTTTTATCTTTCCCTCAACCCCTGCTGCGCGATCTTTCGAACGTCCTGTCTTTTTCCTTCCGCCTGCTCTCTGTCACAACACGCTTCTTTCTTCTTCTTCATCGCTCCTACTCAGCAGTCTCTCTGACGCTCCTCAATACCAAATTTTTACTCTTTCTCCATTCTTATTCCTTTTTTTACAACCCCCGCCTCGTTTCTTTTCACTCCCCCGCCTCCTTCTTCTCCCTTAAGCGCCCTCTTTTACTCGCCTAACCGACGTAATGCTTGCTGCACTAAAACCCAGCAAACGTCGTTCCTTCTCTCCTCCATCTCTCGACTGCCTATATATATACACCTATACATCGGCAACTTGAGTTACGTGGAGAGAAAACTCGAAACTCTGGGGGTTGTATATACGAGTATACGGTCGCGGTGGCTCTATACACACAGTCCGGAATATAGCACACACGATTTTATATTCACAGGAGGGCTCTACTTTTTCATAACTCGTCGAGAAAAACGAAGAAAATATGAAAATCAAATAATTTCGTGTCATTTTTGTTACACGAAGTTTTAATTTTCTTATTTTCCACTTTTTTGTTTATCGTTCGTTTTGCACATACATGGTGTCTCATTCCGCGAAGACGAGAGAAGGGCATGGAGCGATACTAACGTTCCGGGAATAGTGCGAATGTGCCGAGAAATCGAAACGACTGCGAGCGTGTGTAAGTCCAACATTCCCTTTTTTTTTCGTTCCTTATATATTTTCATTCTTATTCTTTGTACGCGACACTACTCGACCTTCGGCATTGCAGTTTTGAGCGCACTTTTGTACATATACACTTAAAAATATACGCTACACTTTCCTACCGGCAGTCAGTATTTCTTTTTTGTTTGTTTGTTTTTTTACCTTCACTATGGTGCACCGTGCACTGAAACTTCTCACACTTTTTTGCCATCTTTTCTCGACGCACACGACACGAAAAATCTTTGGGAAAATATTTCCATTTCTATGTTTGAATTGCCACTTGGAAATTGTCTAGAAATATATTATCCACATAGAAAAAGCATTTTTCCTTCCGTACCCAACGCTCTGGGCCCCCTTCGTGTCAGGTATTCTCAAGGTTGCCTGCTGTCATTTAGAGAGAAAAACCTATTCGGCCATTCACTGTAGCTGATGAATGCGACGATGCTGGAGTTTGCATCGTTCGGACGGAACGAAATTCCTCGCGCTGTTTTTCTCGGGAAATCGTAAAACTTATTCGGAACGTTTGGCTTCGAAAAATTAGGTCAATTTGAAAATCTGGGAAAATGAACTAGAACCAATAAATAATTTTGTCTCCCGTCGAAGATGCGAACTTCAATAATTCGATAAATTGTAATTCACGATTTATTACAACGCAATTTCTTTTCTTTTTTTTTTCCTTTGGTATAGAATTAAGAATTTTTCTATTTCGATGGATTTTTTTCGAAAATCAATGCCCTCCCCAACCTTCGGATCTCGAATGCCGTGAATTTCCGACCCAACGAGTTTGACGTTGGAAAAATCGATATTTCGTTGCTCGACGAAATATTTTTATCTGAATAACTGAATTTTCGTCATTTTGAAATTATAAAAATTTCAGTATCGTAAAGGAAAATGATCGGCTGACGGTGTTTAACGAAATAATATCGAGCTTTTCCCAAAAAAAAAAGGACTTTTCAGTGGATCCTTCGTGAACCGTGCACGGAGCTCTCTGTGAAAATGTCGCGTCCGTGTAATTCGAGCTCATTGAATTATGAAAAGGTCTGTTAATGCGTTGAGTCTCCGAATGAAAAATTCATCATTAGCAAAAAGTCGTTCGGAGGTTTGCATCAATTCCAATTACGGATTTTCGAACGTCAAAGGAATTATACGAGATTTATAAATTTATGTGCAAAAAAGAAAATGATTTTCTTCAACAAAACGAATCTTAACAAGGGTTTGTAATTATTTCGTGGTCGTTTTCCATGTCGTTGGAGTCAAAATAAAAAAATGTCCTCTACGCAAGGTCACGTTTTCATGACTCACAAATTTCGAGACTATCTCGTAAGTTCCTTGTCTACGTTTATATGGTTTGCCCTTGCTGCAGAATTAATTACGTTAGGGTGGCCGGACCGCACTGCTGGCTACTATACGTTCGTACGGGGGGCACCCATAGTCTTGCTCTTCAATGACTCATACGCTTCGAGTCTCTTCCCGCAGCGCTCGAGACAACAGCCACCCTTGTTCAATAGCATATTGCTCACCGTTGCTATTTTTTATTCACGAAAATCATCGTGTCTGTAACTTTTCGTGTCGCTACTATATTTTTTCGTAGATCGCGGACTTTTTTGACGTTTCTCGTAATTTTCTCTGTTTCACTCAAAATTATCGACATTTACGTGGAATTTAAAACCGTTTGGACGAATAATCGGAGAATTCGCGACCTGCTGGGTCAATTTGACCCCACGTAAATTTCCAAAAGATTTAAATCGTCTTTTGGAATTTTAACTTTTATGGAATAAATCGAATAATTGAATTTTTATTTGATAAAATTTTGAACGATCGGGGAATTCGTCAATAAGCCTCGACGTTAAAAAAAATATTGACGTTTGTCTGGCATTGAAAACCGTTTGGACGATAAATCAAAAAATTTTGAGAAGATTTGAATCGCCTCCGGCAATTTTAATTTTTATGGAACCAAATAATTGAATTTTGATTGCCAAAATATTGACCGATCGGTAAATTCGTCAATAAGCCTCGGAACCGTGAGTCTGAGGCGAAAGGAGAGCCCTTGACCAGACAAAAGTGCGATGCTATCTCGCACAACACTTGTACGGTCACGTAGTCGACTATTTTGTCTTATTTCTCCTTTGCATTCTTCTCCAGTGTCACTCTTTTAAAATCATATATCTATAGTCGCGGTGAGCCCGATCGGAAGTCGAAGAAAAAAAAAGCGCTCAAAGGGCCATTAAAACAGTGAGGGAATTTATTTCCTTTATTTTTATGCGCATATATCTTGGCAAGGAGGGATTGGGAGAAGCGAAAAAAAAACTCGGTCCCACTTGACACGGTACTTGACACCGAGACAATTTACCCTGCTGCGAATACAACGTCAGACTCCTTCTTTTTCTGCTTTTGACCTTTCGGAATTTAGCATAAACATTCTTTACTACTTTGTACTATTCCAACTGAACTTTAATACTCGAGGATCCTCAGAATAAACATTTCCTCCCTTCGTACAAAAAGGTCATGTCGAGGGAAGAGATTATGTGCCTCAAATAAAAAAGAAAAATAAATTAAAAAAAAAAAAAGCAGTTTGCTGCCAACGAAAAAAACAGCAAACATGATGCCATTCGGAACAAAATTCATTGACTGCTCAGAATCAGAAGATTGATTTTTCTTCCGGGAAACTGGCGAACAGAGCGACGACTTGAAAAATAAATTTTCCGATTCTGCACAGAAGAATAGTTCAATAATGATTTTTCTAATCCTCTGACCGATTCGTGAAACCTTTTTTTTTTTTTTTGTTTTCAATTTATCCTGCAGACGCTGCAAATTGTTTCCTGAGGGTGCTCAAAGCTGCTCTGCCAAAATGAAAAACATAGTTCGTCATAGAGGAAAATTTGAGCATCGTGCATCTTGTTTGTAATAACAAGAGAGATTATCGGTTCGTTTGCTAACACGATATTCCAGGATAATCGACAAATCCATTTTGATTCAGCGTGCGAATATTGAGCTTCCAATATTTAATCTTATTTTTCGTGGTTTTATGACGATTTTTGAAAAATAAACGAAAAAAATAAACGTGCTGGGTAAGAAACATGCGAGAGGAAAGGTGTTCGCTCTGCTGCAGCGGGAATGAATTAATAAATACACGTATATAGAAAAGTGTACAATTTCAACGATATCGACCGTCAGGTCTCGTTACAATTTAGCGTAACAGCACGCGTCGTATATAATATTCTTTCATCTGCTCTCATACCCGCGAGGGTGTATATTTTACGTATGACGAAGAAAAAGGGATGAAAAAAGTCGGTGAAAATGCGGTTCGCGTGCTAAAGAGACTTTATAGTCTGCGCTCTGGCATACTTTTCCAGTCCCAAAGAAATCAACGAATTTCATTTTTTTTTTCTGACGCTGTTGCAAAAAGGGCTCTGCCGCGTCTTTTTGCGGAGAAAATGGAAAAGCTTCGCGCGGGATTAGTGTCCGAATAAACGGGATTTTAACGACATTAAAGTGATCAAAGGACTCGCAGGATGCTTTTTATCCTTTAGACATATTGCAAGTTCATACGAGGGCCTTTGAGGATGCGGAAGGATTTCGGGCAACCAGAGTCTGAGGTTCCAAACATTTTTGACCAACTTGTTGATTTTTTGACTGATTGAATTTTTTTCGCAAATTCGCCGAACGTTTTCGTATGAAACTGAATGTGTCGAGCGAATTGTTTGTCTTTTAATGGACTTTCAGGATTTATTTCTTTTTTTTTTTCGAAAAAAAAACTTTGGATTTGCAAAGGTCGCGGGGAAAATAAATGGCGAATAGTTCGGAGCCTGTTCCTTCGGCCAGGACATTGTGCAAGAAACGACGTTGGAAATACGAATCGATGGTGCTTCGTATTGAGTTGTTATGGATAAGTCGAAATCGTTAAACTGGAGACAAACGGTTTTAGGAATGGAAAATAATAATGAAATAACGTATTTGACAGATTCGCACGGTGGAGTTTTTCATTTGGCGAGAGAACCGCAAAGTAAGGTGGGAACGAGGTAAAACCGTTTTAGAGTCCTTTTTGGTCGGCGGCGCGGGCTCGTTCGTCGAGTTTAATCGTTCGCGTTCTTTTCCCTCCCCCTCGCACTTGGCCGCAGTTATGTAATTCTCATTCCTCCCTCAGCTGCCTCTCACATAGGATCGCAACCCTCGCGTTGCGAGCTCGGCGGAGTCCGCAAGGACAAAAAACCCCGGAGCCTTGTAAAGAGCAAAATCGAAATGGCTCTTCCAGTGACCTTATTAAAGCGGCAATTGGCGAATTTTCCAGAAATTTCGGCAACGAGCCAACAACATTTCGAAAAAATTTTACGGCCGATTTCTTTTGAAAAAGTAAACAAAGCTTTCTCGATGTTACACAAAAGTGTATGCAAAGTTTTAAGAGGCTTCACGACTTTGACGTTTGCAACGTTGGAACGCAACGAAATCCAATTTTTTCTTCACCAGAGTTGACAATTTTTATTCAGTTCCAACCAAACGTTTTTTTTTTTTTTAATAATCCCAAAAATTGTGTCATTGCAGCAAGAAATATTGTAGAAAGTCTCTTGAGAAGCAAATTTTTGTCGTTCCAATCGCAAATTTTGCTGAAAATTCCATTAGAAACCAAATAAACTGCCAAAATAACGAAAATTTGTAAATTATTCAAAAATCTTTAGTTGACCGTGTTCAACAAAATATCGACGATTTTTAACAAAATTTTATTTCCAGTGTACTGAAAATTGTGATTTTCATAAATAAAACTCGCAAAACTGCACGAGCTATTTAGACATCACTATATTCTCTTTGTGAGGTGCAAATTAATAGGAATTCAAACGATAGAAAATGTTGCATACAACGTCCTCGAAACGAGAGCTCGGAAAGAGAATTTCATTAATATTTCGATGGGATTTCGATTCGGTCAACGCGTCCAGTTTAATATAAAAAGTTGCAACGAAAAAATAGCAACTCGAAAAATGTCACTGTACGACACGATTTTAATTAACGTAATGAAAGCACCAAGAATGTCGATGAAATAATTGCGAAATTTTTCGTCCTGCCGAAAAACGAAGCAACACATTTTTCTTTTCCCTGCACTTTTCACTGCGCGGCGTTCGCCATCTCCAATGGAAAAAAGATGATGTTCGCAGAACACAAATTTCGTTTAAATAACCTGCTTTTTCACAGGCTTTTGTTGACGTCGCAGGAATTAGCACGAAACCAACAACATTTTCCTCATTACATATGCAACGATTGAACCTTCGCGTACGCAGTTTTATTGAGTATAATTATTCACGAAGCAATAACGAGGTTGTAGCTTGATTCGTTATTACTTTATTGATTGCTAGTTATTTGTACGGCTTCTCACGAATTTAACGATCCTATGATCGAAAGGCTTCGGTGTAATTAAATTCGAAGCTTTGATACCTGTCTTCGGGGCTTGAAAATCGGTGTGAACTGTACAAGGAAGTTCATAATTAACGATGCTGGTGGCACAGCATCAGTTTTTTTTACAGAACGTTTGGCCGGTGCCTTTGCCTTGAAAAGTAAAAGAGTTTCTTTTCATCCCTCAAGCCAACCACGATGCACACACGCGTTTATCGAATAAATTTCATCGTTTTCCTGAAAGCGTCGCGAATAAAAACTCCAAATTTCTCGAAAAATGCGAATAAAAAATAAAACAACGAATCGTGAATAAAAAATCGATGATTAATGTTTGTGCATAAAAGGGAATTTGATATTTTTCGATATTTCGATGTCCATCATGCTTTGTGTTAGCGGTATTTTTTTTTTTTTTTCACAGTCAGCGATAAAATAGCGAGTGATTAAAAGTACCGCAGAGAAATTCTTCGTTCCCCTCGTTTCACACCTCGCTCTCTCTCTCTCTCTCTTCTGTATCCTTCTGCGCCCATTATTAGATCTCAATTGCCACGCCAGGAACATATAAACCATCCTGAAAGCTGGCTTGTTCGTTCACAAGCTCTTTGACGAAGGCGCGAAAGCTTTGCGGTTTAAAGGGAGTCCTCGAACGATAAAACGATCCACACGCCTTTGCCATACAATTGTGGGCTCGCAGATAGAGAGGTTGCTCATTCTATAGAGTGGCAATGCCACGTACGTTTATGCATTACATGCACGCAGCGATATACATGTGCCCAACTGCTACAGGCCGTTTTGTGTGTAATCAAAGCAAAAAGTGAGATTCAGTAGCAAACAGTTTGATTTTCACGAATACTCCATCATTCTCGAACGAGAAACGATCGATCGACTTCCCAAGACGAAGGGCTCGGTTTTCAGAATCTCGAGAAGCTCGCGATCATCAAAATATCTTGATAATTCGAAAATGTGACTTTATCACGGGATGTTAATCCGAGAATAGAAACATCGTGGTCCCTGCTTCATTGTCGGAAAGTTTATAGTTTCCGGTTGATCGTTTTTATGGCTCAAAAAGATTCTTTGCGTTCGGGAGCTCGGATAGGTTTTATGTTTCTTCCCGTAAAAAGATAAAGGCGTATAGAGAGGTTGCGAATACCGGAAAAAGTGGTAAAGATTAGAGTTGAGGGATCCGCAGGGATGCCTTTGACAATTTTTCAATGATTACCCCAAACTTGCGTGGAATATTGAAACAGCACGATCACCCGAAAAATATACATTCTCAATATCGAATTTGCTCTTCGCAAAGGACCGAAAAGCACTCATGATGAAAATGGTCGGTTCAAAGTTGGCCTCTACGCCCCCCCCCCCCCTGCTCTCGAAAAGTAGGGTCTCCGTTTAACCAAGTTTGGAGCAAATAATGGGACAAGGCTTTGGTGTAACTGCAGTAACCCGATGAGGAAGCAAACCTTCACACGAAACAGTGGCTAATGTCAATGTTTGAACGACGATCTGGTTACTCCGTTCCAAAACCATGACTTGGACTATCATTTGATAGAAAATTGCTTAAACGTCGGGCTGAACCTTTTGGAATTACAGTCGTTCGATATATTGGCAAATCATTCCGCGACGACCAACCCACTGTGTCCTGGAATAGCCATCCCGGAAGCACTTCCCCATTGATTCGCGAGCAACGTGAGCCCCGAATTAAAAAATAATGACGGAAAAGCTGGCTCACTGGAAACAAGATGCAGCATGCTCAAATCTTCCTCTACGAGGAACTGTATTTTTCATTTCGGCTTCCTCATAAAGGACAGCTTTGAGCATCGTGCATGTTGAGCATCTCGAGGAAGCAATTTGCAGCGTTTTTTGGATTTTCATTTGAATCATACAATTTTGACCATTTTTCTAGAAACTAACGAGGACGTACAGTCTTATACATAATATCTTGAAATGTTTGCAGAAATTAGAGCGGTTGAATGATTTTTTAAAAATCTCCGATTTTCGAAAAATTCGAAAAATCATAAAAATTTAACCCTTCGACCGATATTTCCCAAACTCAATACCAACCTTCCTATTATGATGCTCTATTAATAAAAAAAAACAAATTAGTAATGAAATTTAAAATTTGCGGAAATAGAGCGTCGACACAATTTTTTTGAAAATTTCAAAATGCCGTAGAATTATTCAATTTCGACAATTTTTCTAGAAACTAACGAGGACGTACAGTCTAATACACAATATCTTGAAATATTTGCAGAAATTAGAGCGGTTGAATGATTTTTCAAAAATCTCAGATTTTCGGAAAATTCAAAAAATCATAAAAATTTAACCGTTCGACCGATATTTCCCAAACTCAATACCAACCTTCCTATTATGATACTTTATTGATAAAAAAGAAAAAATAGTAATGAAATTTAAAATTTGCGGAAATAGAGCGTCGACACAGTTTTTTTGAAAATTTCAAAATGCCGTAGAATTAGTATTTTTCTAGCAATTCCAACAAAATTCTCAGAGAATGAAGAGCTTGTATAGATCAACATCTGTGCGAAACGGGAACCCTGTAGCTCAAACCGTTCTCGAGTTATAAACGTTTGAATTTTCCAGTGCCAGAACATACACGCACACGCCCATCCGGACATTTTTTCCAGATATGATTTTTCCATGTTTTGGAACATTTTGAGTAAAAATTTCACTGTTAAATGGATTCGATTGTAAAATAGTGTCGAGCGACTTTGACGTTGGTATAGATCGGTCAGTAAGCAAAGACTCTTTGTAGCTTCTTCGCTATCGTATAGCTCGCGCTCTTAAATGAACAACCAGGAGCTTCGCAACCCATCGAGAGTTGGTTAATGCGATGAGAATCGTATTTCCGGTTGGCCGAAGTAAGATTGCTCTTGGAACTTGTTCCCATTGGGGGAGTGAAAGTTGCGATGAGTAACGACGAGTTATGCGTGGATGAGTGATGGTTCGGCATGAAAAGGCTCATGTATAAAAATGGTTTGGAGCGGTGTGTTTGGATGAAGCAGCGAGTGCCGTCCCGTTGTTGAGTTGCACTCGAAATGTGCCGATTGTATCTGTTGGTGCCAGTGACCCCCTATTGATTCCACGCTCAGCGAAGCACGGTCTACCCCAGACCCTCTAACTTCACCCTCCCCGCGTTTTCTCCCCTTCCTCGAGGCTCAGGGCAGCCCTCACAGTTGGTCCACCACCACAACGACCGCCGCACCACTTCCACTGGCGTCCCTAGAAACCCGTCCCCCTTGTTGCTGCCCCACCAGGGATCCCCAACTGGCGTCATCCCTTATACGCCGCGCGAGCTGCTTTCGTCCACGTCCATATTGGGAGGCAGCGAGGAGAAAGAGGTGGAGGACGACGGTGAGGACAAGAGAGGGTGGTCCGGGGGGTTGGAGGGTGTGAGTTCACTATGTGTTTGTGACCCGAACGCGCATCCCACAGCGCTCGTTCGTCGCCTTTGGCCATCTCTCTCTCTCTCTCTC
>JBAJMU010000004.1:84030-102952 GCA_037952995.1 Hyposoter didymator
TGCACTTTGATTTTAAAATAGTTCATTCTCTGATATTTTCCGAAAAGCTCTAACCTTAGAAAAACGGATCATGGAAAAAATTCAAATTTGGAAAAACACAACAGCTCTGACATTAGACTTTGACTTTAGAGAAAACACGGTTAGAAAGTCACTTTCGGCAGTCGTGGCAGCCGAAAATACTATTTGCTCCCGATCAGAGGGNTGATTTTATTTTTTGTACTGGAATCAACTATCGAGAGCGTTAGAAAAAAAAAATTTGTCGGTTCGGAGCGAAAATCTACAAGGAACGTTAAAATCTTTTTGTTTTTCACAACTGTGAATGCAAATTTACAAAATTGTAGATTTTATTCCCAAAGGCAAAAATTCCAACGTACGAAACTCTGAGATGTTTCTCGGGAAATAACGAATTTGGAAACGAAAAGTGAAAAGTAATGTAATCTCATTTGTCGGTTCGGAACGAAAAATCTACGAAAACGTTAAAATCTTTATTTTCACAACTTTGAATGCAAATTTACAAAATTGTAGATTTTATTCCCAAAGGCTAAAATTATAACGTACGAAACTTTGAGATGTTTCTCGGGAAATGACAAATTTGGGAACAAAGAGTGAAAAATTCATTATTTTTTATCTGAACTCACACAAAATTTAGAGTTTTTATGAGTTCAGAATTGATGCAGTTGTCGAACTGATTCATTCAGCATGTCGTCGAATTTGCAAGTGCCGACAAAAGCTCCATTTTGATATACGCCAGGATCGATCGGTTTGGTGAAATATTTGATAGAAACGTGTAATAATGCTGCCTTGGTAGAGACGAAGTAACAGAACGAAAGATGGCAAAGTTTCGTACGAAAATACTCGCGTTGGTTGTACGCACTTGAAGCAGACTCGGGGAGGTTAGTAAGAAGGGTGAAATGAGGAATGAGTTTGGACAATAGTCCGCCATTCTTCGTAGCGCAGAGTTGTTTGGAAATTCTGTCAAGACCCTTGGTTGAAATAGTAACAAAGTTCGGAGCATCCGAGGCAATTTACTCTCAAGTAAATTTTCCTTTTCCCTGGAGAGTTGGCGAGTTATTCGGTATAATGGGAAAGAATAAAGATTTGGTAAACACGAATAGTAGTTCGACTTGATGTTTCGTTCTCGCTGTCACGAATTTTCATTGTTTTAGTCGCGCTCGTTGAGGAGATTTTTGCTTGCATAAAACATGGCGAAACGAATTTATTTATCGCGCAAACCCTTGACATCGATTCTCAATTCTCATTTGATTTATCCTCGCAAAATAATAGCAGGAAGGAAATAACTGGATTAGGATTCATAGCAAAGAATAGAAAGTGGAGCTCCGGGTCATATCTATATTTTTTAAAAATACAATATAGATGAGTTTTGCGCCGGTGGCGTGTTTGCAACACGTGCGAAGCACATCTACACGTATATTCGGAGCAAAGCTTCAAAATTGGAGCAGTAGCATCGATCGCTCCATTTTCTACGTTGGAAAATAAGTCCCTCCCTCCCCCCCCCCTGCTTTCCTTTTCCTTTCTTCACACCAGTGTGTTCGTTTACCGGATACATGTACAATACATACACATTCGAGTATATATTCGAAAGAAAGATTTGAGCGAGGAAAAACAGAGCGCACAAGGATTTTTGTTTGTCGTCGACACCACGGCGACTTCCTCAACGATTTTCTCCTCTTTTCTTTGCTCTTTCGAATTTCCGGAGTTCTGTCTCTTTTCCACTTGCCTCGTTTCTCGATCTGCTTGCTCAAAATTAAGCAGTCCGGCGAGCTTTCCGCTGGAGCTTCAATTTGATTTTTTGTCATGCAAATAATGGCTTTGCAAGACAGCAAAATAAGATCTGAATTAGTTTGAATATCTTTTGGATTCGAGCTGACATGGGACATTTTTTATTTCGACGAAATTCTCACGGCGCTCGCTCCATGCACCTTTTTCGCATTACCAAGCGCGACGCCAATTTCGTTCTTTTCTCTACACGCAGCGTCTGGGAAAATAATTTTTTCAAATGCACGAATGTCAAGTAGAAAATTTGGGCTAATCGATGCGTTTTGGTTTTTTTTTTTCTCATTTCCGAGTCAACTGCTTTCAGGGCCGAAGGAGATTTTAATTTTTGCAGAAAACTTTATTATTTCGGGGGTGAGACGAATTTATTTATTTGGGTCAAATAATTTTTTATTTTTTATTCCACGGTTTTGCAATTTTTATAGACACTTTCGAGCGAATCGATGAATTTTTACGATTATCAAAAAAAAATCCCTTGGTTTTTGTTTTTATTATCGTGAATTATTTTTATAATTTATTTTGACATTGCGGAAAATGGGAACGCGAACTGTTGTTGTTTTTGCTTAACATTCGTCTGGCTCTTTCGATGTTTTCAACTGACGGCGAGTCTGTTAGTCGTCTCGAGTCAACACACGATAAATTGTAACGAGCACGATTTTTAAGAGTTCCAAGTTACATTCGTAGGTGTAGAAAGCGAACGAGTCGCAGGAAAAAATCAGGTTCGCTGTCCCGTAGGACGGCAAACGTAATGCCGGGATTCGGGGGCGATGGTCATCAGCAGATCGGGGCGAATCCAAAAGCAACGTCTTCCAGCTCGTCATCGGCGTCAGGACGCAGCGAGGATCAAGCCAATTATGGGAGTCTCGGGGGTAGCGATCATCAGGGACAATCCCAGCAGGACGATAGTGGCCCTGACGAGGGTCCCGTTTACATATTGACCTCTGCCAAAGGCGATCGTAGTTACAAACTCCGTGACTCCAGGTAAGTTTATCCATCGCTTCAAATCTAAGGAGGCTGGCTACACACAACAATGTTGCCATGTTAAAAAGCATAGGAAAATTCTAAATTATTAGAATTTAATGAAATTTCGTGAGTATATTCTTTATCATTAAATATAAATATACAAATTTTTTCAAGATTTTTTTTCTTCATAGTTTTCGAGTTATTGAACACCAAAGTTTACATGCATAAGCATAGAAATCAGATATATATATATATAGATATATCTTTAGCATATTGTAAACTCCAATCATTCGACAACTATGTAGACGAAAAATTTGAAGAAAAAAAAACAGTGTCATCGTATTTGATGCTAAAGAATTTTATCACCAAATTTTATAAAATTCTTATCATATGGTCGTATGCCGCCAACCTCCTTTCGGAACTATGTGATTACCGGACATTGACGAGAAGAACGAAAATTTCCATTTCTATCGTGTCAGAGGTTGAGAATAATTTGAAAATGAAATTAAATCCATTNTATATCTTTAGCATATTGTAAACTCCAATTATTCGACAACTATGTAGACGAAAAATTTGAAAAAAAAAACAGTGTCATCGTATTTGATGCTAAAAAATTTTATCACCAAATTTTATAAAATTCTTATCATATGGTCGTATGCCGCCAACCTCCTTTCGGAACTATGTGTGTGCCGGACATTGACGAGAAGAACGAAAATTTCCATTTCTATCGTGTCAGAGGTTGAGAATAATTTGAAAATGAAATTAAATCCATTTTTCAATGACTACTGACCGAAGGGTCGATCGAAAATCGCCAACGTCAATGTCGGTTAATTCCCTCAACGAATTTTTCATTTTCCAAGACTCGAAGAGACCAAAATTCCATTTATATCCTTAAAACCCGCATGAGAAATTCAACACGTCGAAGATAACGTGTGAATATTGATTTTCCCAACCTTTTTAACAAGAGCACCCCTTAAATTAAAACGCCGAATAACTCAAACGCTCGAATGATAAAAAAACGTTTCGAGTCTACATTTTTTCATGAGGCTTCAGAATCTCGTTTGTTACATGAAAATGAAAATTTGTATACGAGACTTTCCGAGATTATTCTGCTGGATCCGTGGAGTTGTGAATTAATCTGATAAATAAACATTTTTTTCAAAAATCGATACTTCAGTTTCGCGTGTGTGAGATTTCATGATAAAAAACTAGGAAGTCGATGTATTATTTTCGCGACGGTAGCCTTGGTTCGAAAATTAAAAAAAAGTGTTAAAAATATTTATCGCTCAACCAACTCTTTACATTAAACGAAAAATTTCGAGCTCGACAGATTCGGATAAAATTTTCAATTAAAACTCGTACGACGTTCGATACGCCACGAGTTTTTTCAAGCCAACTTTCGTAGGTACCTATCGGCATGTTCGCGAAATTCCCTCGGAGACTCGGTGCATCGAAGCTCCGAAAAGAATGAAAAATATACACGTAATAAGAATTTTTTTCTCCTGTATAGTATTTACCGAAACGGAGCAGGAAATGAATAAATGGCTGGACGAAGAGCGCGCGCGTATTTGTTGGCGGAAAGTACAACTCGATGTAATTGCATCAGTTGGAAACGTCAGCAACGGCGGGCGTCTTGGTTTAGTCTTGTTGCATTATTATCGCAACTGTTTTCTTAAATATTTAGGTTAGTAAACGGTTTCAAGGAAAATAGATTGAACAATGGCGATAACTCGGAAAGAAGGAAATTTCTGGGTGCTTTAAATTTAGAGTACGTCGAGCATGAAGCGATATTTAGAGGAATAGTAAACAGTGTTTATCTCGTTGGCAGTATAGGTAACTCATTGCGAAAACCGCGAAATGGTGAAAATTCTTGGAAAGAGTGGAGGAGAAAACTCGGGAAATGTTTGTTCGGTTGTTAGTTGCTCTCGTGCACAAAGATTGAGGTGAACGTAGACGAAAAAGTGTTGGAGAGTTCGAGAGGGAGAGAATGAAAAAGAGAGTGAGTGAAATAAAGTTGAGAGCGAGGGCTTTTGAAAGGCGCGTTCTGAAAAGCTGGTGGAACGCGCGCGCCTTTACCACTTTATACTTAGAAAATGCGAGTTTTCCCGGTGCGAAAACATGCAGAGTTGGATTAAGGTCTTTGCACAAACGTATCACGTAGCATTTGTTCTGCTAGGAGCATTTTTTCCCTTTTTTCTTTCCAGGCTATGCCTTTTCGTAACGCTTTGTTGAATAGTCACGGGAGCGACGTTCTGTGGCCCGATATACGTTTTTCGTCTATATATACATTACTCGACACAATATATAAATATATGATCGGGTATGTGAATGTATATAGCTTCGCGATAAAGCCCAGAGGGTCGTTAAAAAAACTCTTTGTTAGCCGCGACGATGACATTTTTTAAATCCCACTTAAATTATTATTATAACATTTCTACCAGACCCACTTTTTTCTCTCAATTCATATTTCATACGAAGAACGTTGTTTTAACCTAACTCGCGCTCGAGCGTTTGTGAGGTTATGAAGCTCGTACGGAGCATTGCGGAGACACCGCCGAATAATTCATTATTTTATATGAAATAAAGAGCCCGATCGTCTTTCGTTGGCCGCGGGCGCGATCCAGAGACTGTGCAGATTAATATTTTTCATTAATTACTCAGTAACGCGAGATTATTACAAAAACTTTGAGGATTTTCAGCGTGACGGGAATATTTTCGTTGTGGACAATACAAGCAGGTTCTTTCTGTCTGTACCGCGAGGCAATCGATGTCCCTGAGTGTCAATCCAGTCCCCTGTATACATAGGTAGGGCCACGTTACTTCCGCTTTTAACCGTATTTCAAAATGGCGGGAAAACGAGATTATTTGAATTTCACATTACGAATTGAAAACGCGTAATCATAGATGCGATCAAAGTTTAATCAAGTAATCGACAAAAACAAGTTTCGTAATAACATAATCCTTGATATTCGAGCTCTATTAATATGAAACGTCGGCGAATTTGGAAAATTGGAGTATCCCAAGCAGCGGAAGGCGAATCTCTCGATCTCGTGGCCAATCGAAACAATCGATGTTGAATCGATACCGCATTAATATCGAAATTACTTTATGACAGATTAAAAAAAAGGAATAAAAGTTGTTGACTGTTGTCACTTTTTTGCATGTTCGTATTTTCAATGGGAAAGCAATGTGAACGAAATTCGGTTAAAAATTGAGAGACAAAAGCGAGTTTAATGTGAAAATCGTTCAGTTTCAACAAACGATCGTACATTTAAGTGGTTCGTTTCGTAATTCCATGCAAGTGTGATAGATAATTAAACTTGGTGCAGCTCTACATACAGGACCATACGGTTTATCCCGTATTCATTAGGAACAAGTGGTTACAATACGTCGTGTCATTACATCAAAATAAAAGAACAACGAGCAAGGATCAAATAACGACATTGCAAACGTGTGTACAGTTATGACTCAAGCATTCGTCACAAATAATGACAATTCGATCACTGTCTACCAGCATTTATTCTAATCGTAAATAAATTCATTGACATTACGAGCAACGTGGAACTGACAATATCGAAATTACATTTTTACATTGTTTTTTCATAATTCTATCGCTTGTCGAGTCTCGCGATAGAAACAAAAGAAATGCTTTTCTCATATTCGCTGAAAAAAATGTATCAGGATCATCGAAATTGCCGGCGGTCGAGAAGTTTTCTCGCAGAGCAGAGGCAAGGTGGCAGCTAGAAAACCAAGATTTCTAGCCGCTTCTAAACCACAGGCCAACGACGATCCACCCACCGATAACAAATTGGCCGCCAAGAAAAACAACAAGTCACCCAATAGGCAAAGCGTGTGGGAGTTGCGTAGCAGGTAATTGAAAAGCAAATATTTCGCTTCATTTTTGTCTCGGCACTTTTTGCATCTACGCGTTAATTTTCCAGCGAGCAGGAAAATGTGAAAAATGTATTTGAACAATTTTGATTGATTTTGGGCGTTACGTTAGAATTTTTATGAATTTTATAAAAAATTGTAGATGCGGAGAAACCAGACGTCAGAGAGCCAATCGTGAAGTAACGGAGACTGTGTTTTCTTCGGAGGTTCACTCCGTCCGGCGTAATCCATCAAAATCAATATTGGATTACGATTCGCCGAAAGCTGTGCGTGGCAATCGTATAATAAATTACGATTCTGTGCTAAACAGCAATAATGTAGATTACAACGCGTCAAAAAGTATAACCGATCTGGATTATGGCTTGCCGAAGAATTGCATAGATTATCAGTCTAACAATACGACGCCTGCACGTAGTATGGCAATCGTGAGCGATGGCGAAGTCGTCGTTTTTGACGATATCGATGACAACTGGCAAGGACTCCGTCTCGATCTTGGAACAAGCAACAACGCTCAAGCTCCGACAAGTTGCATCGAAGTTGAACACGACGATGAGAGACAGCGAAATCGAGGACAACCGGAACGTCCATCTTCCAGCGTCGGGAGCACACCGAGTCCGACACCGACTTATACGCGCAAGACGTCAGAATTTTTTAAGGTATCGAGGAATTCGATTAAAGCGACTCCTTTTCCTCCTTTTCTATCGTTTCTGAACGTCCAATTGCACTTTTTCTTACAGGTCTCCGCACCTACGAGCGATTGCGAGGCAGGTTCTCCGTCGCCCGAACGTAATCATCAGGTAGCAAGAGTCATTGGCGAATTGCCGATCGCACAGTATTCAGGAAGCCCACGACGATACGGCGTTCGCGAAAATCCAAGATTACCCAGTTTGCTCTCGTCGCCGTCTGTATATTTGACCCCGAGACCAGGATTTCCTCAGAGAATATTGCCCACTACGCCGAACCAAAAGGAGGTATGATTCGAAAGATCGCGAAATTTACTTGTTCCTGCGATACTTTTTTTTTTTTTTTTACATTATTTGTTAGAATTGGAAATTTACGTGATTTCAACTTTTCCACAGTGGAAATCACCGTGATTTTTTGACGTCGTCCATAGTCCAGGGGTTTACCAGGTTTCGTGAGCCTCGGAATGAACGTTTTTTTTCTTATTTGTGTTTATCGATTTCCAGAAGGACGATAATTCGACGGAAGTCGTCGTCGATAACGTCCAATTGGAAAATAATACGGCAAACACGGTGGAACCGTCGCCCGATCCAGCGCCAGCCTCGCCCGAGCCCGAGGAGGAAGAGGAAGAGGACGAGGAGGAAGAAGAGGAGGAGGAGGAGGAGGAGGAGGTCGAGGGTGATAAAGTTTCGTCAAGCAAAGAGAAAGGATCGGAGGAAAAAAAGGTGGTGAAGGCAAATGTGAGTAAGTCGAAAACCNACCTGACGAGCCTCGTCGCATCCGGAGGCAGCACTTTCGACTATTTGTACGAATTTTCCGAGACCCGCAAAGTCTTGGAAGAATTTTTCAAATGTCCACCGCCGAACGAAGAGCCAGAAAACAATGGCGAATCGTTTCCGTTTCAAGTAAATTTTTTTTCTTTTTTCACTTGATTCAATTATCGATTATCACGATTATTCATTGATTCGTTGTTTTTTTTTTCCAATACAGGATCTCGATTACGAATTACGAAGGCAAGGAGGAAGTTCTTACGTCGGACAAAGACTCGCGAGTGGATTACCCGGTGTCGAGGAAGTTATGGTCCACGAGTCGCCCAAAAAACAAAGATCAGAGTTCCCTCAATCCGTAAGTTTTCCCTCATCACCGTTTCGCTAGTTTTCCTTCGAAACGTATTCTAAAAATTCGAAAAGTGTGTGTTTCATCCAACACTCCGCGCGATCAAAGGTTAAAAACAAAAAAACGTAAAATTTCACGTTACAAATTCATTTTTCTGACTGAAATTTTCTTCGTAATTTTGTAAATACGAGTGGTTCGTGTTTCGAAAGGATTCGCACGTGTTTGTATCTCCGAAGGAAATGAATTTGAAGAATGCGGTATGTATTTTTAGACGGTCGAGCACGAGAATAACTTTCTGGATCTGTCGGTGGGGACCGGGAGCAGTGAGGATCTCGGTGAGACAGAAGTTGGACTACAGGTCGGTCATTCGCGAAATTTCACCTTGAGTCCGGAGACAACGGATTGCGACAGTAATTGTGGGGATTTAGACAGTGACATGTCGCTAATGATGATGGACAATGAATTAATGCCAGCATCGGGATTGCTCGGTTCGGTCGGTGATTTGGGTAATAATTCCGATTCTCTGAGAATACATACGAGCATGCCAGTATTGGAGGACGGATTGTCGAGCGGTCACGCGAGTGACACGGACAACAATAATCCAACAGTTATGTTAATGGAAAGACAAAAGTGCGAGGTCGATGTGGAAATAATACCGCGTACGAGAGACGACGTGATGTCGACTCTGGGTTGCGACCAATCCAAGGACGGGGTCGTCGACATTACGAAGGATATATTGCGAATGTTGAAAGAAACATCGCCCGATTTTTTCATCGCCCAGAAAGACGACAACACGTACGAATCGAACGAATTGAATCTCGATGGTTTAGATCCACTGGGTACACCGCCACCTCCAGCCCCGCAAGGTCGTCAAACTTCCAATCTCGAGGTCGGTGGTGAAGTCGAAGCTGCTATCAAAGATATAAGAATGGCGCTGCAAAAAACCAAAACTTTACCTGTCAAATCACCTGCCGACGATATTCCTGAAACGAGCATCAGTCCCATATGGATTCCAAGGTACATCATTGTCATTTTTATCCTCCGTTTCATTGTCATCGTCGTTACTCCCAAAGGGATCGCGTCTCGCTAAGCGGGGAATGAAAAATACCCATTATCGAGACGTTTGTCTTCTGTTTACACGGAGAGAAATGCGGGGATATTTATATCACAGATTACTATGCCACCATAGCTTTCCGGTGACAGTTTCGTCCCACTGACAAATTTTACCAAAAAAATCGTAATTTTTAATTCAAATTCTATCGGAAATAGCGAAAATTTGACATTTTTCCCCCAATTTCAGATGAAAAATTACCATGTTTTTTCTAAAATTTCTCAGAGGGACGAAACTGTCACCAGAAAACTATGGGGCACAGTAATTTTTTATATAAATTTCCCCGCATTTCTCTCCGTGTATAAAAAATTTGGCTAAATATTTGCAATCGTGCTTTTTGCAAAAAGATGCTCCAAATATTTTTCTTCCGATTATCAAAAAAAAAAAGTTTTTCAATGTGGAGCAATTTTTCTGCGAAAAAATTTTTTTCGCAGTCATAAGATTCGTCGAAAACAACAATTTTTCTTTTCCTTCAACTCATCGAGTCACTCAAATCTCTGCATTGAGCAAATATTCGTATTGGGAATTTGTGAGTCGCAATTGCATCTAACTAAGTTGTAGTATGTTGGATGGCAGGCGGCGCGTCTGCAACGAGAGCAACAGCGAGGATTCCGAAGCGAGGCGAATCGAGGACGAAGCAGAGCCTGAAATCGAGGAACAAATCGACGACGAGGAAGCTGATACCGACCTTGAGACGGACAGACTGCTTGGGCAACAGAGAACCGACGATCAGGGATTTTACGACGACAGTGTAAGTTTTGTCTCCGAGTCGAAAAAATTCTTCGCCCCAATTCACGTCAATATCGTCTTGGAAAATAAATAATCGTCCACTCGTTATTTCGGTTAAAGAATTACAAATTCTGATCCTTCATTGAAAAATCAACAATGATTGACAAAATAACTAGCAGCCTCCGTTCCATTCAATCTTTAAACAATCAACGTAGACTTTTCACACAGTTACACTTATTAATGTTTGTCAATATGTTTATTGGAGTGTAAACTGCAAATATGTTGAAAAAATCGTTGTTTCCGATACTTTCCCACACACGATCCTGGCTTTCGGCAATTACCACGTATATTCGGTAAATTAAAACGAATTTTCGTCACGTGCAATTAAGGAGGGTGGCTACAAGCAACAATGTTGCCATGTTAAAAGTATAGGAAAATTCTAAATTATTAGAATTTAATGAAATTTCGTGAGTATATTCTTTATTATTCCATATAAATATACAAATTTTTTAAGATTTTTTTTTCTCCATAGTTTTCGAGTTATTGAACACCAAAGTTTACATATTGCAAAGTTTACATATTATGATATATCTTTTGCATATTGTAAACTCCAATTAATCGACAACTATGTAGACGAAAAATTTGAAAAAAAATATTGTCATCGTATTTGATGCTAAAGAATTTTATCACCAAATATTATAAAATTCTTATCGGATGGTCGTATGTAGCCAACCTCCTTAATACCGTTTGGGAATACTGTAAAATACGGAAATTCGGAAGGATTTTTATTTCTCTCGTTTTTTTCTTTTGTCATTTCCCTTTTCTTTGGTTCAATGTTTTCTTATGCATTTTCTTTTTGTTTTTTTACGTGTTTTCCACTCTCGCTGTAAAAAATCCTCTTTAGCCTTGGTGAACGGTCCTTGGGTGTTTTACTAATGAATTTCAAAACTCGTCTTGGTGTTTCAAAAGCAGGGGTGGCGGAAGCCTAAGACTAGGACAATGTTACCACCAATGAGTACAAAAGTCGTAACTCCAAAGCAAACCCCACCGAAAACCCTGAGTGTTGCTCCATTAGAAACGCTAGCGAGCCCGACGGAAACCTTACCCTCGACATCAACGTCCATGTCACCGCCTCCCGTTGTCACCAACGTCCGTACTACGTCGTCCCCTGAAATCGACGTAACAACACCCACGAAAATAACTACGAGTCCCCAGAAGAGTCCGGTTAAAAATTCTCCCTCGCCCACTCAGAGCCTCAAGGAGTCCAGCGGCAAAGGGAAAAAGGTGCCCGTTAACAAATGTGCTTTCTTTCTTTATTTTTATTTCCTTAAACAATCTCCAAAATTAAATTCTATTTTCATTTCAATAATCCTTTCGCTTTCGTACCTTTTTTTTTTCGTTTCTTCGAGTAGCCAAAGCTTCGATAAAACTAGAACCATATTTGCTCAACAAATACTGACAGAACAGCGAATGAAATTATCATTTCCAACAGCACGAATTATCCGAGCAATCTGTTTATCCGAGTCTTGAAATTTTCAAAAGACGATAAAAACAAATAATAAAAAAAAAAAAACGAATATTTCCACGCGAATGACGTCAAGAGCGTGAGTGTTTTTTCTCCAGCTGTCTTTCTAACTCAACTTTCCTCCCACCAAGATACACAAATAAACAAAAAACATGTTCGCCTTGGACTGACGTTTCGATTCGTCTTGAAAAACGCATTGAATTTTTTTCTTTTCACCGATAATTCGTGCTTAACAATTAACTGTACTTGTCGTTTTTCTCTACAGCCCAGTCATTATTTATTTCACCTCATTAAGAAGCTTGCTGCAACCATTTCGATGATAGACTTGAAAAATTAGCTGATATATTAATCACGTGTTTTTCCCCTTGACTGCGATGCTCGATCGGTCCTCCTCGCTCCGAGGATTCAAAAAATGGCCCAAAAATTCCAAACGCATGATTTATTTTGTCCCGTCACTGCACGTGTCCTTCACTCGTATCGATATCCGCGTAGCTTCCTTCGCTCTCGACGAATTTTAATAAAATTCGTTATTTCCGGCCAAATCGCATGTTTTTCCCTTACTGTTTTCGTTGTTCCCGTCATCACGCAATTCCAAGAAATCCATTGACTCCTCTACACACCATCGATTAATGTAAAAAGTATGCCATGTCCAATCGGTTTTGTCGTTTCCCTGCAACGAGCACGACTCAATGTGTGAAGATAATGAAAATCGCATGAACACCCTGGCTCTGAATGTCTGATAACATACATTTTTCTTTTTGTTGCTCCGTTTGAAAATGTCCAGTTTATTTAGCCATTCAATACTTTTTAACGAAAATGAAAAAAAAAAAAACAAAAACAAATCAATTTTTGTTTTGTTTTCCTATTTTGCAGGACAAGGAGGGCAAAAAAAAGTCGAGAAATAAAGAAGGTAATGACGATATATTATTTATTTAACACACTCTTCGTACTGCTTGTGAATGGAAAAGCTGTTGAATTTATTTGATGACAATTCCGAAATTTCACTCAATGATTTGGTTAAAAATCGTTAATGCTGTCAATTTTTCCTCCTCTGCATAATTTCCCAAAACTCTACAACTTGTGTTGAGAATTTCTTGTTCTATTTGCTGAAATAATGGCACGACGAAGACCTAGGAATAGAAATGGGCTTTCGAGACTCACGTGCATCGTCAATGGAATTGTAATTCGGTCGCAAATATTTACAGTCACAAGAATTTAGAAAAATCGATATAATCTTGCTGCTCAACAATGTTTGGTGTGAAACGTCGTTTCAAGCTGACGACAAACCTCTCACTCGCCGGATTCCTCTTCACGTATCTCCCGCCTTTTCTTTTCTTTTCTCATTCCCTCTTTTTGTCACTCTCGTGATATATGATTGATAACAAATTATATGGCGCGCCATAAACATTCTAATAATTCTCTAATTCGTCGTGAGAATGGTAAAGAGTGATTATTTTTTCCCATGGACTGTAATATTATTAGCACGTGTTGGAAGGTTTAATAATCGTTTAAAAATTACAGATTTAATGCTAAATTTTTGAGACTTTCGGAGTGACGTTGACGGCGTATTANAAAAAAAAAAAAAAAAAAACAAATAAACAAGATTTTGAAATGGATGCAGAAAATCGTCAAACATTTTGGCGCAGAACGAATTGTCACTCCGCAGTCAATGAATTTGCCGAGATTTTTCTTCTCTTTCTTAACGCCTCTGCATACATTTTTTGTGCTTGAAAAATAATGATTATAATAAAATTTCCTTTCGCATGCGGGTACTTATCTTACGGGCTGATAACCGTTTGTTTTCACGGTACTGATTGGCATGTTCAAGACTAATGACTCGTTCTCGATCCTTTTTCAATGCTGCTCCGGGGATATTTGACGCGCACTTTGAACCTAAATCGTTTTTCAACGTGGTAAGTTTCTATGAACTGGATTTTCCATTTTTCTTGTTGTTGTTATCTGGTTAATCGATGAAACGAAGAAATATTTCGATCGAGATTATTTTCGTCTAATGGTGAAGAAAATCTTGTACACAGTTTTTTGTAAATATTCTTCCACTGTCTATTCTTCTAATGATCCCCATTAACATCTGAGCTCCGACGAAAATAAACTCAATTCTATTTGCCAAGCACCGTAAACGCTCTTAATTGTAGTTGAAATTTATCTCGGGAATTTACTTGCTTTCCTACCTTAATGACGCTTGGGTTCGATCGACGGACCATTGAAGCTCCGTTCCTCGGGCGCGTTGCATTTTTTCTGCTCTTCACTCTACGATCAGTTTTAGTTGAAAACTTGGAAGCGCGTTTGTTGAATGAAAAAAAAAAAAAAAAACGAGAAAAAAACGGTTTTAGTCAGTGCGTAATATCGAAGGAAAGTTTGAGTGAAAATCTGTGATTGTTTAACGCAATTATTTGCAATGAAGTTAACGAGTTGTTCCGCGGGATTTGTGTCGTCGTTCGGTGAACTGACAAATACGATAGACGAGAATGGCAACTCCAAGGTATTGATATCCGTCCGGTTTTCAGGATTACTCGATGATCCGTCAGTCTTGATCGAGGGCGTTTTGTTTCGCGCCCGTTACCTCGGCTCGACCCAATTGGTTTGCGAGGGTCAACCGACCAAATCGACGAGGATGTGCCAGGCCGAGGAGGCTGTATCGAGGATAAAGGTATGTTAACGATCCCCAATCCTCACAAGGAAAATATCATAAATAAACCAACAATCATTGCTTCATTTTGACCGGAAAGGTTTGACTTTTTCCACCTCATTTATATTCTTCTTTTTCTTTCTCTTTCGAACGGGGCCTACTTGAGGAATTTTCGGGACGTGATACGTCTGGAATTACATTTGAGAAGGTTTCTTTTGAGTCATTCGCGTGAAAACGATTAGAGACAAAAAAAAAACAAAACAAAAACAACAACAAGAATATTTTATAAATCTCGCTTTTTGTTGAAACACATTAAACTTTGATGGCTAATGGAGTTTTTTCTCTTTTGAAAGAAAATTCTGAAATGTAATACTGGTTCTTCGCTCCCTTAACTATATTGATAAATATTAAGTCACCAAATTGAACGAGCTATCTAGCAAGTTGCAGATTCGTTCTTGTTTTTCTTTCTTTCTCAATTTTTCCTTCGACCGATTCAAATTTCACCCCGATAGTGAATTTATTATTGGTTACTGATTATTCGGAGAAATAGATCGGACGGTGTACAAAATAAAATGAAGCATAATGGCATGCTTTGGATGCTTTCGAATTATTTCATTTGCCGTTTATAATTTAATATATTTTTTATATTAACAAATTAGTATCGAAATAATGCAAAATTCTCTTGAAATGTAAAAATGTGATACATCGGTGTATATTACTTATTGGCTTTTTGAGGCTTATCGACTTACGAGCAGCAATCATTTAAACGAACAATCGGAAATACATTTTCGAAAATTTAGCTGAATGACAGCTCGCTAAGATTTCTACTACAGCCTCATTCTCGAGAACCTTGATTTATTATCACGTCAATTGATAGTGTAATTTCGAAATAGCGATTTTCATGACGAGAGATTGTGAGCTGGTTCATAAAAATGAAGATAATCGTGAAGAGTGATGAATCGTAAACGTACAAAAATGTAGCAACTCGTGAAATTGTATTTAAAGCTCGGATTAGACAGCAATTTAATTTTCATCCATGAAATAAAAATGAGCTGCTTATCTCTGCAAACAGAGTGAGTTAATGACTCTCGATCTGTCGGGGCCTGGTACGCCTCAAACTGTCAAAGTAATTGAGTATTCATAGGATTATTACACTGAAAAGAAAATTTTGTTGAAAAAGATGGATATTTCGTTCGATACGTCCAACTAAACATTTTTTTTGTTTTGAATAAACCCAAAAATTGTGTCGTCGCAGCAAGAAATATTGTAGAAAGTCTCTTCGGAAGGAAATTTTAGTCGTTCCACTCGTCGTAAAGTTCGCTGACAATTCCGTCAGAAAGAAAATATACTGCCAAAATAACGAAAATTTTGAAATTATAATAAAATATTTAGTTCATCGTATTCAACAAAATATCGACGATTCTTAACAAAATTTCATTGCCAGTGTATGAATTGGGTTAAACCTAAGGGTTTTGGGAAGGGTATAATAATTATTGGCGATTGATAATATAAAAAGGAGGACTCTATTGTACAATAACGAAAAACAGACTCGATATGAATCAATATACACGTATATTTTATTATCTGCAGATTGTCTGTGCTGATTGTGACCTCAAACTCTTGGGTTAATCTTGGAATTTATCTACATATACGACATAAGTGTTTAGAGAGTGCTTTTCTCTGTACAAATACGACAAGAGAATCTTCTTTTCTTTGTTCTTTTTTATTCCAATATTCTAGTAGACTTGTTGTTTTTGCACTGTGGACAAGGGCATAAGAGATGAAAATATTTAGAGTTTCTTCGCAATGGATGAAGATGATCGTTTGTACACGATGCTGTTTGAAAAACGAGCGTTTTATTTATCACCGTTTCGTCGAGCACGAAATTTATTCTCGATCCAGCGACATTTTCACTTTATTAACAGCATAGATAAGAGTCGTTGCCGCGACGGTGTGGAATATTGTTTTTAATGCGCGAGGAAACAAATGAGAATATCGAAAAAAAATTTTAAAAAATAAAGAGGCTATCGAAACGGCCTTAACGCTGGTTCAATTGTTTTTATCGACTGTTTAACGGATAATATGAAATTATTGTTATTTGGCCGTTATGCAGAAGGCCTGAATGTTTCAGTGTAGCGACCCCCTTCCTCACATCACGAAAATATATTAAAAATACAACACTGCCACCCGACCACCGAACACTGTCATCTTCTCGGTGTTAACTTTTGATGTGTCTGCCTGTCGGTCTGTCTGCGTCTGTCTTTTTGTTTTTTAATTGCTTGCCTATAAAAATATGTATCCCGCTATATATCGTAGACTATATATATATATATCGGTCACTTTGTTCTTGTACGCTCATTGCACAAAAAGGCCTTTGGAAATCGATAAATTGCTGCTACAACGAATTGTAAGACGTGGATTTAACCTTTCGCTTTTTTTATGGTCCCTATAAAAAAATTGCTCGTGCAGATTTTATCAAAAGTTGAAATTATAATTTCTTCGAAAAAGCAAAAAAAAAAAAAAAAACATTTTTCATCGCCTACGCTCGTGCAATTCGATTGTAATCTTGCGCCAATATTGTTCGGGTTTAAATCCCACAATGTTTATCGAATAGACAGTAGTTAGAGACAAGCTGTGGTGGATCGAGTGAAAGGAAATGGTTTGGTTATCAGTTTGTTTTATTTATTTGAGCTTCGTCGAAATAAATAGCCGACGCAACGATCGATCGTACACTTAACATTCAAATTGAATTATTTGTTATTCTCACGCACGGGATGACACCGTCTTGGAGATTAGAAAGAAAATTATTCAAAAATTCTCAAACTCCATAAAATTTCGGAGCGTTTATACGCAAGCTATTTGTTTTCTCGTACGTAATTATTTTCGGAAAGTTTGGTTACCATTTTATGACAATTTCGTGATAACGGTTGTACACGGGGAAAATAACGTTTTTTATGATTTTGATATCGACGGCTATATATTTCTATGGACTCTCCATTAAAATGTGCTAATGCCATGTTCGTTTTTGTTTGGGTATAATAGTTTTGAAGAAAGAAAAAAAAAAACGTTACTGAAGTTTGTTCACAAGCAGTTAACAATGGTAGCTCGGTCGATTGTTTACGTGGATTTTGTTAGAGCTCACTGGTTAATTATTTCATGACAATGCTGTAGTTACGACGTAGTATATTTTTGTACAAATTTTGCATCGTTGCCTGCGTAACTTTCCGGGGGAGATATTGAAACAAGTTTCGTTACTTGGTCGATCGTTGGATTATCACATTTTATGATATTGATATTCATGAATCTCTATATTCTTTATATTCATTTATTTCACTGCCTACAATGATTGGTGACTGCGAGTATTTCATTTCAAATTTTATCCTTAGTCTTTATTTCTCACTTGTCGTCGAAACGTACGAAAAAAAATTCTCGCAAAACTCTTGGCTCGACTTTTCTATTTGATGAATCTTCCATTTCGGAGGATTCGTCACTTTTCGAGTGAAGAAAAACTACGAGAAAGAAAAAAAGTATATTTTCATTGATTCGGTTGGAGAAAAGTGGACGACATTAGCGATCGCATTGGCATTTAATGAATCCCATGATCTTAGGAAATCTGAGCTACGAGGAAAAAAAATGCAAAAAAATTTGACGCGTAGCTATGATGAACGAAACGATTGTTGTTTGCGAAAATGAATGAAAGATCGATGGTCGTGGAGTCAGATTTTGCCAGGATTCATTGGTGACATTGCCTTGTTGATTTTTGTTGTTTATATTGAGTTTGTTTCGTTGTTTTTATTGGTTGAAAAGTTTGATTTCGTTGAAATTTGAATATTTGGTTCCGTTTCGTATATTGTTTTGGTGCTGTGGCAATGTGAAACTAGCAGAAGGCCTCTGTTTGTTTGTTTGTTTGAACGCGCGTACCGTTGACACTCCCCGAACAAAACCTGAAGGATGACGTACCAATGCCGATGCAGGCTACTCTCTTAAACTACGGGAGCCAGCACGGTTATGGTCGCTGCAGCGTCGCATCACAAGGAAGTCTAGATGAAGACGATTGCGACTCGAGCGAGGAACTTATAGGCAATGTTGCTGGTGGTGGAAATCATACCGAATCACATACATTCGGTGGACAAACTAAGATATTACCGATCGGTGGAAACTTGGGTCCAACCACCTCTTTCAGACTTCATTTTCTCGGTTCGGTCGAGGTGGAAGAGGAAGGGGGACGAAAACGGCGTAAACGCCTTAAGAAGCACATGGTCGAGGAGGCCGTCACTAAGATAAAGGTCCGCGCCTTGCCCTTAGTCCTACACGAAACGAAACGAAATAAGAGAACAATTATAAAACGATCAATCGAACAACGATATAACATTAACGCGGACATATTTCATGCCAATTCGAAACAAGTTTCACCCATGAAAATCTTTTATCCGATTGGTTATATTATTTTTTCGTACCTTCGCCC
>JBAJMU010000004.1:102958-123375 GCA_037952995.1 Hyposoter didymator
CCCCAGAGCTTCAATATCTTCGGCAATTTTCTTCGTCCAACTTGACATTTCGTCTCGCATTTTTTATCTTTTAACTAAAACACACGATTGCGTACTAACATTTTCTAATACTTGTCTTCAAGAAGACATTTTCGAGGCATTTGTTTTTTTTTTTTTTTTTTTTTTTTTNTTTTTTTTCACGAGACATTCGCAGCCGTTGGATTTTTATTGTCGAAAAATAATATTTCATGGAGCATGCAATTCTTCACTGGGGATTAAATTCTCGTTAGAATGTAGCGAAAAAACAAGAAGCCACAAATCTTTGTTTTTCGTTGCAGTCTCACCGAAACGATTAATCAACAAAAAATTCTTCAACGCGAACTTGCAATTTTGAGAGCAACGTCCACGCGACGTTCTTTCAATTATTTGTAAAAGTGATATTTCACTCGTGAGTGAAATGAGAATTTGCCAAAGTGAAGAAAGCCCCAAATCCAATCCGAGATGATCGGGGCTAAACATCGATCGGGTTGGCAATGTCTCATGTACTCGAATCAACACAAACATACGAAAAATCATACCCACGCCCACTAGAACACAAACACAATGAATTTATTTATATAAATACTGGTAATTGGCTACGTAAAGAAGAAGAAAGAAAAAAGAAGAAGCAAACGATTGTATGGGTGTCTCGTCTTCAATGATTTATCAAACGACACTATTGATAACGTCCTCAACTTGTCTACTCTATAGTCGACTGTGTCTCTATTCGGCTTCTTTTCCCACGATAGCCGGTTACGTTTAGCATGGGTCTGCAAATCCAATCACAGTGGCGAACGGAGGTCGATTGTATTTCTATTCAGTATGAATAATACACATTATCATTACGGACCAATGAAACGAGGGTCACTTTTTCGAACAGCTTATAATCGATCGATACCGATTCGCAAATGTGAACGTAGATCAACCATTATTGACTACAATTTATAATTCTATTATTTTTGTGAATGTGTACTATTTTTCGTTCGCATATACATTTTTTTACATTTATCCAATTATTCATTATTATTGTTGTTATTATTTTTTCTTGTCACAATCGTAATTGAACCGCATAACTTACTTGTTTCTCATAAAGCGATACTTTACTTTTTTCGCTTACATGCTGCTTTCTTGCGATAGGCCTTGGTGAGTACAAGCAAATGAGAAATCAAATATTCATACATTAATGTATTTTTAAATCTCATAATATTTAGTGTGTGATTTGTGAGATTTATCTCGATCGAAGGTACTTTGGTCCTTCGGAAAAATCCATCTCGTACTTTTACTTTATTTCGAGGATTTACGGAGACTTAATTAGAGAGAAGCTTTGAGAATCCGATCGATGGAGAGATCGTACAACTGACATTTTCTCGGTTATACACATTTCTTTTATTTCAAGATGAGTTTTGTTCTTTGTTACGGTATTTAGGCACCGGACGGAGAAACACAACCGAGCACCGAAGTCGATCTCTTCATATCGACCGAAAAGATAATGGTACTGAATACCGATCTGAAAGAAATCATGATGGATCACGCTCTCAGAACAATATCGTATATCGCCGATATCGGCGACCTCGTCGTATTGATGGCACGACGACGTTTCGTTCCTCATGAAATGGAAGATCCACCAAAAATCAATCGTACACCAAAAATGATTTGTCACGTGTTCGAGAGCGAGGAGGCTCAGTTTATCGCGCAGAGCATCGGACAGGCTTTCCAAGTTGCTTACATGGAATTTTTGAAGGCCAACGGCATCGAGGATCATAGTTTCGTCAAGGAAATGGATTATCAAGAAGTTCTCAATTCCCAGGAAATCTTTGGTGACGAACTTCAAATGTTTGCTAAGAAGGAGATGCAAAAAGAGGTGAAGATACGTCCATCAGCCATTCGTTTTGTTCCCTTACAAAATTTCAAACTTTTCCTCAATTTTCGTGAAATATTTGCAGCCGCATTTTTTTCGTTTGTTTTCCGTCAAGTAATTTATTTGATTTTTTTGCAGGTTGTCGTGCCGAAGGCAAAGGGTGAAATATTGGGTGTAGTAATCGTCGAATCTGGTTGGGGCTCGATGCTACCGACCGTGGTGATAGCGAATCTCGCACCGGCTGGCGCAGCCGCACGATGTGGCCAGTTGAACATTGGCGATCAAATAATCGCTATAAACGGCGTTTCGCTCGTCGGTTTGCCACTTTCCACGTGTCAGACTTATATTAAAAATTCAAAGAATCAAACCGTAGTGAAATTAACGGTTGTACCTTGCGCACCGGTCGTCGAGGTGAAAATCAAGAGACCCGACACGAAATATCAATTAGGCTTTAGTGTACAGAACGGCGTCATATGCAGCCTTCTACGGGGCGGAATCGCCGAGAGGGGCGGAGTTCGAGTTGGACATAGAATTATCGAGATCAACAATCAGAGCGTTGTTGCTGTACCGCACGAAAAAATTGTCAATCTTTTAGCTACGTCCGTTGGTGAGGTGAGTCAAAAAAAAAAAAAAAAGATTTTCCATTTGAAAGTGAAATTCAATTTCAACGGGTGGCCAGAATCATTATTTTTCGAATATTTCACTGCGACACGAGCAACAGCTACGCACTGGAAATAAAATTCTGTTAAAAATCGTCGATATTTTCTTGAATACGGTCAACCAAATATTTTTCGAAAATTTCAAAATTTTCGTTATTTTGGCAGTATATATTTGGTTTCTAATGGATATTGTCAGCTAAGTTTACGATTGGAACGACTAAAATTTTCTGCCAAAGAGACTTTCTGGAATATTTTTTGCTGCGATGACACAATTTTTTGGGTTTATTCAAAAGAAAAACAAAAACGTTTAGTTGGACGTATCGAAGAAAATATCCATCTTTTCCAACAAAATTTTGTTTCCAGTGCGCGCTATTTTAAAGTTCTGAAAATTCACGAATCAAGAATTGTGATGAGCGACATCGAATCAGTTGCTTGGTCCTTCCGGACCTCGCGCGATCACATTATAATATTAGCCGCAAATTTGAGGGATGCATTTATTTATTTCACAGATCTTAATGAAGACGATGCCGACGTCTATGTTTCGACTGTTGACTGGCCAGGAATCGCCGGTGTATATATAAGCGTTCAGTTTTGCCTGGCCGTTTGGTAGTGAACAGACAATACATCCGCCATCCACTTATATTGCACCATCCGACACGAAAGCAAAGCACACATCTCAACAGACACAGACACACGCTGACACTCGCGATTACAATTAAATATACGGACGTACGCGAATAAACAAAACTGTAAAGGTAGTTCGAAACGTGAATCGCTTTGTATTCCAGTCCTCACAGAACTGCCTGTACATTCACCAGCTCCTACTTACCAAGCCATGGCTATCCTTGCGAGCCGAAATAATTGCGTGAAAAAGGAAAAACGTTGCTAAATATTAACTCGAACGTAATTATTTATATATCATTATGAAAAGTCTATGTATATTTATCGTTTATGTGTATATATGCATAAAACTACGTGTATGCATACACATATACATCCGATATACATTTTAACGAACGATAGCAGTCACGGAACTTGATATCTATCGCATCATTTGCAAACAAATATCTCGTTTCGAGAATTCCTTGCGAAGTGTTACGCCGCGTTCTCAATCGCAAACTCGCAATCTTTCCAACAAAAACACTTGTTATCCGAGTGAAGAATTCTGAGCAAACGTTGAACGAGAATTTGCAATATTAGAATATTCACCATAGTGGCGAAAAGTGAAGATTTACGGCCGGAATGGTCAGCTCGATCGAATGGCGATTTTATTTTTCACTAAATAAAAAAAAAAAAGTCAAATCAAATTATCAGCGAAATTTGAAGAAAACACAAGAGTTCGCGAACGATTGTGAAACGTTCTTCGATTCGTCGTTTCATCCTCTCGTGTGTTTTTCATTTTTTTTTTTTTTGCTTTTCAGTATTTTGGTTGAACGAGTAGTTTGAAAAATTTGAAATTACGACATTCGGTCTCTCTGATTAGTCTCTAACGAATGCCTGAATTTCGTCAACTGGAATTTTGCGGAATTACAACAACTTATTATAAAATGAAAAAAGAAGCTCTTTGCTGCTATGGGTGATCTGAATTAAATGCGCCATGGAAGATGATAGGGTGGATCGCAATGCACACGATTACAAATAGCACAAAGCTCTATGAAAAATAGTGTCTGGAGCAGGGCTGAAAACTGTATATTACGCTAACTAATAATGTAGTTATATTTCCAAAAAAATAAACAAACAAAGATAAAAAAAATATAATGAAAAATATAAAAATGGGCTCTCTGCTACGATTTGGAGTTGCAATCTATACATTCCATCGTTTAAATCTTTGAAAATCTTAAGCTCGAGAAATGCTTAAAAACGCGGTGCCCAATTTCATTCGTTTGTACTAAAAGAAGAAAGAAAAGAAAAATGAATAATAATATTAATATATTAATAATAATGTACCTAATGTGTAACTTGGCATTTATACGTATGATGATAAACTCTCGTGGTATTTGCGTAAAAGAGCAGAGAAGAATGGTGTTTTAAAGAGGATGAAATAGGAAAACGAGAATCAACAAATTATAGAAGAATTTATAACTTTCGCAGCGTCAAACGATTATTTATTTCTTGAACATTAATTGAGTGTTCTCAATTTGTACTCTGACTGATTGACTATGAATATGATTATTTCGTTTAACCGAAATTCCTGGTTTCTAGCTAAATTCGTCACTCGTCGGTTATATTCCAGCTGGAAATATAGGTCCGAGTGTCAAGTACATAGAAATGTTGTCTGTCAGTTGTAGGAGAATAAAAAATGAGGAAAAATGGTATGGCGATAGCGGAGAAGTAAATAATTAGCACTGCGAAATCTGGAGAGTGGCTTAATCAGGTTAATTGCTTTGTTTAATAAAATCTCTTTGATTCGCCTTCCACTAAAATTCCAAATAAAGAAAAACTAACAATGTACATAAAATTCGCGTATTTGTGAATTGGAAAAGTAGCGAGGACACATAGATAGGAATAATGGTCGAAAGTGACTTGGGATCGAAGAAGGATAAAGCAACTGTGCTCTTTTACGCAACATATAGCGCCGCAATCATTGTAATCTAAGTTTCATCTATTTTTGCTGAAGAACAAAACTTGTCGATCGTAAATTATTCCGCTTCGAGTACTATGATGATATGGGAGTGCGCAGCGAGTTGAGAAAGGTGCAGATACTATAGAAAAGATTCCCAACATCCGACTAAATTTCAACGCCAAAATACACCGATCGATCTCAAGGTCCTAAATCGTCTGTCCAATTCGCCTTTGAATTAAAGGCGGTCCCTTGCTCGAGGATACTCAAAAGTCGTCTCGAAAAAATCTGTCTTATCAATTGATTAAAATTGTTAATTTTGCATTGGCATTCGCGCGAGGCGTTTGATCGCAGAAAACGTTAAACACACGTGACAATGGCTGTACAGAAATTTTCTCAGCTGTATCGATTGACGAACGTACGAATCCTTGGGTGAGTTTTGGGAGACGCAAACATTCGAACGAAGCCTATGTAAAGAGAAAACCAAAACTATATATTAACGAAATAAAGATAAACACACACGAGCTCCGAGAACTTGGTATTTTGGCATAGAAATTTTGATCCATATCTTCGATGAGCATTGTCACGGTATCAACATATAATATGGGATCAAACAAGATGTTATATAGTTGGGTGGCTAAAATAAAAGTATCTAGTCATTAGAGCTAAGCGAGAAGGGAAGAAAATGCAAGAGGAGGAGTTATTAATTATATAGTTAGTAAAAACAACAACAAAAAAGCCATGAGAGAATACTCAGCCATCGCCAGCAGCCACCCTGACTGATCGTGTCTAGCCACATTTTTACTGTTCCATCTTGTATCCAAAAAAAGATTGAAAAAAAAAAAAAAAAACGCCAAAAATGAAATGTGATTAATCTGACCTTGCGTGATTTCTCCCAATTGTTGTGTCCCGCGAGAACGGAAATTGTATGTAAACCATCTTGTACGACGATTATAATAGTTGCGACGAAAAAACTAAGAAAAATAATGGAAAAAAGCTTCGTTTGCTTTATTTCGATCTCGACTACTAATCGATATTTTCTTAAATTTCATTCTTCTAATGAGAATTCACACCGCGGTACGATTGTTTTTTGTAACATATATTTAAAAAATATGTCATTCACCTTCATGACACACACTCACTGCATATCTTGGATGAAAAATAAAAATAATGCATCTTTTTGCCTTTCGATGTGTCATCGATCGAGAAGGGGAAACAAATGTTAAACTTGCTCCTTTTCTGCGTGTTTAAAAGAATATCGAAAAAGAGGTAATAACAACGTTGCACCAACTATTAACGAGCAATTTTCATGCCATCACCGTAATTCTTATTTCTACGCAATTGCCATATTTCTGTAATCGAAACGTGTACACGCCGTAGGTAGGAATTGAGCAGCATATTTGAGAGGAAATATCGGGCAAAGTTGGTTTATTGATACGTGAACGAGCGATTAAAAGATTACGCGAAATTAACAGTTGAAATCGTTATTTATATATAAATAAATAAATATATATATATATATATTTACATGTATATTCGTACATCCATATAAATGATATATATAGACACATATATATCCATTTATATGAACATACAAATATATAAATGACGCCCAATCGTATAAATAAAAAGAAAACAAAAATAATCTTATACATGCTAGAGCTTTTGCGCTATAGCTTCGAAAGTCATGAGGCACGCTACACGACATGGCGAAGAAAATGAAACATGGAAAAAACGTGAAAAAAAAAGGAATACAAAATAATAAAATTGTCATGACTTAATCTTTATCAATGTTTGTGAGTGGTTAATATATAAGTTATATAAGTGAGCTATTGAATGTGTATATGGTAATATTATATTATACTAGTCCACACAAAGATAACAATAAACTGTAATTTTGAATTCAATATTTATAAATGTCGTATCCACCGTAGCGTTGATTTCATTTTTTTCCTACTACACGGAGAGAAATTTATATTAAAAATAACTATGTCACATAGTTTTCTGGTGACAGTATCTACCCTATGAGAAATTTGAGGAAAGACATGGTAATATATCATGTTGAAATTTGCGTCGTTGTAATCCAACGAAATTCTCTTTTTTCTCCACCAAAGCTCATAATTATTATTCAATATTTAGTCCGGACAATAAAACGATCGTATCGTGCGACCGAAAAACTCAATCGATACGAAAAATTGCCATGACATTTCAAGTTCAATAAATAATTAATGGAAGAAATATTTTTCGTTGAATAATCTCAACGTTGCAAACTTTAGAGTCATTAGTCATTTTTCATCTGAAATTGGGCGATAATTGTCAAATTTTCCCTATTTCCCATAGAATTTCAATAAAAATTGCTACGCTTTTGCTCACATTTATCAGAGGGACGATACTGTCACCAGAAAACTATGTGGCATAGTAATTTTCGATATAAATTTCTTTCCGTGGACAATGACATCGAACTCGAGGTAGCTAATTAAGTTTTCGTTACTCACGCTTTTTCCTCGCATTCTTTCAACTATCCTCGAGATGAGAGATCCCGTTAATGGCTTCCTGAATGACGGCAAGCAAAGTTCAATGGGAAATTTGAACACGTGAGCTCTCGAAAAATGATCATTTCTCGTGATGTGTTAATTTTCTCTCTTCTCGATAAACATTTTCGGTTCTGAACAAACAGGTTTATTTTATTAGCAAAGTCTCGACAATGATGGACATTTTTTCAAGCCTTCATCATTTCCCATTCGACTACAGTTCGCGTAGTCTTTCATTGCATTTCGATCATGTCGTCTGTGACTTGCTGGTCCTGAAAAATGTGTCAGCTTCTGCCAGAACAGGGTGCACGATAAAATGCACATTTTTCTAAAAATGATTCTGATGAAATTCATTAAATCGAGCAAAAAAAAAAATCAGAGTTGCTGGCACACACTCGATAGAATTCTGTCGAAATTTGTTCAACAAATTACAAGTACGTGCAACTGATGCACACGTTTTCCTCCTCGTTCGGTTGGACGTGCAAAAATTCATGAACCGCCGACTTACTGTTATCGATCTTTATGGAATAAAAATCATTTTCAACTGACCGAGTTTTGTTTTCTCCGAAAAAGATCCATCGAAGCAAGCACAAAGATGGAGATTCGCAAGAAAAAAAAAAAAAAAACAAAAGCATTTGTTGATTAAATAATTGCGTCTACAAATGCAAAATGATTTCTTCGAACGGTAGGTAAAATCGTACTATTGATTTTTCACACATTGTTGAATGTTTCTCTTATTTTTTGTTTCTTCTAAGGATACATCGACAAGCACAATAGTTTTTCTCAATAATACTGTACACCACATGGAAACTATGAACAAGTGAACGGCTCGACCGACAATCATTGAGCCAGGCATTTCGCGATTATTATTTCAAATGATATATTTTCATAGATATATTTTATTTTTTGTTTGCCCAAAGGCTCTAGCACACGCCTTCTGAATGAAAAAATAAAAAATGGCAGAAACCAACGAATTGTAGAATCGTCTGCGAGGATTTCTCGTTCTCGTTTCCTTTATTTCATTACTTTAGAAAATGTGTTTCTTTTTTTTTTTTACATCCTTTTGTATGACCTCGCTGGAATTGGAATCATTGAATATCTCGTTTCTCGATCTCGAAGTCATCCATTATTTCTGCGACTACTTGCTATTTTCGTTTTTTTTTTTTTTTTTTNTTTTTTTTCATCCCAGAGTCAAAGGACTCTATCGCAGAGATCGCAGAAAAAAAGAAAAAAAAACGTAGTTTTAAATGCGTAAACCTGCAATGCGATCGCAACGATGATAATAATAATAATAATAATAGATATTATTATGGTAATAAAATTATGACAATAACGATATGAGAGAATTTACCGTCGCACACAATAAGCGACAACGGCTATTGGATAAGTTTAAAATTTACCTAAATAGTTACAAGCTTAGTAATTGCGACAAAGTGTTCGTCAATTCAATTATTATTATATGGGTTATTAGAGAAAGGTCGAGGAGAGGAACGAATAATCAGATGCGTTCGTTCAACGGAATTATTTTTTCTTCCAAATTTTCCCTGATATTATCAATTGCGACGAATTTAACAAACCGCAGCTCTAAAAACAAGAGGCTGGCATTGAGAATGTACTCTTTAAAATACACAATTCGTCTTGGGGTCTCGGAAATAACCGTTTAAAGTGAGCTACGTGTTTTTTTTTTTTTTTTTTTTAATATCCATCGGAGTTGGTATGTCCGCGCGTCGCTCTGACAAATCTCAAAGTTTCATTTCTTCCATTATTCTTATGAAACAATATCCGTTTCTTTATCGTACTTTTTATAGTATTAATGACACAAGAAATAAAACGATTCTTTTACAAACTCTCATACACAAACAATGTCGTAGGAACGGAAGGAACGAAGCGTCACTAAAATAACAACTTTTCTCGGAGATGTTTGGTCACTTTGAAAATATAGGAAAAACAAGAAAACTCTTGGTTTTTGTCGTTTGCAACGTTTTCCCGCGTTAAATGACATTCGCGTCAGTGTAGAAAAAAGTATGTTTTTTTTTTTTTCGAGTTATTGATTTTTATTAGAAATAAATCTACATTTTTTGAATTAAGATCCGAGTATTTGTCGCTGAGACAAAAAACAAATATCCGTTTGCGTGTAGAATGGAGCTGAATAAAGGGAGCAAAGGAAATTTGCAAAGTAACGAATTGCCTCCGAAATTCATCGTTATTTTAATGTCTGCAGGAGCAAATGGCGTTTTCTTTGTTTAAACATCGATTTTTCTCTTAAATCTTTTTTTCTTCATATTTTTATACAACTCCGAGGTCTGAGCGGACGAAACTTGTATCACGAGGAAAAAATACTATCTCGTAAGGTTCGTACAACATTGCAACGAGAATGAAAGAATCATCAAACTTGCGCGACAAGCCATTATTATAGAAAATACAGTACCGTTGTGACTTTTTGTTTCTTTCTTCATTTTCACTCTTACAAAACGTTTATTGTTTGCGTAGCAAAATTGTGTGAGGACACGAGTGTTTTATTATTTCTTGTCTTCTTTGCGTTTCTTTAGGTTGTTTGTTTTTAAATGTTTTCTTTACGCATCCAGTGCCAGAGGAGGGTAAGTGTTAAAAGGATATTGTTTGTTTAAACAACGACGGCGTACGGTGAATGATGAAAATAATCCGACATAGGGCGGAGATCAGTTGTCCATGGCATATCTACGAGTCCATTCTTTGGCATTACGTATCGCCTCGCTCTCGTTTACTTTCCACAATTCGGCAACATCGTTCGCCAACGGATCATCCGGATTTGGGGCGCTAAGGAGTGCTTGTATGGACAGCAGAACGGTTCTTATTTGGAGCGCCGGGCTCCATTTATCCTTCAGAATGTCCAAGCAAATTCTACCGAGCCTAAAAACATCATTTCCAAACAATTATTTATTCGTCATTTATTTTGCACGTAAATTTAATTTTTCACTACAAATCAATCTCAAGTAAAAATTTTCGCGTCTCTGACTGATTAAGTCTTTGAAAATTCTTTGCGACTTAATTAATCGAATAATTCTGTAGAAAAAAATGAAAATATCATTTTTTTTTCAAAAAAGCAAAATCTCTGATCGATTTTCAAGTTTTTTCCATTACCTGTCGATATTGGGGTGATAGATTTTTGTAATAAATCTAACTTTTGGCGCGGACATGGGATAATCCTCGGGCAAAAAAAGTTCCAGTTTGAATAATCCTCCTTCGAACGGCGAGTCCTCGGGTCCGGTTACAATTACATGAAAGTACCTAGCGTTTGTCTCGTCGGGTACGGCGCTTATTCCCGGTACCGGCTCCTGCATCAGTCTCTGTGTTTCCTTGACAATTCTTCGTGGCAATACAGCCATTTTTGAACTAGTTCTGTAAGAAAAAACATCAAAGAATCAACATTTGTCGGGAGGGCGCCAACAATCATTTTATAGTTTTATCCAACGCGCGAGATTCAAAGTAACCATCGGAGACTTCACATAACTGTGAAGAGGCGCTTTTCCAAATTGCAGGAGCATTCGCTTTATCCGCAGAAACTTCAAGAAGAATTTGAGAATTATTTTCTATAGTTTGCGCCTCCGAACGCGGTAAATTAATTTTGACAGGTAGAAAAAAAAAAGAATGTTAAATGAAAAATAATTGTGTCTGGTAAACATGGCGAATGTAATTGGAAAATGCTTAGCACAGTGAACTTGGAGCTTTTCTCGTTTCGCGGAATAAAGTGGAAAAAAAAATTTCAGTCATTGAATAATTTCGATCGTTACGAACTGTAGTATATTCTTAAAGATCGAAGTGCTATGTAATAAAGCTTGACTAAGCTGGTTATGCGCAATGTTCCGGCCAACCTCTCTTTTCGCGTAATGTACGTCTGTTTTTCAGAGGGAGGGGATGAGGGAGGTTACCCGTTGTATGTTAAACTCGGAAAGGACAAGTGTCGTAAACAAAGAACGAGCGATTATCTTGTCGGGTGAGAAAAAAAACTCGCGAAAATCCACGCCGTGATTAGGAGAATGGAAAAAAATTAATAATTATAATAATTGAGGTAAGAGTACGTACGTTTATCTTGTTTCTGTTTTTTTTTTTGCGTTCGGCAAATATGCTCGTGTCACCGACAGGCGATCCTCGGTGGTGCGGACTTTTTTTGTTCCTCTGCTCCGGCACACGTTACGCCCTCCCGCACTCGGTGGCGTTCTTCGCAAGTTTTTCTTTCGTTCAATGATGTGAATGTACCGGCGAATTGAATTTGCATTTGTTCTATGATCGAAGAAAAGTCTTTTACATCAACTCGTGAGGAAAAAGTAGTGTGACTTTGTAGAATATTTATTGTAAAAATGTATTCCGTCCACTCGAAGTTTTTAGTCTAATTATGGAATCGCACCGATTATAAATTCACGTAACGCGAATAATTGGGCACTCGTCAATTTTTAATGACATATACGTGGTCAGACATTGTTACACTGTATCAATTGATGAATGGAAGCACTTTCAATATCTCGTTTCCGTGGATACAAGTAATTCATTTTGTGTAATAATAACGGTCATATGACCGAATTGCTAGTGATTTCGATTCGTCTCTGTATGTTGTTGTCCCTCTACATCCATTTTTCCCCTATCCCAACGTTATCGATCGAGTTCTGAAAATCCTTGTTTGTGGTTCTAGCTCCGCAGCTTCGTCCTTACCAAACGTCAACTTTTTTTTCGCCAGACACGCATACATAACAATCAAAGTACACAATTAAGAAACACACACATATGATTTCTTTTCATTCCGAAGTGTAAAAAAAAAGTAACCCCCCGCCCGCGGTTCGTCAGCAAGCAGTCAGCCAGCACACGAAGATTGATCCGTTTGTTTACGGAGTTTCGTCTGCTAGTTTGCTAGCTACTCGCATCATCTCGTGGTTCAAATTCATTATTCGCTTGTGAATTTTTTTCTTACATGAATTGCTAGACAGCGTTGAACGATGACAGGAAGCGGAGTAAGTATTTCTTGTTTTCGAATAATTCATTAATTTATCTACTTCGAAAGTTGCGAGGCTGCGTTTTTTCTCGGAAAATCGTACTTTTTGTCGCCTGCTGACGGGGTTCGAACGTCAAACCCCGTAAATAAAGTGCAAGTTGGACGGTTACTTTGCGATATTATTCCGAATGTTACCGAATGATGAAAAAAAAATTCATTCGAGTAATACTTTATTTTATTAATTACAAGGACAATACAACGGAGCTCGGAGAGATAGAGAATGTTCGTGTGGTGGTTCGTGTCCGTCCGCTCAATGGCAAAGAGCTGGATGGCCACAGTAAGAATATCGTCAGAGTCGACACGCTCAACAGCGAGATAACGGTGGAAAATCCCAATGCCGCTCAAGGCGAACCGCCCAAAGTATTTTCTTTTGACGCTGTTTTTGACATTGATTCTACTCAAGTTGACATTTACAACGAAACTGCGCGTCCCATCGTCGACAAAGTTCTCCAAGGCTACAACGGAACGATATTTGCTTACGGCCAAACCGGCACCGGCAAAACTTTCACAATGTCCGGAGCCAAAACATCGCCGCAGCTTCGTGGTATCATTCCCAATACGTTTGCTCAAATATTTGGACACATCGCCAAGGCTCACGATAATCAAAAGTTAGTTCAACAAAAACAGTTATTATTGTCGCCCGAGCAGTTACTTACAAAAGTCAATTTTCTTTCACGATTATCAACAGATTCCTGGTGAGAGCTACGTATCTGGAAATTTACAACGAAGAGGTTAGAGACTTGCTGGGAAAAGATCAAAATACACGTCTGGAGGTGAAAGAGCGACCGGATATTGGAGTTTTTGTTAAAGATCTCAGCGGATATGTTGTTAACAATGCCGATGATTTGGATAGAATAATGACGCTTGGGAACAAGAATCGTGAGTCATTTCGTTTGCGAGATTGGACGTCGACGTTTGTTATTAACGAATTTATTCGTTAACCAAGTTTCATGCGATTTCAGGCGTTGTCGGAGCAACTGCAATGAACGTGTCGAGTTCACGCTCTCATGCTATATTCACGATAACGGTAGAGTCGAGTCAACTGGGAGAAGACGGCGAGCAGCACGTTAAAATGGGAAAACTCCATTTGGTAGATTTGGCGGTGAGTAAATGGACCAACAACAAATTTATTGGAACGTTGCGTTTTCGAATTCTATTGCTCGGTCATATTTTGTCCTTCCGAACAGGGTTCCGAGAGGCAAAGCAAAACAAAAGCGAGTGGCGTGAGGCTCCGTGAAGCAACGAAAATAAATTTGTCTCTATCAACCCTGGGCAATGTTATTTCGGCGCTTGTCGACGGTCAGAGCTCTCACGTGCCTTACAGAAATTCAAAATTGACGCGTTTGCTGCAAGACTCGCTGGGCGGTAATTCCAAAACTCTAATGGTAATTTTCCCGATGTCGATTGATATTTTAGAGTGAAAAAAATGAATTTTTCAAATTATTTCAATTTTTTTTATCGTCAAACAAAACGAAACGCAGTTTGTGGAAATTTTATTCAACCGAAACGTACCACTCCCTCATTCTATATCCTTGAAATTTTCAGTGTGCTAATGTCAGTCCGGCTGACATGAACTACGACGAGACTATCAGTACGTTGAGATACGCGAATCGAGCCAAAAATATAAAGAATCGTGCGAGAGTCAACGAAGATCCGAAAGACGCTCTGCTTCGACAGTTTCAAGATGAAATTGAACAATTGCGCAAGCAGTTGGAAGAGAACGGCACGGAAATATCAGAATCGGACGTTGAAAGCGAGGAATCCGAGGAGAATGGTGAGACGAAACGAGATCGAAAAACGCATCATAGAAGGAGCCAGATGTTGACGATGGAAGAGCTCGACGATCGTGACGTGGAAACGTCAGAAAAAATAGACAAGGCGGAACACGAGGATAAGAGTCCGGACGACACGGACGTAATCGAATTGAAAAGAACTCAGTAAGTTTTCCATTATGCGATTATAAAAATATTTGAATATTCTCAAAAAATCGAAATTTAGTGCGGAAAAAAAAAAGTTTTTTCTTCCCGCAACGATTCTTCGATCGGATAACGTTTCTGTGTTTTCTCATAGGAGCGAAAAAGAGGCGCTGCGCGAAAAGATGCAAAACTTGCAGAACAAAATATTGGTCGGCGGTGAAAATTTGTTGGAGAAAGCGGAAGCCCAAGAACATTTACTGGCCGCGGCTGCGGTGGAGTTGGATCAACGAAAAAGTCGAGAGGAACAATTGAAAAGAGCGATCGAAGAAAAAGAAGCCGAACGCATCGACATCGAAGAGAAATATTCGTCGCTTCAGGAAGAAGCTGCAGGAAAAACAAAAAAGCTCGCCAGAGTTCATACGATGCTCATGTCCGCCAAGGCTGAATTGTTGGATTTGCAGGAAGAACATCAAAGAGAAATGGAGGGCTTACTGGAGGGCGTCAGAGGAATCGGAAGAGAGTTACAGTTGCAAGAACTCATTTTAAACAGTTACATACCCGTGCAATATCAAGTAAGTCTGTCGAGGAGGTTGGCTACATACGACCATACGATAAGAATTTTATAAAATTTGGTGATGACATTCTTCAGCATCAAATATACGATGACACTATTTTTTTCCAATTTCTCGTCTACATAGTTGTCGAATAATTGGAGTTTACAATATGCAAAATATATATCTTTATATATCCTATGCTTATGGATGTAAACTTTAGTGTTCAATAACTCGAAAACTATGTAGAAGAAAAATCTTTAAAAATGTGTACATTTATATTTAATGATAAAGAATATACTCGGCAAATTTCATTAAATTCAAATCATTTCGAACTTTCCTATGCTTTAAACGATTCTCAATTTTCTACGCATGTATCTATTGCCAGACAATGATCGAGCGTTACGTCCATTGGAACGAGGATATTGGGGAATGGCAATTAAAATGCGTCGCTTACACGGGGAACAACATGCGAAAAGCGCAGGCAACGCCGCCGATCGGCAATCACAAAGACGTAAGCATATCAATCTTTGCTTTTCTTTTTCTTTTTTTTTTTTTTTTTTATCTCACTTGTGCAGCGACAACGAACGAAAAATTCAAGCGTCGATAAATTTTGTTGTTTTTCTCTTTATTGTTTCTCGTAGCAACCGCAACCGGATCTATCCAACATTTACTTGACGTACAACGTCGGTACGGAGAGCATGTTTGGCCAGCCGAAAAAATTACGTGGACGTTCCGGAGTTCCTCGACCGACGACAGCCCATCGACGAACACCTCATTGAATTAAAACGATTTGAACTCGAGATATTGTGCCCGCTTAGGTAATCATTATTTTTATTATTATTTCTTTGATTTTTTATATTTTTATTTTTTTGCGATTGTTTATTGTTGACTCGTCTTATTGCCATCATGGTGATTGGCCAAATTTTGTATTATTCTGTTGCTATATTAGCGTTGCTGTGAATTTATGCACGATCAGAAATTTCCCCTTTCGATTGTACAAGTTACCAATTTTTTTATCGTTTTTTTATGACTATATATATGAATATTTATTGGATACGATGCTCCTATGCATCGTAGTCGAACACTAGATAAGTCTTGTCACGCGTTATTATACTCCCTGGTGATTTAATACTTGGTAATACTCTGTCATCACTTACGGCGACAAACTCAAATTTAATTCGTATTTCGCTTCGATTTATGCACGTACAGCAGAACTGATATTTATTCCGCAAATGAAATAATAAAAAAAATGCCACAACAAACTTGAAAAAAACTAAACATTGTGTGTTTCCGTAACGAGGATTTTTATTAATCGAATAATTCTTCAATTTTCACCAACAAAATTAAGTATGTCGCGGCGTCGAAAGTGTTTTTTTTTTTTTTTNTGTCGATTGCATTTCATGTGCCACGCACACACGGGGCACGATGGCGAATTGTTTGGAGGAATCAAGTAAATAAAGTCACTTTAAGAAATATTGAAAAAGTTGGCTCGCGCTCTTGTCGTTTTTGCGATAATGCTTGATCCATTTTTTGATCGACGACGAGTGGAATTTTCGAGCTTGAATAACACTGTAAGGATCTTTGGAGTCGGCTCCTCGAAGGTCCAGATGGTGAGCACCTTCTGGTATTATCACCGCATTCGCCGTAGACGAAACGTTCGTCAGGACCCCACCGGCTGACCAGGGATCCAGTAAACCGTTGCTACGCAAAATGAAAAATTCCGTGAGGCTAATTTGAAGTTTATTAAGAGTGAAAAAAAAAAACGAAGTTGCGAAAAAATGTTGAATATTTTTTCTCGTCATTTTTTTCAGTAATTCCCAAGTTTTCATTTCTTTACGTTTATTTTTTACGATTCCAGGAAAAATAATAATCGCGGTCCGGAGAAAATGAGTGATTTCGTAAAAACAACTTTGTTACCTGAATACGATATTTGTCGCGGCGGAAAGATCTTTACAGCCGTAACTCTTGCAGGCCAAATCAACTTGCGGCCTGACTTGAAACTTTTTGTAACAATCGTCGCTGTATTCTTGGAAATTCCACGGTGTTGGTTCGAACATGTCGTGGACACCGTCGCTGCACATTGGCATAACCATTTCCGTGCACGCCTGGTAAAACCATCCTTGGGCCCCCAAATCGGGTCCGGTATCGTCGGTCGCCAAGCAACTTATTTGTCCGGTATGATTAGCGTAACTTTTTATCGCCTCGTTCAACGCGACCAATAAGTCTTTTCCGTGGAGGCTCGAATTCGTAAGATGCTGACAAAAAACCTGTTGGACGTAAAAACGATTTTGGTCGATTCGTTGAAAAACGGCAAAGGCATGAATCGCGAGGAATAAAATTGACGTTTTCTCACGGATATCGGTTTCGCAGCGAGTGGCCTCAGGAAATTCGTCTCGTAAGGATAATCGAGCATTGCGAGCGTCGAATAAGCGTCGGCTATCCAATCCTTCAGAGCTTTAACGTCCGATGTATTTTTCAAAGGATTGCACAGATTCCACGTTGTCGATAGCCACGCTTTACCTTCGTCTACAGAAACAGAATTTCCGTCAAACAAACATTTTTTAGACTAAAAGTCAATCATTTCGAAAATCGAAGCTTATAACAGTTGTTTCGATGGAACGTCGAGGTTCAGTTTACGTAAGTACCTGTGCTCGAGACGTTAGAGATCGTTCGCCAAGATTTACGAACAAGTTCCGGGCACTTGGGGTTCGCTAATCGAAAATCTGACGTCACGATTCTCGAATATGCTTGACAATCCGTTATCCCGGTAAAATACAGTACTGGCGCCGACGCAGCGATTGCTCTAAAAAGCGAAAACACACCGACACGTTGAATATTTTAAACTGCTAATTAGTTATTTATTCTTTGGACCTATTTATTTTCGACTGAGACACTTTGAAAAAAATACGAGACTCAATTGCTGGAGAAGCTTTGCATTTGCTTTTTCATTTAGATCCACTGAGAATGAAATTTTGTTACAAATCGTCGTTATTTCGTTGCATACCGTGATCTAAATATTTTTTCGATAATTTCAATATTTTTGTTAATTTGTCAGTATATTTGGTTTCTAACGAAATTGTCAGCAAAATTTACGAGTGGAACGACTAAAATTTGCTTCCGAAAAGATTTACTAAAGACTTTCTTGCTGCATTGACACAATTTGTTGGGATTATTTAAAGAATCGTTTAGTCGAACGTATCGAACAAAATATTCATCTTTCTCAACAAAATTTTCTTTTCGGCGTCGAAATTCTCTTTAGCAATGGAGAATATTTCGTGATTGGTTCGAGAGCTGCTCACCCCTGGATCATGTGTGGGTATTTCATTCGAATCCATGCACTGAGCATGCCACCGTAAGAACCACCGAAAGCTATTACAGGACTGTGTTTCAGATTTTTGTCAGCAGTTTTAATGAATTCGATCAAATCAACAAAATCGGCCATTGCTTGTTGGGCAGTCAAATATCCCAAGTACTTTGGCTCGGTGTACGATTTGTTACCGTATGGCAATGATTCGCCGTAATAACGATGTTCGGCAAAAATTAGTAGAGCCCCAAATTCAGGAGCGATGTCCCACATGAATCCCTGCAGTTGGGAGCATTATAAAAACATTGTTATTTGTCATTTCTCAAATGAATTATCGAGGCAGTTTAATTTGTTTGTTGCTTTTCACGCTTACGGAATTTTCCGCAAACATCTTGATGTTTCCCTCGTTCCCAGTGTAGAAAAATATCGGGGGATTCTTGCCATATTGGAACTCATTGTTCACGAGATATCGGAGGTCAAAGGTATGATTGATGGCAAAACTGAAATGATCGACCTGAGAAGAAAAAAATATTCAAATTTCTCATTTTCGCAAATCCACAAGTTCTGCGGTGCTAATTTCCGGTTACAACGATTTAGAAAGTTATGGACGAATGAAAACAAAAGTTTATCGAGCGTTGATTATTTATCTTATTTGTTGCTCGATATTTTAAGCAAATTTTTCATTTTTGTTGAAACGAAGCAAAAAAATTGTTTATTTTTATTTATTTTTTTATTGATTGCGTTTTGTTTCGACTCCAACAATTCAAGAAACTTTCTCGAACAATAATAACATTGGAAAGATAAATTTGTAACGTGTCTTCTTACCGGGACAGTGAACGTCTTGACAACATAACGATATCGTTCTGTGACATTTGAATTCTCAGCAAAAAAACTGTGACTCGTATTTACGGTCTGTACGTGGAGTGTGAATTCGCACAGAATTGTTACAAAGAGAGAAAATAATACACGAGAGTTGAACATCATTGTCACGATGCTTGCGGAGCGATATCTCGACTCCGACTGAACGTCTCGCTAAAGTTAACCGATGACCTCTCTGATGGACTCATGGCATTATACGAATGTGAATATATACATATATATTTATGAGTAGCTAATAGGATGTTCGAGTGAGGATTTTGTTCGATGTGTACTTGCAGCAGATACATTATTTTGAAACAGCAGTCGATGGACGATCTACTTGAACGACGATAATGAAATTAGAACTCTGCCAATGATAACATTGTGTACAGCAGACTATTTCGAGACGTATCGTCCGATCTGTGTACGATGCCAATTATTTTTTATGTCCTTTATTTGCTCATTTTTCGTTTTTAATCGTAACATTTCTTTTTAGAATTCGTGAAACTTTTTTTTTCTCCAGTTTTCAATGTCGAGGTGCTTAAAATTTCTCGAAAGATCGAAACAATTGTATGCAAAAAAAAAAATGTCCAGATGGGTGTGTGTGTATGTGTATGTTCTGGGACTGTAAAATTCAAACGTTCATAACTCGGGAACGGTTTGAGCTACGGGGTTCCCGTTTCGCACATATGTTGATCTATACAAGCTCTCAATTCTCTGAGAATTTTGTCGGAATTGCTAGAAAAATACAAATTCTACGGCATTTTGAAATTTTCGAACAAAGTGTGTCGACGCCCTACTACCGCAAATTTTTAATTTCATTACTACTTTTTTTTGTTATTAATGGAGTATGATAATAGGAAGGTTGGTATTGAGTTTGGGAAATATCGTTCGAACGGTTAAAATTTTATGATTTTTCGAATTTTCCGAAAATCTGAGATTTTTGAAAAATCATTCAACCGCTTTAATTTCTGCAAATATTGTAAAATGTTGTGTATAAGACTGTGCGTCCTCGTTAGTTTGTAGAAAAATTGTCGAAATTAAATAATTCTACGGAATTTTGAAATTTTCAAAAAAAGTGTGTCGATGCTGTAACTTCCGCAAATTTAAAGATTCATCACTATTTTTTTTTTTTT
>JBAJMU010000004.1:123381-137966 GCA_037952995.1 Hyposoter didymator
TTTTTTTTTTTTTTTATAAACAGAGTATCGTAATAGGAAGGTTGGTATCGAATTTGGAAAATATCGTTTGAACGGTTTAAATTTTATGATTTATCGAATTTTACGAAAATCTGAGTTTTTTTTTCGAAAAATCGTCCAACCTCTTCCTCTTCCTCTGTAATTACCAGTTTTTTTCGTCTTTCAGCCTATTGTCAACGAATTCTCGAAGTATTTCATCTCACATTCGAGTTTTGTTGACTTTTCATCAAAAAATCTTCGAGTCGTGATTTTTAAATATATACTGTATAGGAAATATAGTACGACAGTACAGCTGATGGCTCGTGTCGAACCACGTGGTCATTGAACATGTCGTCATCGCAGCAATGAAACAATCGGTCAATTGTCAGCATGGACATGGGGAAGTGTATCATGGACGAGCGCCGGAAAGCCATTGTCCTATGACACAATATCATAGAGGAAGTAAAATAATATTTATTTTTCATTATCGCAATCTAGGGTCTGGAAAAAATGTCCAGAAAAAATTAGTAAAGTATCGAATTGACAATTTAAAAAATTGGATTGTTCTAATTGGATCAGCGGAAGTTTCGGGGTTTTTTTTTTTTTTTAATTATTAAGGCCTCAAAAGGGTTAAAGATCAATTTCAAAGAAAATAGAAAAGCCAATGGTTTTAATTGGGATGGAAAATGGAGGATGGTGCAAGGGCCACTGGCACAGAGTAGGATGGAATGGAGAGAGGATAGATGAAGGATATAACGTTTGTTGTAGGCGCATAGATCATGATGATGAAGCGTAACGAGTCCGTGTTTGAGCGGTTAGGGCGATCATATGGGCAAAGGGGTGTACCCGAGGGGAGAGCGTCGAGCGAACGATTCTGAGCGAGTTGGAGGTCGGAGGAGTATATTGGCCATTTCCGCAGGAAGTTCTAGGTAACCTGTAACGTCCATTGAGATTGAGATTGGACGCGCTATAATTGTTATCGTTTCGTAACCCTATTCCATATGAATTCACGGAACAATAATTTCGGAAATATGAAAAAACGATATTCAACATTTTTCCACAATGCTTTTCCACGCGATCGAAAGTTTACTGCTCGACAATTTGTATCCCCAGCATTCGAAATCGAGTCTAAGGTTTTTTCGAGGCTCTGAAACGTGTATTTCCATAGTGAGCTCTTCCGTGGGAAACCCAAATACACCATGCCAAAGGTAAACGTTCCATCACGAAACGTGAGCACACCAAACACAAATAAGTTTATTCAGGATTTACTCTTATGCGTTTGCTTTTTGTCATCTTCTCTCTGGACGGGTTAGCCTCCGTCAAAAGGGAGAGTAAACACCATACAATCCCGAAGAACATCGTTCCCTCAATATAACATCGAAAAGGAAGATTTCAAGATTAAAAAAAAAAAAAAAACTTTTCAATCGTCCATTCTGTTTGTTTCCGCATTAGAGCTCGTCAAGTAAGCTCGGGGCTCGTTCTTTCAGATTCCACCTTGAAAATCATCTGTTTTTACTTTCGAAATAATTTTCGAAGAGTGATCTCTATAAATACAAGTTTACGATTGAAAAACCAATGGCCGCTGAAAACAAAATTTTGTTGGAGAAGATCGATATTTTGTTCAATAGGTTCAACCAAACGTTTTTTTGAATAATCCCAAAAATTGTGTCATTGCATCAATAAATATTGTAGAAATATTGTAGAAAGTCTCTTCGGAAGCGAATTTTCGTCGTTCCAATCGCAAATTTTGCTGACAATTTCGTTAAAAACAAAATTAACTGGCAAAATAACGAAAATTTAGAAATTATCCAAAAATATTTAGTTTACCGTGTTCAACAAAATATGAACGATTTTTAACAAAATTTTATTTCCAGTGTGCGCATTAATCGAGAGATTAATTAAACTTAATCCACTGCGCATTTTTCCACAACTCATTTCCAATAAAGGCGAGAGCATCCCTCGATGGGTGCTCCTGGAACGTTTGAATGAATGACAGAAAAAAATCGTACGAATAAACAAAATATATCGCTGTGGTCTCGTGCGAGATACGCACGTGCGAATGGATGAATGAAATTTTACGAGTATGTAGTAAGGAACGGGTCAATCCGTCAATTAACCACAGTGCATTGGAATCGGGGAGCCAGCATGTTATAGGCGAAGGTTCAAATCGTTTTCTCTTCCGATGGGACTGACCGGTTGGCTTCTTTACTAGCACCGAGTCCACGTAATTGTCATTATCATTATACCACTGTATGTCGTCGCGTTTAACAATACATATATATATATATCGTAAACGAGTCTCTGTATATATACGACGAGGATATCAAGTATACGCGATCTATATACACGAGAGATATAAGCAGCGAGTCACGAGTGGGAGAGAAAGAAAAGAGAGAGTAAAGCCGAACGAAAAAGGGCTTCTGGTCACGGTGAGTGAACGAGAGATGAGGGTATTCACTTGGTGGGGGGATTAGTTGACCGTCTAGTGGATATTCGGAGTCAGTTGCTCTTATGCTCGCCAACCACTAACAGCTCCAACATTGAGAGCCCCATGTGCATCGCATTCGAATAACACGCGACTTGTTGTGCTTGTAACACCCTCAACCCTTTATCGGAAAGATTGACTGCTGGAGTATTTTACAGGAATTTCAATGTCACGTTGGACGATCGAGTATTTCAATTGTATATTTTTGTACAAAACCGTATGAGCATAGTCTGCGTTCGTGATTTATTAATTTTGGGAGCAACCTCCGATTATTTCTGAGGATAAAATATATTTTTTGATATTTTTCGTTTGTCCATTTACGAAGCAAAGAAATGGGAGCTCAGGGACGTCGATTGTGGTCCACGTAGCTGTGACAGTGTTTTTAATTGTGTCTACGATTTTTATCAGTGAGTGATGATTGCCCGGAAAGCTCGAGGAAACATTTAGAAACAACAAAAAAAAAAACGATTTTGTCTTGCGCATTGATTTTTGTGTTGGTGTGATTTGTTTATTGACATGGAAATTAATGTGTAAAAGTGTCCGACAGTGGCGAGTGAGCTCTGATTTTTTGCCATTCTTTTTTTTTCATCTTCGGAACTTTGGTTTTTACGGATTTTCCAACTGCACCGGAAATCTAATGTCAATGGACGGAAGAACGATGCAGATCCTTCTGTTTACAAGAAGCTAATAGACGGGGAGCAACTCTCGCGATTGCATTTTTCAAAGGGAATCGCGTTGAGAGGAAAAACAGCTTTTACGTCCCAAGCTTTTTGAATATTATGTTAGCTACCAGACTATGGTTTGTCACTACGTTGTTGGGGTTGGCGGGAAGCGTCGCTGCGCTTCTTCCCGAAGACCTCGAAGAACGAGGACACCGAAGTGGCAATCTACAAGAAGAATGCTCATCCCGATGTCCGGATCTCGATCTCAATCAAGTGAGTTTCCTCCAATAATTCAATACTGTCGTTCATTCTTTTACAGTTTACGGAAATTTCATGAATTTTCAACTGTTTTTCGAGCGATAATTAAACTCCCGTACACGTTAAACTCCCGCTGTACACTGAGAATGAATTTTTTTTTTAAATCGTCGTTATTTTGTTGAATACGGTGAACCAAATATTTGTTTGATAATTTCAAAATTTTTGTTAAATTGACAGTACATTTGGTTTCTAACGAAATTGTCAGCAAAATTTACGAGTGGAACGACTAAAATTTGCTTCCGAAAAGATTTTCTAAAGAATTTCTTGCTGCATTGATACAATTTGTTGGGATTATTCAAAAAATCGTTTAGGCGAACGTATCGAACAAAATATTCATCTTTTTCAACAAAATTTTCCTTCCAGTGTACAGGCAATTAAAAACATTCGTTTTATACACAATCAAATATTTTGTTTATACCGAACAAGTTTGAGCAACCGCGAAGACAATTATGACACTGCCTTATCGAAAAATTCAGATACAATTTGACCCCTACCAGTTTTGCCAACATGTTATTTCCACACATGAAAAAATTTATCAAACATTTTAATTTCATCATCAACGGGTCGAATAATTTGTTGAAAATACAAAAAATCCAAACATTTGTTTCATCAAGTTGCAACAAGCAAATCGATTCCGCAAGAGTCTCGTTTGAACGCGCTAAAAATGAAATGACCGAATCTTCAAGTCACAACAAATATAGAAATTTATTTCGTGTCGCATATCGCAGATTCTGGGCTTGACAATAATCACGAGACGTTTATATCGCCAATTTCGAGTTTTGCAAACTCATGAAAATAAAAAAGAGTTTTAATTTCATTTCAATATTTTTTAATGTTCTTTTTCCTCAAGTGTCAAGTTCAAAACATCTCGATCTCTTGACGGTTCTCATGAGACGAAGATATTGTGAGAGGGACGCATTACTCGTTGTTTTGTTATTTTTATCGCCGATCGCAAAAAAAAAACCTGTGCCGACGTTCCGTCTGGCGCGATTTTTCAAACATGAATCACGCGACGAAGCTTTCCGCAGAAAGTTCCTTTCCAATTCAATATTTCGTGCAAAAAAATGGAACGTTGAAAAAAAAATTTATTTGCCAATGAAAATCTTTTAATTATTCACCAAAATATTTGTAATTATCAATCTTCACATTAAAAATGATGAATTTCGTAATTACTTTTGATTATAGAAATTATTTAAAAAAGAAGAAATTTGCGATTTCAAATCCTTATTTCGAAAATGGATAACGAACGATGTTGTAAAATAATTTAATTCTCGTTCAATTCCGACATAGCTACCGGCTCCGATAAAAACGAGAAACGCGATTGAGATGAGGTGATTTACAAGCCCGCAGTCCGGTACAGCATCCAAAGCAAAAATAATGCTTTGCTGGATTCGCAAATGAGCGATAGCCTTCGCACAAAAGGCCGAGGTGATAATAGCATGCGCCCTCTCTTTGTTTATTTCAATTTCACCACCGAGTCTTTGGTAACAACATCGTACGAATCCTTCCAGTATATAACGTTAAACTCGTGAGTCCCCTCGACGATTGTTCAATAAAACGAGAATGCTGAGGAGATGGCAATGAAATATTTATTCTGCTCCCCTATCTTCGTGCAACACTTTTTTCCACGAAAGACTTTTTGCCAATTTCTTCCTCAAAGAGGTTTATCGTGTCTCATGCAGTTTAATTGTTTTCATTCGTATACGAAGCTCCTTAACAATCGTACTCAACTGTGGCTAAACTTTGAGAAAGTTTGACCGTCTAAAAATTGAGTTATTCATTGTCAAATATTTTATTTTTTCGTAACTTTCCACACTGGGAATAAAATTTTGTTAAAAATCGTCGATATTTCGTTGAATACGGTGAACTAATTCTTTTTTCGATAATTACAAAATATTTGTTATTTCGGCAGTATATTTCGTTTCCAACGGAATTGTCAGCGAAATGTACGAGTAGAACGACTAAAATTTGCTTCCGAAGAGATTTTCTAACATTTTTTTGACATTATTTTTGGGATTATTCGCGAAAAAACGTTTGGACGAACGTATCGAACAAAATATTCATATTTTTCAACAAAATTTTCTTTTCAGTGCATAAAGCCTCATGTTTGCGATTTCATAAGACTAAATATCTCGATCACCGGACGGAGAAATCTTGTCAACATTTTTTACACATTATTATTCGACGCTCCAGAATATTTGGACAAAATTACAAAACATTATTTTTGAATAATCGAAAAGATACTCAAACGATTGATTTTGAAAACAAATTCAAACTCAATTAAATTTGATTAAAAAATGAATGACAATTAATTGAATTTCAAGAACTTGCATAGTGGATCGAGTCTCTTGCGAATCGATCATACAACTGAATCGCGCGTAAACAACGATCGAGGAGAATCATCGTTTTTTTTTTCCAGTATTTTTCAATCATGTTGCGCCTCTTCGTCACGATTTAGTCTGCTGTATTTAATATAGGATTATGATCTCGCTGGCACTTTTGAACTGCTGCACGTTTCAAGTGCTCTGTATAGCAAGAAAAATCGCGCGAGCTTTGGATGTATGTGTATGCAGTATAAACGTACTTCGAAAATGGCCGACGGAGAAGGACGTATCAATTTAAGCGTCCTCCCGCTCAGACTGTACCATTCATTAATTAACTTAACTACATACGATGGCGCATCGCGTTCCGTGAGTCGGTTCTAGCTTCGGCGCAAAGACGAAATATCATGACATAGATATATTAACTTGTGAGGCTTTGAATATTAAAATTGGTCAAAATAAAACATTGAGATCGTAGTATTTTTAGGTAAACGCGATTGAAACGAGTGTCGAGTGGTTTGGATAATTTCTATGATTTTTACAAGTTGTAGAATTACACGAAATATCGAGTGAATTCATAAATTTGAATAAATCGAGGCGAATGGACCTTTCAAATTGCACTGAGAATGAAATTTTGTTCAAAATCGTCGATATTTTGTTGTAGACGGCAAACTGAATATATTTTTACATAATTTCGAAATTTTCGTTATTTTGGCAGTATATTTTCTTTCTGACGGAATTGTCAGCAAAATTCACGATTGGAACAAATTTGAAGAGACTTTCTAGAATATTTCTTGCTGCGATGACATAAATCGTCGATATTTTGTTGTCCACAGCAAACTAAATATTTTTTTATAATTTCGAAATTTTTTCGTTATTTCGGCAGTAAATTCGGTTTTTGATCGAATTGTCAGCAAAATTCGCTATTGGAACGACAAAAATTTGCTTCCGAAGAGACTTACTAGAATATTTCTTGCTGCGATGACACAATTTTTGGGATTATTAAAAAAAAACGTTTAGTCGAACGTATCGAAGAAAATATCCATAATTTTCAAAAAAAAGTTGTTGTCAGTGATGGATAACATGGAATTCACTCTATACGTGGTGTCCATCGTGTACGGACGGTAAATGCGTAAGGGCACTTAATTCTACAACTATAAGAGGGTCACCCATGACAAAGGGAACCGAGTTTCACGAATTCGCGTACCAAATTGAAAGAACTTGACTATACTTGTCTTTTGCTTGTATACAGGACGGACTTCAAGTCCGCACGTCTCTTCTCGGCAACATGCTTTCGAGCTGCATGGCCCGATCGCGATTACAAAGAGTGATACGCGAACGAGTGTACTCGTACGATCTTAACGCACTTGCTCTTTCGAAACTCTCATTTTTTTCCTCAGCTCTGCGATCATTGGATTGAGGTGAAAGTTGAACGGTTTGTCAAACGTTTTATAACGATCGGATGCGCTGTTCCATCCTGAGTTTCGCCGACTGGATTAACGCTCGTACGTGAACGTTAAATTTTTTACGTAACGACACGCTCTGTGATCGTGAAAATAGCTGCAAAACAGTTGAAAGAATTGCACACACGAACGGTATTTTATGTGCAATCGCTCTGACACGCTTTACCTTGACGCGCGCAGTGAAGATCGTAACCGCATTTTCCTGCTTCGATCGCGCCAACAAAATCATTTTTATTTTCAAAAGTTTGTGTTATTTTGATGAACAACGATCGCGGAGATAACGAGCATCCAAATAAGGGGAACGTTGGAGGGCAACGAACGAATACGTATTCAAATAATGTCTCTGTAAAGAAAAATGTAGTTTGGTCGTTGACTTATCTAATTCATTACAACTCGTTCTCGTATGGGAAGCTAATCTAAAGATTATTCCATATATATTTCCCAACGCGATATATAATTTTGGTTTCTCCCATGAAACACGAGGAACGATAACGTTGATAAGATTCCTCATTAAAAATCGTAACCCTTCAATAACTCATAGAAACTTGACTATTTTTCCTATAGATCGTTTTTTTTTTTTCCTCGTTTTTTCAGATCGAACTCGTGACCTCCGGTGCGGGGGTGAGAATAACGTATCAAGCTAGAAAATAAATGACACCGTATATACGCGTTCGTGATAAGTGATAAGAGGATCGAGTCGGTTGGCGGAGCGCTTGCACGAGAGAACCGAATGAAAAGTCGCGATCGAGTCATGTTTGTTACAGTGATTTTTTTGAATTAACAGTGAGAAGCGATGGTGTCGCGCGCATTTCAGTTTGTCTATCGATGGCGCCTTAACTCGATGTACAAAGTATTGATAAACAGGCATATAGAGAAACGCGTCGTTATTATATGAACATGCCAAGCTTATCGTCTATCGCGTTTGCCTATACCGTGCGTGCGTGCATGATCCCTCGTGATGACCCCTCATGCTCTCTGGGCTTGCACAAGTCTCGCATGGAAGGAAAAAACTCAAATTTTCTTTTCCGGTTGATATTCATTTCACGTGGACGTCAGAAAAGATATTTCCACGTTTCTTACGACCTCAAATTTATTAGAGCTCTGGAAACGTTAAATTTTCACAAATCCTCGCACTGAAAACAAAAATTTCTTTGAAAAAGATCGATATTTTGTTCGATACGTTCAACTGAATGTTTTTTCGTATAAACCCAAAAATTGTGTCGTCGCAGCAAGAAATATTCATGAAAGTCTCTTCGGAAGCAAATTATCGAAAAATATTTAGTCACCGTATTCAACAAAATATCGGCGATTTTTAACAAAATTTAATTTCCAGTGCGATAACAACGATGCCTCTTTGATGCGGAAAAGTTTCTTGATTAGATGAATCAAAGTTTCATGGGGTTTTTTTAACCCGAGGACTAAAAAAGCCATAACGATTTTTGGTGGCCTTGTTTTTTTGTCGATCAACCTGACCCGATGCTTTGCTACACTCGATTCACCAGCCACTCTCGGCTTTGCAACGCCGCGCGCACGCATATACCAACACCAAGTCCAACAATGAACTTCCTGCCGGCCACATCCTCTCACCGACAGACTGTGCGTGTCACCAGAGAGGCCCGAATAGCTAAGGATTCATCAGTGCCGAAATTCATTGGCGGGGCGAGCCCGCGGTGATTTTCAAATCAAAGTATCGTTTATCAAATCCCCTGAACGACACACTGCTCCGCACCCTGCGCTTGCCCACTTCGTCTATCCAGTTATAAAGGAAACGAAAATTAATTCGCGCCAGTTCAACTCGTAAGTCGATTTGCCCGATGCTGCAATCATTTCCCATTGAAACTTGCAACAGAATTGACAAATATTTTTCAATTCTTCTTTCAAATATCACTGAAAACAACATTTTTTTGGAAAAGATCGACATTTCGTTCGATACGTTAAACTGAACGTTTTTTTTTTCTTCTAATAAACCCAAAAATTGTGTAGTCGCAGCGAGAAATATTCTTGAAAGTCTCTTTGGGAGCAAATTTTAGTCGTTCCAATCGTAAATTTAGCTGACAATTCCATTGGAAACCAAATATACACGGAGAAAAAGAAACAGTTTATAACACAGTGGTACACAGTCGGCATTGGACTCGAAACAATTGTACTGCGATATTCACTGAAACACAGTGCTCAAATTACAGTGCGGTGCAAAGTAAATTTTAACCGATTTTAACGATTCAAACACTGTATTTTCAATTAATCAAAACTCGAAATTTGACAGTTGGGGAATGCGCCAGTAATACCTGCATGAATTGTGTAAATTCATGCAGGTATTTCTGAGAACACTGATTTTCGCACAGTACCAAAATGTAAATAAGTAGAGTGAACTGTAAAAATCTCAAAGTGTACAGGTAACGTCACAAACTGTCGAAAGAAAAGTAAAACTGTACCATGTGCCACACCATAAAATTGAAACGATCACCCTGTACTCAATACAGTGTACACTGTAACTTTTGCAGCTGCGTACAGTATGAAAATCAGTGATCTTATGTTAAATTTACATCGGAGCAATTTTACTGGGTACAATGGCATATTGAAAGTACTAAACTGTGAACAAGCCAGTGTAACTGTGAAAATCACAGTTTTCACAGGGAAATTCATCATTTTTGGATACATTACTCTGTTTTACTGTAAAATGAAATGTGGTTCCCGGTTTTTTGAGCAATTTATACTGTGATACTAACTGTTTCTTTTTCTCCGTGTACTGTCAAAATAACGAAAATTTTGAAATTATCGAAAAATATTTAGTTCACCGTATTCAACAAAATATCGGCCATTTTTAACAAAATTTTATTTCCAGTGTATCAAAATGTTCACGAAATCTCTCAAGTTGTGATTTTTCACATTGACACTATTTTTTATACACGACTGAATAATTCCATAGAAAATTCAGGCATTTCCATGGATACGAGAATTTAATGGAGTGTGATTTTTCAAACATAATACGAATTTTGTGAGGGCCAAATATTTCTTTTTTTTTTACCCTTATCCAAGAACGCTCTCGCCCTTATTCGGGGTTGCTTCTTGACGAAGTTAATTTTTATACGGGTGCCGGGAGAGGAGTGACCACCACGGCTTGACCGTTTCGTCCCTCGTATTAAAAAGTCACTTATTTTGACGTGAATTGATATTTATATCGTTCCGCGTTGGGATGTCGACAACTGTAGGCTCCTGACGAATTTGTCTGCCGCTCTTTTTTCTTCGAGTATCTGAACTCTACATCCGTCAAAGAAGGCGCCAAAAAGTGCCTCGTCGCGCTATATTAAATTCCATCCAATTGTCGCTGCAAATTGGATGAACAATTAATTCCAATACGAATGAGCGGGTCAAACAAATACAAATATTTTTATCGTCCAGCATCCTGGTACACGTTTCCCAATCAATGTTCCGAAAATTAATTGGCAACGTAAAAGTGGTCACGGAATAATTTTGTCGACTTAGTTTGAAGACGAACCTGAGAATCCAATTTTTTTTCCCGTTCGTATTTCCTTCTCTTTGTAAAAAGTCAACGACATAATTATCGTGACTCGGAGAAATTTGGGCTTCAGCCTCCATTACGAAGCGTTCATCTCGAGAGACTAAACGAATTTTTCTCGAGAGTCGTTCAGATTTACGAATCATTGAGTTTCTCCACCGATCGAACGAAAAAAAAAAAACCAAAATGTTCGAAAGAGACTTGGATTGGAAAAGCTTGTCAAAAAAATTTTGACGCATTTTCCAAAAATGAGAAAAACCCTCGCGATTTATGGAGTTCGAGAAAAATCTCATCGCATACCTTCCGGCTGCAGGCCATTCCGAGCGTTGCTTTGAATATTTGGGTCACACAGTTCCCAACTATCACTCCGTTCTCGACTTACAAGGTTTCCTATCGTTTTCTCATCAAAAATCACCGTGTGACGCTGCTTCTGGGAACGAGTGTTTGGCTTTGCTCGAAAACTTACAACGATGCAATATACAAACATATTTACATGGAGACGCATACATTTTCACAGACTTTTAGTTACACGCGGAGAGTGCATGTGTGGCTGATACTTTGCAACCCCCAATGAGACACGGTGCGTATTCCGAGCGAGTGAGCACGATCCGGTGTACGCACTCAACACCGTGTGACTTCTGCAGGTAATCGTCTCTCTGTCTCTGCCCTTTTTTCATCTTTATTTTGTTCCCTTCATTCACACATTCGTATGCCACGCTCAGGCTCAGGTAAATAATACGAAGAGTGCAATACACTCGGCACCGCGGTTTTGTCTCCGACACGAAATGGTCAGTTTTAAAAAACATTCCTTTTTTCGAATAATTCAACATTTTTCGAGATTTTTTTTTTTTTTTTTTTTTTTTTTTAATTAAAAAATAAATCGTCTCCAGGCCGCGCGCAACTTGTTTTCTTCCAGAGGATTCGGAACGAAGAGTCTTGCGATTTATATTGAGAAGTGTATGAATCATCGTCGCCATTGACGAGACCAACGAAGCACGTGGTTTGTGTCTTTGCCCTCTCGTATATAGGTTACGGGAGTGTCTTCAATGATGGTTTAAACGCTCCCACAATCCGACACACTCGCGATGCATAGAAAGTATCTATTTAGTAAAGTTGCCAAAAATTTATTCAAGTCGCTAGAGGGTACGACATTTTTTTTGCTGTGCGTCAGTTCCGTTGCACTGAGAATGAAATTTTGTTAAAAATCGTCGATATTTTGTTGAATACGGTGAAATAAATATTTGTTTGATAATTTCAAAATTTTTGTTGATTTGACAGTATATTTTGTTTCTAACGAAATTGTCAGCGAAATTTACGAGCAGTGGAACGACTTAAATTTGCTTCCGAAAAGATTTTCTAAAGAATTTCTCGCTGCATTGACACAATTTTTGGGATTATTCAAAAAATCGTTTGGTCGAACGTATCGAACAAATCAAATATTCATCTTTTTCAACAAAATTTTCTTTTCAGTGTGGAGTAAAAATTAATGGAAATTGTCTTTCAACGTGTGCACGGAGAGAAGATTATATATAAAAAATTACTATGCCACCATAGTTCGCCCTGGTGACAGTATATCGTCCCTCTGAGAAATTCGAGCAAAAACATAGTAATTTTTATTGAAATTCGGAAATAGCGGAAATTTGACATTTTTCGCCCAATTTCAGATGAAAAATTACTTTTTGCTAAAATTCCTCACAGGAAGGATCCTGATGTCACCAGGGAACTATGGCGGCATATTAATTTTAAATATAAATTTCTCTCCGTGTAGGAAAAAAAAATTGATTGACTAAATCACACGAATTTGTTGGGTTATGAAAATTTATTGGTCGCGAAGGATTCGTTTGTTTGAAAAACATCCAAACGTTGATCATCGGGCGTCAGGGTTTGGAGGATCAATGGAAAATCGAAGCACGAGTGTGCATCCGCAAATTGTAAGAGTGTAAAGACAGACAAGCGTGTCTGGATGGTCGCTGAACTGGAACTGCCTCGAAAAAAAGGTTCATCCAAAAGATTCCGGAAAGGTGCAACAGTTGGTCGGTGTTAGCGAAGCGTGACGTTTGAAACGACCTCGAAGACGAAGTTGTGCCGTACGAGCATCGCGGCTCTTGAAAGACGAGCAACTTGCTTTTTTTTTCGACTCGCTCGCAGCGACGATTAGCAGCAAGTATACGAAATACACGTGCGTCTCTCACAAACTACTCAGTCACTTCGCTTCCGTTTTAAAATTCACTCGAGCCAGCAGCGAACGGATCCTCGTTATCGAGTCTTAAGGGTGTTGAACAATTATTCAACGTCTTGAACTTCCTCGTGGGAACGGAAATATACAACGGTCAAAAAAGTACTAGACGCTCATCGCATGGTGCGTCTTTCGATCCAAACGTTCTCACAGGATACCTTCCAATCGCCCGCAAAGTCGCAAATCTTTTACACCTTGAACGGCACCCTGTGCAGAACCATTCGATTCCGTAACATGTGGATCATCGTGAGACCCGGACTTTTCCTTCGCTGACATCTTGGCACATAATTTACGAATTTACAATTTTTCTCACGGTCGGAACTTCACGGCAGGAGAAGGAGAGTTTTTGATTAAATTCATAATCGATCTTTCGATTTGGATCACGATTTTTCGATTCCTTGAGAATTTGAAGAATTTTCCTACGTGGACATGCAAGACTGAATTGTGGCTCGGAAGTTTGAAACGTTGAGAAATAAAAAAAAAAGGAATATATACATTTGAGCGATAAAACGAAATGAATTTACCGAATTTCACGCTCTGGATGCATTGATGAGCAATTTAATTCCACAATCGTAAATTAATTTTCATTAATCATCACGTACGTAGCTCGTTCATGAAATAAATAGTTAAACAGCTATTATTAGTTACACTGCCCTTATCGCGGTTGACCATACGTCATGTGCGCACCATGCCGAAAAAAATGAAATATAAAGAACATTAAATGGCGCTCGTTCACTCGTCTATTCATATGAATCGGCCGTAGCAATTGCTGCATTTCTCGCATTCGTCCATATTTTAAATCGAGTCTATCATATAGCTTCTTATATATTGCCGCGCCGGATGACTTGACCATTTCCGGAATATTCGGAACGCTCAATTGCATCGCTGGATTATTAACGCCTCTTTCTCACTCTCGTCGTTCGAACGATATCGATAGATGAATTTTTTTCCCCTCATTGATGAAAGCTTTTGCATCGCGCTCCTTCTCGAGGTCTCCGTGAACTCTAACAGTCCATTCAACTTTGATACCGATTAATCAACGTAAGAATGGTAAACTGAAGGGGAAGATGTTATAATAAGGTTTATACGTCTCTGTGTTGAGTGCATCACACTGGAAATGAAATTTTGTTAAAAATCGTCGATATTTTGTTGAACACGGCCAACTAGATATTTCTTGATAATTTCAAAATTTTCGTTATTTTGGCAGTATATTTGGTTTCTAATGGAATTGTCAGCAAAATTTACGATTGGAACGACTAAAATTGGCTTCCGAAGAGACTTTCTAGAATATTTCTTGCTGCAATGACACCATTTTTGAGATTATTTAAAAAAAACGTTTGGTTGAACGTATCGAACAAAATATCGATTCGCTGAATTCGTTGTCCGTGGAGACCACGAAAGAGATCAAGATTTCGAGAGATTTTTTATTTCCAACAGGGCAGAGTGACTAAAAAATTCTCAGGACTATTTCTGAGCCCTGATCGGTGTGTTGGCCATACCGATAATTTAACTGCTCGGTGGATCTCCTAATGCGGATATGGGTAGAGTCGCGGACGTATGAATAGAAAATAAAAAAAAAAAAAAAG
>JBAJMU010000004.1:137978-178112 GCA_037952995.1 Hyposoter didymator
AAAAAAAAAAAAAAAGCTTCGTCGAGCTTGGGCATACACGAGCAGAGACCCGAGAGGATCACGTACCAACGTAACCGTAGAAAATAAATTGAATCGCTTGGTAGCTTCAAGAGACGGTAAACTGTTTCATCCGGTTCAATTCGAACCCTCGATGTAATAACGTTGCCATGATAAATCGCCGAATACAAAATTATCCTTAACGTTATTAAGATACTGCGAAAAAAAAACACGATTTTTTTCAGTCTCCTGTCTCCAAAGCAGCGTAACACAAAAAAAAACGTTTCAGCCAAATAACTAAGAAAGTTGAAAAATATAATCAGCAAATAAAACAGAAAACTGCGTTGAAACTAAAAAAAAAAAAAAAAAAAAAAAAAAAAAAAAAAAANAAAAAAAGTGAAAAATCGCACGATTCCGAATTTTGAATGAATTTCAAAAAATTCGTAATTATCAAGTTACACCGAAACATGCAACAACCGTTCGAGGCGATAATGGGAAAAACGTGTCAGACCGACGTCGCGCACCTTTTTGCACCTGTACGTTACTTCCGGGCCACAGGTGCGTCCCCGAGGGAACGATGCCTGAATACTCCCTGGTCACTATACACTACGATGGAATTTTTATAACCACCCTTTGACCCTCCTTCCAAACAGAATCAAAGATTATATTTTTTACATGTAAATAGCAACCGCTCTATCGAAGCGTGTCGCCGAATCCCTGAAAAATTAAATGCTAATTTTTCGTATGCAACGTGCAATTAACATAATTACGCTCAAAGTACATAACGAGTTCCTACACCTTTCACCTGTCATAATAGACAACAGTATTATTTTATCAATGGCATTTAATTCGATTCGCAGAACATTTTTTGACGTTTAAACAGAAAATTTGATTTTTCTCTGTTACAGAATCGAACAGATGACGCCAGTTCGGAGGTCGGTTGTGGAGTTCGATGCAAGATTGATCAGGTAATTAAATCAATTGTCAGCATTATCAACCCCCAAATCACGTCACAGCGATTGAACGGTTCTTCGCGATTTAGTGTTTTTTTTTTTTAATAAATTAAAAATTGCTAATTTTTAATTAGCAATTTTTAAGGGTTCACACGACGCGCACGACGCTGAAGGCTGGACCGTTTCCCTACATGATCATGCGTATCGCAGCAGATCTTTCGATCTGACGGTGAAACGAAAGGGTACACTCGGTCCCTCCAGTGCAATGACGACTTACATCCGCTGAGACCGGACTCCCGGTTTCATAGGCGTCTGTTACCACATCCATACATTCCCACTTTTACACTACCAGTGAGAAGAATGCGTATATCTCGTTGCAGGGGAGTCTCACCCCTCGTACTCTCTAAATAACGAATGCAATGAAAACAAAAATTTTATCATTTCGTCATTTTCTCAGTATGATGCTAAATTTTGTAAACCAAATTATTATCAAGATGCATTCTCGCATTCTCGATGCATGGGAAGTTTATTATTCAACATGAAAAAAAAAAAAAAATGAAAAATCGTCAATAGAGGCGTTTCTCGTGACTTATTGAAATACAAATCGACAGATTGATTAAGGAGATTGGCTTCACACGACCATATGATAAGAATTTTGCAAACTTTGTTGAAAACATTCTTTAGCATCAAATACGATGACACTATTTTTTTCCAATTTTTCGTCTACATAGTTGTCGAATAATTGGAGTTTACAATATGCAAAAGATATATCTATATATATCTGGTTCCTATGCTTATGCATGTAAACTTTAGTGTTCAATAACTCGAAAACTATGCAGAAAAAAAATCTTAAAAAATGTGTATATTTATATACATATATATTTAGCAATAAAGAATATACTGACGAAATTTCATTAAATTCTAATAATTTCGAATTTCTCCTATGCTTTTAACATGCCAACATTGTTGTGTGTAGCCACCCTCCTTAATTTCAGTACCGCTGCCTTTTCCTGCAGCTTTTCTACGAAGCGCCTGAACAAACAATTGGGCAACGAGCTCCAACTTCTTCGAGAGCGTGTATTTTTGTTGTTTTCAATTACAAGGCGTCGAGACGCCGCCGCGGTGTCTCTGGGGCCATTAGCATGGCTCCTATCGGCGATGTTTGCGTACTCCGTACGAATGATGAAAGAATGGCAAACGCATGGCGTCAATGCGAGGAGAGTGGGGTTTCGTGCTTTTATAATTGGATCGCGTACAAGTGCGCGATCTCACAAAACGGATGTGAACAAATTGACGTGCGACCGCGCAAGCATTATTTCGTTGTCATTCGCATCGCGCTTTCCCGGAAGTCCCAATGAGACGCACAAATATAAAAAACAATATTAAAGGGACAAGTTTAAAACGAAAGAAAGAAATATAGGTGAACGCAACGGAAGAAGAGCACGTGCTGGTTTCTTCGTCTGGAAATAAAACCTCGGACGCTCACGCTTGCTTCTCGCTCACTGTCGCCCTTTTTTTTCTTAACCCTTCGATTCCAACGCGCTTCGACTCACCTCTCATTTCTAACGCATTATTGTCGACAACGTCACCAAAAATATAGTCCCTCGAATATCTCACTTATTTTCGTGTTTCCTGCTTCTCTGACATATTTTCACGAGTTTCAAACACAAGAACAAAAAAATGGAACAATTATTACTGCGTGTCCCTTCGCGCGGTGACTGAAGACCGGAAGGATATCCAGCAACGCGTGTCACCGCGTCAAGTGCCACAGGAAGAGACAAGAAACCACTAATTAATGTTTTTTTTTTTTTTTTCACTTGACAAAAGGGTTTCGACAATTATTGCACCAAGTTATGGTTCGTTTTTCAAAACGGAAATACTATGCTGCGATCTAGAGCTCAGTAGATCACTCCCATCTTACTGTATGCCTTCATGTGCCTCGATTATCTAAGCTGGTCAGTGTCAAAATGGCTCATCAGACTTATGATTGATTAACAGATTTATCTGAACGTTTTAACGCCAATAATTTTTCGACATCTTAATAAATGTAGTACAATTTCGTACATTCGGTGTTGCATCTTGACGTCGTTGGGCGATAGAGTGCATGAACTATAACTGCCAATCATCGCGGTGATAAAAATGCGTTGGGAAATATCTTCTGTTTTCGTTTCAAAGAGAAACAACATTATTTGTTTTGATTTGCAGATTTTTTACGTCCAAACATGTTTACATCCTTGAAATTTTCATTCGGATAAAAAACCCACTTCCAATCAAATATTTTTCAAATTTCAAACAATTCCCATTCATGAACGTCTGGAGAATTTTTTTTTATTGATAAACTCGTAAAAATCGTAATTGTGCAGATTTTTTACGTCCAAACATGTTTACATCCTTGAAATTTCCTTTCCAATAAAAAAAAAAACCCACTTCCAATTAAATATTTTTCAAATTTCAAACAATCCCCATTCATGAACGTGTGGAGAAATTTTTTTTATTGATAAACTCGTAAAAATCGTAATTGTGCAGCATATTTTTCTTCATTTTTTTATATGATTCGAGACTCTGAAAATATGGTAAATACAATGATAATTAGTTGCACTGATGCGGAACCCAAAGGCGTGGGATTTACAAAGCCCATTGGTATGTGTGTCCAAACCGTGAACCACCAGTTATAAAGCTACTTCCCTTCTGCTCTAATTTCACGCTTTGTAATTTTTAGCAACACTCACACCCAACAGGATAAACGTAATAGTTGATACGGGACAATGTGTTGTTCGAGAAAAATGTTAATGGCAACGCGGTATGTAGGCAAAAAGTCAGCGCTCAGTGGGCTGCAGGTGGGGAGAGTGTTTTTTTAAAAGTCTGCAAACTAAATAGAAAATAATGAAAAAAAGTTTAGTGAGAAAATTGAAAAATTTAGCGAGGCTCGTTCGTTGCTGATTTTTCTTGGATCTACGATATTTAGTTTCGTGTGTCGAGAAAAAGCTTAATTACCTTCGATTCAAATTAATTTGATAACTGGACGTCTAGACGTATTGTTCGCTCGCTGCAAACGAATATTTCTTCACACACGATATTGTAAGCTTTCGGACAATCGAAGACAAAAAGCAGACTCGAGCCAATTTGGTTGTATTGTTGATGGAGGAAAAAAAACGGTCGGCCAGACATCATGGACCACCTACGGTGTGAATGAGCCATTTGGCTCAAGAGCACTTGGCCATTCAGAACGTAAGTTAGGGCCATTATAGCAAACGACGCACCGAATCAGTTCTGTACGCCTAAAAAATAATAAAAAAGCAGATTAACGATCGCTATCGAAATCGATTTGATTTTTTGGATCACTCACATTTTTCTAATCCCGAAAGAAGATTTTCTCCACAGAAAATTCGAATGAAGCTGCGAAACTTAAGGAGCTTGGCTACATACGACTATATGATAAGAATTTTATAAAATTTGGTGATAACATTCTTTAGCATCGAATACGATGACACTATTTTTTTCAAATGTTTCGTCTACATAGTTGTCGAATAATTGGAGTTTACAAATAGTAAATTGGAGTTAAAAAATTCTTAAAAAATTTGTATATTTATATTTAATAATAAAGAATATACTCACGAAATTTCATTAAATTATAATCATTTCGAATTTTCCTATGCTTTTAACATGCCAACATTGTTGTGTGTAGCCAGCCTCCTTAACAAGAACATCAAGACGACAGATTTGGATATTTAGTGTCGAATTTTCAGCTCCAAAGTCCTCGTACATACAAACACACGTTGCGCTGCACAAAACTCAAGTGGCAGACACACCACAACATCCTTTTCATCGTTTCCCTAATTTTTAAGGACGAAGAATCCTTCTGATGCTCACAATATTTTCTTCAAGCACCGAGAGGGATGGGTTTAGTCTAGACTTTGAAAAAATCTGACAAATATGTCGGCAAGAAAAAACACGATTTCGAAAAAAGTTGTGAAGAGTAATGAATCATTTTTTTCGGGACTCGAAGGAACTTAATGATTTTGACAGAAGCTCGTCGTGTCCTTGCGAAGACATTGGAATTAATAGAAGTGAATTAAATTTTCGCTGGTAATGTCGCGTAAATAATGTCCCCGACAAAGCGCGGGCTCTTGCTGAAAATGGTTTTTCAGAATTCACTCCGACACGCACACCCCGTACGATATGCCGCCGCGTGTTTAGGTCTATAAGGGTTCGGTCTTGATAATTAGCGTCGTGCGTAAAAAACATTCTTGAGAGTTGCAATTAACTGGATTCTCCCCTCGCGGAGTCTTTGATTACAATGACGAAAGAATTCCAGTAGCTGGAGCGAAAGATTACGTCTCGAAAAAGTGTCTCGAAATTCGTCAAGTAAAATGGCGTCGTTGACGTTATTAAAAGCAAGAAAGCAACGCTCGAAAGTCTGTCTATAGTCTTGTTCTCGTTTTTTTCTCTCTCTCTCTCTCTCTCTCCATGTTTCTCCCTCTTTTTCGCTAGGCTTGGGGACAAGAACACGGAATGAAAATCTACGATATGAAAGATGCGATAGAAAGAGATAAGGTACACAGCTCCGCAGAGCCAACATCCAAGCCCTGGACCGAGGCCCATAATGCTGGCCGAGGATTTAATGAGGAAGTGAGAAATTAACGGGAGCGCGCTGCCTCCAACGAGCGAGCCACGAGCCTTTCAAACCATTTTTTCTACAGCCTCCGATTATTTACATTGCAACCCTTCGATCATCCTCGCATCCCGGAACTTTCTGTGGATCGAACTCACTTTAATACAGCAAACGGGGGCGACCGTAGACTCTTGCGAAATGCAAAAAAAAATGTCCTGTTCCTCACAATAGCTGGGAATGAAATTTTGTTAAAAATCGTCGATATTTTTTTGAATACGGTGAACCAAATATTTTTTTATAATTCCAAAATTTTCGTTATTTTGGCAGTATATTTGCTTTCTAACGGAATTGTCAGCGAAATTTACGAGTGGAACGACTAAAATTTGCTTCCGAAGAGATTTTCTACAATTTTTTTTGCTCCATTGACATAATTTTTGGGATTATTCAAATAAACGTTTAGTTTTTCAACAAAATTTTGTTTCGAGTGTACGTTAAAAAAAAAACATCAACAACAGCATTGAAATCTCCAGCAATCTGCTCAATGAATTGAAATAAAACAAAAATGATTTATAAAACAATTGATTTCCTATAAATTGACTTAATATCCACGAAGTTTCGAACTGAAAGAATAAATATACGTTTATCAATGCAGTCAAGTTCAAATAAGCAGATTGCTTCTTTGGGTTAAAAGTTAATTGGTCACTTGGTTGTAAATACAATTTACAAGTAACTTTATTAAAAATTTCACTCAATCAAATCTTTCAGTCTCCTTTTTTTTTTGTTTTTTTTTTTGGTAAAAAGCGACAAAAAAATAAATTCAACGCTATCAATTTTTTTTCTCGTTATCGTGGTAATGAAAAAAAAAAAAAAAAAAAAAAAAACACCATATTCATAGTATCGCCATTTTTTATCCCATATCTATTTACACGTGTGGTTATACAGTACATCATAAAGGACATATTTGGAGATACTCGTTGGGCTCTCCGTCCCTTGTGTGGCCGGGTCAACCACAAACTAGCCGCTTCAATCGCTGTCGATCTTTTAATGTTTTGAAGTAGACCGCGACTTCGCGGTGTTGTCGAAATGATTACGAAAACAGCTTCAATAATAACGTAATGTTTATCTCAATGATTCTCGGACCGTTACATTTCCATGGTCTTTTGGAATTCCGCGTGACCCCAAAAAGCATCGATAACCTTTTATTTAACTCACGACCATCTTTCGAGAGGGAAACTTATTCTCTTCGAAGCAGGCGCGCAGAATCATTTTTACCGTTCGTTCTTCATTTTTTCAGTCACCAATAAAATAATAATTCGCGGAAGGTGGAAAAATAAGGAAAAGAAAAAAAAAAGAGACCCCGCGAAAATTATTTTGACTTTTTTATTAGTTCAGCAGAGAAATTATTTATTTTGACGATGAAAAAAGTCTCGTTGACGTTTTAGAATATCATCGTGACACGTGATTCTGTAAACCGAGCTTTTTCCATGCCTCGTGTTATTGGATTTAAAAAAAAATCACCCTGCATAGAAACCCCTCTTTCCTATGGCAATGAATCCCATTCATTTTGCCAGCAGAATTTTAATCGAATTTTTTCATTCAAAAAAGTTTTGCCATTTTCCATTCGCTCCGAATCGAAGGAAACGATTTTAAAACAATTGCATATTCGTCGGTGTCGATCATTGTTTGAGGCAGTTGGGGATATCAATTTCAAGTGAAATTGTATTTGAAGCACTTCAAGTTGGAAGTCGTTCGAGAGAGTCTCCGAGAGACTGTACAAGCGTATTCGTCGCAGCAGCATGATGATGAATAGCTCAAAAATTGTCTGGTCGTCGAGGACTGTGGTTAGAGTGCTGTAACACATACTCTCGTTTCGCATCTCGTATTGCCTCTCTTTACATTTAAGAAGCCTTCATACGAATGAATATAGGTATATCCTGAGCAAGGGGCTTCAGATTGAATAGAGAGAGAGAGAGAGAGAGAATCCAGCGACGTTTAAAGCGAGATTTTTTTCTATACGAATAATTTAGAGGCTCGAAAATAGTTTCCACAATCGTGTTGTCTTAGCTAATCGACGAAGTAATACAAATTCGAATATGAATTATGAAACGTAGAGGCTCTAAGGATGTTGGATCTCGACGATACAATGTCGTGATGCTAAACCATGTTAAAAACAAAAAAGTTTCAAAAGTATTTTATAAAAATTTTTAAATTATTCTCCAATAATATAATGACAATACAATTTTGTTTAAACAATGTTAAAAACAAACACAAATTTAATATATATTAATAATAAATAAATGAATTTACAAATATAAAACAAATTTTTGCATGCAATTTTATTAAAAATCACAATTAATTCGATCCTGTGAATTATGCACTGGAATCTTGCACCGCCAACGTTTAGCTCTTGGGGCTGGAATAAAAAAAAATGCTTCGATATACTGCAACGTGAATCCTTTGAGAGAGCAGAAAAATGAGACTACGTCGAGGTCAGGGGTTAACTTCTATTCGGTGTATATTCTCACCAGAATTTATGCGTCTCCGGATTCCTGAGTCTTCTCAGATGCTACAGCAAATAAACATACACCTATCTCCTTGAATAATACGTAAGGGAGGCATGTACATAACTCACTGGAGAAGAGCCCAATCCTCTCGAAAGATCTTGAAAAAAAGAAACACTCGAAAAAATTTACATTTCAATGAACGGATGTTATTTTGCTACTGCTTCTGATCCAGGCAGCAATTTTGTGCTTACAGGATTTTCATTTTCTCGTCTTTATCAAATGCTGGAAGAAAGAATAAAAAAATATATTTGAACGACGAATTTCGAGTAATTGAAAAATTTCGATCAAAGTTTCGGAAATTCCGCTCAATTTATCATGCCAACGAATTTCATTTGAGAAGTCGGTTTATTCGGTGTTGAAATACGTGCAATACGTAATGACACGGATGTTAAAAGAAGTCTATATAAATTGAATTTGACACAAAGCTATTTCGTCAATAGTAAACTATTCGTGTCAGTTAATTTTCGTTTCAAGACAAACGTCGACTTCCTCTCGTTTTTAACATCGATGCAACCTCTCGTGTGTAGTTTTCGTTCGCAAATCCATGTCTCTTGCCACGGGACAACGTAGTTCTTCCTAAATTAACGTGGGCGTACGTATGTACTCCGCGGGCACGTGCCCAGAACATGTTGAGTTTCTCTTTAAGAAAAGAGAGAGAGAGGAGGAAACGCGCGGAGCAGCATAGGGAAGAAAAAGGCAGAATTACGGTTTCATGGGCAGATAACTCGAAAGAATCGTGTCACGACTTTGTTATTGTCACTGCTGTATTTTTCTTCCGATGGGTTAAACGGTTGTAGAAAAGGGTTGAAAGGGTTCAGGATAATCGTATATAAATTTGGAAAACGAGCCTCGCTAATTTTTTTTTCTTTTTTCAACAAATACGAAGATTCGGAAGCTTTTCCATATTTGACGATGAACATTTATTTTCTCCAATTTTCAATGTGACGTGTTTAAAATTTCCCAAAACATCGAAAAATCATATGATGCAAAATTCAAACGTTTATAACTCGAGAACGGTTTGAGCTTCAGGGCTCCCGTTTTGCTGCACAATTGTTAATCTATACAAGCTCTTCATTCGCTGATAATTTTTTTGGAATTGCTTGAAAAATACGAATTCTACGGCATTTTGAAATTTTCAAAAAATAGATAATCGCTTTAACTTTCGCAAATTTCAAGATTTATTATTATTATTATTATTTATTAATAGAGTATCATAATAGGAAGGTTGGTATTGAATTTGGGAAATGTCGTATGAACGGTTTAAATTTAATGGGTTTTCGATTTTTTTTTTTCTTATTATTTTTTTTTTTACATTGAAAAGAATCGGCAATGCTACGACAACGTTGGAGAGCGAATATGAAGGGCGAATGGTGTCTGAGCTTTCGGGGATATTTATATTGTTTGGGGAAAGTTGCAATTAATCAAGCAACTTGACCCGTTCCGGCGTTGTAAGCGATTGCGTCACGTGCGAGGCATTCTAACTGGGTTCACTGATCTATCTCTTGGAATTTCTTTCTTTTCCTCTCCTTTGGAATACCGAGTCAAACCTCGAGATAAAAATTGTCCCGTGACACACACACACACACACACACGCGTCGCCTAAGCCTCGACTGAGAATCCGGAGGGTAAAGGGCTCGAGAATAAGAAAAAGAATAATAAATAAATAATATCGAACGCCTACCCCGCGAGGCTATAGGGACGTTCGAGACTGAGCGATCCATCACTTAATGTCTAGGCACGAGTCAGTGAGATCGTTTATAAGTAATTATCATGAGACAAACGCCCCCAAAGACGTCACGAGACACAGAGTCGCTTGATGCCACGAGGACGTGCATTTTTTTTCATTTTCTTTATCTTCACAAACGCGACTTTTTATTCAAATTAATGAAATGTTTTTAATCTTTCTCTTTTCAGTGTACCAAAGGCTGTGCAGCGTGGCAGCAAGCATTGGAAACAAGCTGTCAAGCAGTATGCGTGAGTAAAATTCAATTTTTTAACTTAAAAACAGACAAAAAACTTGATTGCAAATGAGTCAGCAACTAATTACAAGGCGATCAAACCTTTGCCCTGCAATACCAAGCTCATGATTATTTTTTGGCAAATCGAAAAACTGTATTAACAAGGCAATTCGTTTTATTGCTACACGGAGATAAATTTATATGAAAAATTACTATGCCACCATAGTTCGCCCTGGTGACAGTATATCGTCCCTCTGAGAAATTCGAGCAAAAACATAGTAATTTATCGTGTTGAAATTTGCATCGTTGCGCAATGCAACGAAATTTTCTTTTTTCTCCAGCAAAGCTCATAATTATTATTCAATATTTAGTCCGGACAATAAAACGATCGTCTCGTGCGACCGAAAAACTCAATCGACACGAAAAATTGCCATGATATTTTAAGTTCAATATAAATAATTAATAGAAGAAATATATCTTTCGTTGAATCTCAACGTAGCCAACTTCAGAGTCATTAGTAATTTTTCATCTGAATATGGGCGAAAAATGTCAAATTTCCGCAATTTCCATAGAATTTCAATAAAAATTACTATGTTTTTGCTAAAATTTGTCAAAGGGACGATACTGTCACCAGAAAAATATGTCGCATGGTAATTTTTCATATAAATTTCTCTCCGTGTTTTCTCCAGTGTAGCACTTTATTACAATCGATTCTTCTCTTACACAATTAATTATTCGATAAGTCAATTCGGAATCGCGTTTTTTTCTATGGACACTCGAAGAAAGAGGATTGTTTAATAACAATCGAAAAATATTTCTTTTAAAAATGATGACAACAACATTTTTACACTCGTTTTACAGAATGGTACACAAGAACTTTTACCACCTAAAGAATTGTACTGTGTTCTTGGATGTCACGATGCTCTCAATCGATATTTTCATCAGCTCAAAGGTACTGAACAAATAATTATGCAGTTATTTTGAAATCTATGAAACTTTTAATTCAATTGCGATTGCAACTGTTTTTTGCGCTTAATATTACGGGCTGGAGGATGAAAATCCGGCAAATTGGTACTCGCTCCGCAAGGACATGTTTGCTCGTCAAATTCTCAACATCGAAGCATTATTTTCGGTGGAACAATCCTTTTCTGCATTTATTTATCGTCTTTATTAAAAGTCGGCGAATTCCTTGGCGAAGCGATCTTTGGATTCGACCTTACGATCTTCTTCGGCGTATTGATCAAAGTTGCTCGTGTCCCCGGGGTCGCTGCATTTCGGTACAAAGGACGGTACAACTCGACGATAGAAAATATTCATCCATTCGACGTTAGAGAACCATTTGTGACGTTTTATGTCCATCGTGCCGTTTTTTAAATTGCCATAACGTCTCGTGAGATCGGTTTGTAATATATTTTTCAGTATGTCGCGAAGATCGTCTCCGAAATGATTGGCAAATTTGTATTTACCGGCGACTATTTTTTCGTATATTTTCATTGGTTCTTGGGAATAAAATGGCGGGTATCCAGCATTCATTTCGTAAATGAGGACTCCGAAACTCCACCAATCTACCGATTTACCATAACCCTTTGAAAGTATCAATTCGGGCGCGAGATATTCGGGTGTTCCGCACAAAGTCCACGTGCGATTTTCAATCATTTTGCAAAAACCAAAATCTGTTATTTTCAAATAGCCATGATCATCGATGAGAATATTTTCAGGCTTGAGATCGCGATAGACAAGATCACACGAATGTAAATATTCGAGGCCTAGGACCACTTGGGCGGCATAAAATTTTGACAACTCCTCGTCGAAGCGTCCCATTCGTCGTAAATGAGTAAACATTTCACCGCCGTTTACGAATTGCATTATCAAGTAGAGATAACTATTGTCCTTGAAGAAAAAATCCATCGACACGACGAAAGGAAATTTGATAGACTGCAATATTTTCTTCTCGTTCCCCGTATGATCGATTTGTTTAGTTTTCACTATTTTTTCTTTTTCCAATATTTTCATTGCGTAATACATGGCGTTTCGTCGATATTTAACGAGCACCACTCGCCCGAATGCCCCTGTTCCCAACGTACGAAATACCTCGAAATCAGACAATTTTGCACTTGCATCTTGCACTTTACGAGTTTTCCATTTATCCAAAAACGACGATTTCAATCCCTCAAGAATCACTTGATACTCTTTCGATTTATCCTCGTGTTGCTTCGTCTCGTTCTCCGCCGGCAGTCGACTCTTCGCGTTTTCCTGCTTCGTCGTGAAAGCTGCATCCTGAACTTTTATCATTGTCGATATACAAATTACTCAATTTTTAAACGTCACATTCTCGCACGCGTCAACCTGCTCGCGCGTCTTTGACGTTTGGGAGAAAAAAAAAAAAACACGCGGAGATCTATGGAAACGCGAAAACCTCATTTTTGTTGTCAACATTCGACCACGAGACCGGAATTTATCGCGATCACGAATAGAAACATTGAAAGGATTCGGTGTTTAAATTTTTTTTTAACAATTTCGTGAATTATTATTATTATTTTTTTTTATCGAACGCGTTTTTTTATTTTTGTGAAAAAAAGCCGAAATCGGAGTACCACCGGCCCCGGCTCTGGTCGCCGATTCCTTGACCGCGACGTCTCTCCGCCTGGAATGGACGGGAATCGACATCGAGAAAAGACACGCTGGTGGTGTTTCGTACCTGGTGCAATGGAGATACGAGGAACTTGCGGAGACTTGGCAATATTGTCGTAACCAATCATGGGGTCAGGACGACCAAATCCTCGTCGAAAATTTGCAGCCATACACGAAATATCGGGTGAGAACTGATCTCCAGATTGCAAGCAATGCCTCAATTTTTATTTTTCATTAAAAAAAATGGTTTGTCGTCGCTACACAATTTTTTCGATTTTTAAAAAAGTTCACGGAAAATAAAATTTTGTTTGAAAAGATCGATATTTTGTTCGTTCGACTAAACGTTTTGTTTGAATAATCCCAAAAATTGTGTAATCGCACCAAGAAATATTGTAGAAAGTCTCTTCGGAAGCAAATTTTAGTCGTTCCAATCGCAAATTTTGCTGACAATTCCGTTAGAAAGCAAATATTCTGCCAAAATAACGAAAATTTTGAAATTATCGAAAAATATTTAGTTTACCGTGTTCAACAAAATAGTATCGACGATTTTTAACAAAATTTTATTTCCAGTGTTATAATGAAAATAGTGAAAGAACAAAAAATTGGCTTTCAGTTTCGAGTGGCAATATTGTTGAAATCGAAGCAACACAATCCCGAGCCAATAGTGTCTGCGCCGAGTGTTGTCATTTTGACATTAGCAGCTGGTCGTCCAACATCAGCACCGGTAATTGTAAGGGCGGCTGCGGTCGATAGCTGTCGGGTGTCTGTGTCTTGGGAACCAGGCCCGTTTCCCAATGGTCCACTCGCGTCCTATGTCCTGCAGTTACAAGGGGCAGATTACTCCTTGCTTACTAAGGTACACGCCAAGCCAGAAACAGAAGAGAAAAAAAACAAAAAAAAAAAACACTTGTCGATTCTCAATCGAGCATTGAATGTTTCAAGAACAAAATCACGTTGTAATTATTCCCGATGCTCATCCTCAAATGTTTAACTATATTTCTTTCTTTTTCAACCTCATGTGCTATTTGCTACTCTATCAGCAATTTCGAAACAGGTTTCTAGGATGTAAGTAAAAATAAACCAAAATCTAGTTTGCACAAGTGATTTAATTTCGTTATTCATTTTTTTCCAAACCGTTTCCTTGTGAATTAAAAATAATGCTCGTCAATTTTTCATGTTTCGACTTTTTCCTTTCTAGTTTATTTTCGAAAACGTATTTATTTTTATTTTGCAAACGCAATTTTATTTTTTGTTGGAAAAAAAAACAATTGGACGTTAAATTTTTTACATTTCGAGAATTTTCTTTTTTTTTTTGTCGAACGGTTCTTATTTATTAATAAATAATTGAACAAAATGTTTCATTGTGGAATAACGAAAGGTGATCACTGTACGTAGTACTTTCTATTAGTTTAAATTGCTTAGCGTCACGCTGCTATATTTTGTACTCGACAGCACACACTTTTACAGAAACTATGCTTCTGACATAGTTTAGCAATTGGTTCGAGAGCCACTCCCTCAATCATACCATTTGTTAATTATGTGGATGCTAATGCAACGCTTGATAAAATGTAGTAAACGTTTGTCACTACAAATTGATGAGAAAACGCAATCGACACTGGTGGATGTACCTTTCAAAAAATTTGGCTAATCGTCTTTTCGACATTCATACGAAATTTAGCAATTTTTGGAAAAATTTAATTTACTGGCGATTGTGCAAAAAATAAAATAAAATGAAAAATCACGTAATTGGAAAAATAATGAAATATTTCGATCGAAATTTTAACAGTTGTTTGAAAAGCACATCCAAAGATGCTCAATTTTATTATTGCTTCGTGTTTAGCTTGCTCATTCATTTTCCGAAAACAAAGATGAATTTTGGGTGGAAAAAAAATTCAGAATTGAGCGAAAATTTGATGGAAAATGGAAATTTGGGTCAAAAACTTTTCTTGAAAATAAAATTTATCTTTGTTTTGCCAGTGAAATCCAGAGCTACCGCAACAGCAAGTCAAATTTCGCAGCATTTTGAATGGCATGTTTTCCCATAACAAAATCGAGGCTCGTACGAACCAAATAGTGGAACCAAGACGTACATATTTCTGGCATGGCGTATTTTCGTCCCCTGCAACTCTTTTATCTCTACTTTCTAACACGGGAAAATAAATAAACAATTGTGTTGTCAAATTCTGATTATTTATCTCAATGTCAAGAGTTTTTTAAATTGTCAAAGTTTCGTTTTCGTTCGACGCGTGCAGGATATTCCAGCATCGGAAAATACGGATCACTACATGTTTCAAAATTTGGTACCAAACAAAAATTACACGATCAGCGTTTCCATGAGAAATGCTGAAGGCGCTGGACCACCGACAGTCATTTATATAACTACGCCACCGGAACCTGCTGGTAAGCGATCAGAAATTCCAAAATATTTAAAACGAAAAAAAAAAACAATAATAGTAGTCGATGGAAAAGATCGATATTTTGTTCGATACGTTCGACTAAACGTTTGTTTTGAATAATTCCAAAAATTCTGTCAATGCAGCAAAAAATATTTTAGAAAGTCTCTTCCGAATCAAATTTTAGTCGTTCCACTCGTACATTTCGCTGAGAATTCCGTTAGAAAGCAAATATACTGCCAAAATAACGAAAATTTTGAAATTATTGAAAAACATTTTGTTCAACGCGTTTAAAAAAAAATTTCATTACCAGTGTGAAATTTTGATGATTGCATCGAAAAATCTACGGTCTCCGGGACTGTGCTCCGATAGTTTTCGACGTAAAATAGTCTCAATATAATCCCACGAGTGTTAATGAATGTGGAATTTTGTTAAAATGGCAGTAAAGGACATGCAACAACCGATTTTGATATTGGGTGGTGAGCACGTCGTTACGAAGCAAGGAGCCGACATGTTGGACGAGCCACGAGTGGTTTGTCGAACCGAGGGTTCGATCCGCGGAGTAGCGATTCACGTGGCATCCGCGCAGCTTTTTTTCTCGGATTCAATGGGTTACGTGTATCGTACGTCGATAATGGAATCGTCCGAGCCATCGGTGGTGTTGAGTTCGAGTCAAGTGAATTTCAAGCCTTTGAGTTTGTCCGTCGACTGGTTGAACATGCATTTGTACGTTTTGGGAGAAGTCAAACATGCGACGACCGTGTGGCAAATAGCGCGTTGCAACTTTGATGGAAAAGGATTGACAGTCGCGATGGCAGGTTTTTTGACGAGACCGTCGCACATCGAGGTCGATCCTTACAACGGTTATCTCTTCTGGGTAACTCGAGGTGGATTGTACAGACTCGATTTGGCCGATATAAGCAACGGCATCAAACACGAAGTCCAACCGTATCTCATACTCGAAGATGCACATTTGGGTGCATTCACCGTCGACCACACAAACTTCCGCTTGCTTGTGCCCGATCACACGAAAAACACCGTCATTTCGGTCTCGCTCGACGGCCGCGAGATTCTCGATCTTCGCGCTAATACTCAACAACCTAAATTCAAAAACGTCGTCTCGCTCGCTATGGCTAACGGTCTCTTTTACTGGACCAACGGGGAGGAAGTTCTAACCGAGGGTTACCATCCGGGACAGAATAGATATTTCCACAACGCTTACCCTGATAGGTAAGAAATAAATATGAGCAACTTCCTTTTTTTTTTATTTTCGCTTCCTCAATAGAGCAAGTTTCGAGCATCGTGTGCATCTTGAGTTTTTTGTATTTCTACACTGAGAAAAAAATATTGTCGGATTTAAAAAAATTGCTTTGAACCAACAAAACGGTACGGTCGGATACGTTCAAATAAAAGATTATGTGTTATCAACAAAATCACTTTGTTTACAGGCAAAAACGAATCACGGTCGGAACAACACAATGTCAAAGTTGTATCAACCACATTAAATCGTTTTCAAAAAAATATTTTGTTGGGTCTATGCATGTATCAAATGTTGTTAAAATTTGAAATAATTGGAAGAACCAAAATGACGATCGTTTTAACGTGAAAATTCATTTCATCAAGAAAATGTACTGTTGCGCTGAAATTATGCTTACTTCACAGGCCTGAATATTTATTCAAACGAACGAAATGATTTCTTAGCTTGATTGCAGAGGAAATTCAATTCAACAAAATGCTGCTTATTTCACTGCAAGGCTTATTTTCAATAACAAAATTCCAATAACAAACGAGAATCATATTTTCAATGGTAAAAACTATATAAATAATGTTAATTTCTCGCGTGAGCCATGCATTTATTGATTGTCAACGTTTATTGACAGAGAGTATATTTATTTCGTCGATTAAAATTTCTACCTCATCGGGGGATCGAACCTAGTCCTACCTATCTACCTAACTACTGCCTAAGACCTTTATCCATTGCGCTACTGATCGCTTGTAGAATAATGGTATTCGTTCCGCCTATTTGTGTTGCAATGTGTCGTAAACATTGTGTTTAAACAAAAACATATAATTAGCGAATTCAAAAAAACGATCGTTTAAATTATTTTTCTCAATCAAATCAATACTTTCAACGATTTTCTCTATAAAGTGTGAGTGAAACAACAAAATATTTATTTCACCTAGAAAAATTCATTTAGTGATCATCGTGACCATGTTCAACTAAATATATCCATGCGACTAAACAAGCATTTGTATAGGCAACTAAAACAATAATGGTCCTTTGAAATAAACGGAATTGTTGACTCGTTTTGTTTGTAAAACATTCCTGACTTTGTCAACTGAACAGGGATGCAGTTCGATGAAATATAATTTGGAGCATGCATGTGTTTCTTTCATTCAACTAAATATAATTGGAAAGGACTAAACGTTTCAAGGTTGAACCGAACGAAATTCACTCAGACGAATCGTGAGCTCGAGTTGAATATATCTTGCGTATGGTTAGAATTACTTGATAATTGATCCGTTCCAGTATGTTTGTCGTAACTAAATTAACTTTTGTCTCACGGTGATAATTCAGTTGATAGGAAGAAGGCATAAAGCAATGAAAATTTTTTATTGATAGCTCTGTTTAAACAAATGGTTTGGTTATATTTTACAAGAAACATTTGCATTCGCAAAATTATTTGGTTACTTTGAATATATTATTTAGTTGAACATAATCGTATAAATCAACAAAAATATAGTCGTTTTAGACATACCATTCTATTTGAAACAACAAAATATTTATTGCAACTAACCAAATAGATTTAGTCATCTTCGTGGCCATGTTCAACTAAATATATCATGCCACCAACGAACCTTTTGTACAAGCAACTAAACAATAATGGTCCTTTGAAATAAACGGAATCGTTGACTCGTTTTGATTGTATAACATTCACAATTTTGTTAGCGGAACAGTGGTACAGGTTGATTAAATATAATTTGGTTGAATTAACTAAAATTTCATCAACTAAATATATTTATTTCAATCAACCAATTTTTTTTTTCAGTGTATATTTAAATTGAATAATTCGACTACTTTTCTAGAAAGTAAGGAGAAAGGACAGAGTTTTACACAATATTTTACAAAAATTTCAGAAATTCGACCGGTTGGCCGATTTTTCAAAAAACTCGGATTTTTCATTAAATTCAAAAAATCATAAAATACAAACCGTTCAACCGATAATTCTCAAATTCAATATCAACCTTCCTATTATGACACTCTATTAATAAAAAATAATAATAAATGTTGAAATTTGGAAAAGTTAGAGCGATTACCTTTTTTTTGAAAATTTCAAAATGCCGTAGAATTCGTATTTTTCTAGCAATTTCGACAAAATTATTAGCGAATTAAGAGCTAGATTGTAGAAAGTAAAGAGGAAGGACAGAGTTTTGCACAATATTTTACAAAAATTTCAGAAATTCGACCGGTTGGCCGATTTTTCAAAAAACTCGGTTTTTTCATTAAATTCGAAAAATCATAAAATCCAAACCGTTCAACCGATATTTCTCAAATTCAATATCAACCTTCCTATTATGACACTCTATTAATAAAAAAAAAAATAATAATAATAAACATAGATATGATTTTTCGATGTTTTGGAAAATTTTAAGGACCTTGACATTAAAAATGAGAAAAAAAAATTCACCGTCACATTATTTCCTCCATGAGGAAGCATATTCGTCGACTCATAGGTCAACTCTTGGCTGACACACTGGGTGATTTTAAATAAAATTTGTTGGGATTTTCTTGCATGCAGATCGGACGTTTCATTCGTGAGCGTGAACGTTTTAATGGACGCGAGTCAGCCGGTTCCGGTTCCGGTGAACCCACCGACCGGTGTGCAGGCAGTGTTGGGCGCTGAGAGGGCAAAAGTATCTTGGCAAGCCCCGCACTTGCTGGGGGGACAAGGCAAAGGAGCCTGGCAAAATTGGTCCTACGAACTCGAGATAAAAGACGAGTCGAGCGGCGACACTATTCGCCAAACTGCCATTGCTGGATCCTCTCATACGGTCCATAATTTGCGCGAAAAATCGGAATACACTATCAGAGCTGCGGCTTATACGAGCGCCGGACGAGGACCTTGGTCGAGCGAATTCCACGGACGAACGTTAAAGTAAAAATTCAATCGTTGTTGCAATCGTCGCTCAATACTCTTTTTTTTCAATCATTTTCCAAATAAACGTTATTTATTATTTATTATCCGAAGGGATGGTTCCCACGCCTCCATACTGTGGTCAGCTAACGAAGGATTGTTGAGGAGTGACGTAACGGGCGAAAATGTTGAGACTCTGATTTACAAAGGGAGCCTGAGAGACTCCGAGAGCGAATACTACATCGTGGATGTGAGTTGGTATCAGGATACTCTCTATATCGTGGGTAATAACTCAGCCTTGTACAGATACAATATGACCGAACATCGCAAAACGAGATTAAACATTAATTCGGTGGGAAGTGTCGCTGTTGATTGGATATCGAAGAAATTGTACTGGGCCAATCCTAAACAACAAATCGTGAGTTTTATTCGTCATACATTTTTCGGGATCGAGGAATAAATTCAAAATAAAGTCCCAAGAAAAAAAATTTAATTCAATTTTTTTTTCTAATTTCAAGATAACGAGAGCGAATTTGAATGGCTCGCAGCAGGAACCAATGTCGATATTAGCGATCGTTAAAGAATTAATGATCGATGCCCAAGCGGCGTATTTGTATTGGTCGACGGGACACGCCGTCGAAGTTGCTCGACTGAACGGCCAAGACAGAAGATATTACCATTCCGATGAGATTTTCAATGGGAAACAAGTGATGGGTCTGACGTTGGATACTGAGAACAGATACGTCTACTGGATCGTGAGGAGTTACGAGAGTGGATCAATCGTTTATCGAGCTCCAACTTCCGAAAGAATACCGATGAGCCAAAAAATCATACCGGAGAAGGTGAGCCTAAAATTCTGTCAAAATTTATTCCACTGAAAACAAATTTTTGTTGGAAAAGATCGATATTTTGTTCGATACCTTCGACCGAAAGTTTTTTTGAATAAATCCAAAAATTGTGTCGTCGCAGCAAGAAATATTCTTGAAAGTCTCTTCGGAAGCAAATTTTCGTCGTTCCAATCGTAAATTTAGCTGACAATTCCATTGGAAACCAAATACACTGTCAAAATAACGAAAATTTTGAAATTATCGAAAAATATTTAGTTCACCGTATTCAACAAAATATTGGCGATTTTTGACAAAATTTCATTTCCAGTGTCTAAACATTTTCCATCCTGCGGTGCAACGTTCCAACAAGACAAACTTTTGCCAATTTTTTTCTCAACTCTGAAAACTCCAAAGAATTGGATAGAATTTTTTCAAAATATTCCGAACCACGGATTTCTTTTGCCAAAGGATTGTTAACTTTCTCTTTTTATGGGGTTTTCATGGGATCTTATGGGATCAACGGTCTCGCCTCTCCGTAATTTCATATGCAATTCCCTTTTTTAACAATAATAATTGTGAGAAAAAAAATTTGGAGCCGTTTTTCACAAATGTCACGATCGTAAATATTTACTTTAATTTTTTTGAATGATTTATTTAACAGGTGTCGTCGCTTCAGCACCCAAACATGCAAGGCCCTTTGTGTTATTTTTCCGAGCATCTATTGTGGCTGCAGGACGATCGGAACACGGTAATCGGTGATCTGGCTGGTCAAAATACAGCAATAATAAATGGCATATCATTAATCGGTTTGCATATGGTTGCCATAATGGATCCAGCGTTGCATCGATATCCGGAAAATTTGACCGCAGATTCGATCGCCGTGCTGCCGAATGCTGTCAGAGTTGACAGCATCAGAGTCGAAGGCACATGGCGTAATTTCAACGTATCATGGGACCCCGTAACCAACACCAATTACGGAACTGTTTTCTACGAAGTCAAATTTGCTGATTACATCAACACCAATTCGAACCCTGAAATCACGACAGAAACATCGATGCCCTACACCAATTCCGACCAAATCTTGCCATATTCGATCCTCGAAGTCACTATCAAAGCTTTCACTTACTGGGGCACTTCCGGTCATTCTCGAACTATGCTGACGTCGCCACAAAGCGTTCCGAGCCAACCAACCAACGTTAGAATCTTTGTCGAACACAACAGAGAACCTTTGGGCGAGGAGAACGATTTATTCGTCACATTCAGGTGAGCAGCTGCTTCGTTTTTCAACTGAAACATCATTTTTTTTCAGGAATTCCTCCGCGACGTGACGTCGTAGTCTTGGTCCCATTGGAATTCCAATTTTGTAAACGACCAGAATTCGAGTTATCCCGCAATAATCGTTGAGTTATTATTATTATTTTTTTTTTTTAATAATCGTTATTTTTTGTCGACAGGTGGGACTTGCCAGAGTTCGTAAACGGTTTGATCCAAGGCTACGAGTTGAAGTGTTGGTCGATGATGAACGGTGTGGAGATTCAGATCTGCAACGACGTCAAAGTTGGCTCCGATGTGGAAGAATATTCGGTGCATCAATTGAAACCAAACACGACGTATTATTTGAAAGTCCGAGCATTCACGAAAGTGGGTGCTGGACCATACACGGATGTGGTGAACGTGTCGACCGATTATGAGAATCCAGTGCCGCAATTGTTGGTCGCAACTACCGATGCTGTGAGGATGATTGACCTCGACCGGAGATCGAACGAAACGATAACCCGACACATCGTCGCTAAGGTCAGATACGTTGCCGTCGAGAACAAATTATTCTGGATCAACGAAATGCAGGAAGTTGTGACTTCGGACATGTCAGGCAAAAATGCCACCAAGATTCTTTCGCTCAATGGCACGAGCTCGGGCTTGTGCGTCGATTGGGTCTCCAGGAGTCTTTATTGGAGCGAATCGACCTCCAGGAACAACGGAGCCAGTCGCATCGTAAAACTCGACGTCACTGCTTGGGAAGCTGGTACTCTGATGTACGAACAAATCGTAACGCGAAGCAGAAGCATCGTCGATCTTGAAATATCTCCCTTGACCGGGTAATTTTCTTTTTTTCGCCAATAACACACTCGAGAAAAACGTCTCGTCCGTTGTAATGAAAACTCGTTGATTTGCGAATAAAAATTATTTTTTAAATAGCTACAAATTTAAATTTCCAAATTGCTGAAGATGAGAGAATTTGTGAGAAAACTATATTTGTTATTTTGGTTTCCTCGTAGAGGAAGCTTCCTGCATCCTCATCATCTTGAGTAAGCAATTTGTAAATTTCAGCTTCCAGCGTTTTATGAATTTGCATTATAATTATCAAATTTCTACAACTTTTCTATGATGGAGAAAAATTTGAGCAAAAAGCATAGCAATATATATTGAAATTCTATCGGAAATAGCAAAAATTTGACATTTTTCGCCCAATTTCAGATGCAAAATTACTAATGACTCTAAAGTTTGCAACGTTGAGATTCAACGAAAAATATTTCTTCTATTAATTATTTATATTGAACTTAAAATATCATGGCAATTTTTCGAGTCGATTGAGTTTTCCAGTCGCACGAGACGATCGTTTTATTGTCCTGACTAAATATTGAATAACAATTATGAGCTTTGGTGGAGAAAAAAGTGAATTTCGTTGCATTGCAACGACGCAAATTTCAACATGATAAATTACTATGTTTTTGCTCAAATTTCTCAGAGGGACGATACTGTCACCAGGGCGAACTATGATGGCATAGTAATTTTTCATATAAATTTATCTCCGGGCAGAGCGTGTACTAAATCGTGTGAAACTTTGAATCAGGAATCTTTTCTGGATCGAGTTAACGGAGGCTGATCGTGGAATGATAATGCATTCGGATCTGAACGGGGAGAACGTAAAGATATTTTTCAACCACGACGAGGATTGTTCGTGTTCGTACAGGCCGTCACTGAAGCCAACGATGACGATCGACAATACGGATCCAAAGAGTCCATTCGTGTATTGGATATCGTTGGAGGGAAACTTGAATATAGCGAGTATAGACGGTTGCGAGTGTGACGTGGTTTTGACGCCGAGTTACGACCGTGGTTTGCCGCCGGTGTCGTTGACGGTTGACAAGATGAACGTGTATTGGTCGAGTGCGAGCGGCGACGGTATTTATTACGCCAACAAGTTGACGCCGAGCGACGAAGACGTCAAGACTTTTTACCTTGGCAACCTCCGAAGCATAAGAGCTACGGGAAAGTCTTTGCAGCCTTACCCAATGTCAGATTGCTTGATACCACAGCAGGTCGATTATAATTGCGAAGAAATAGGCAAAACTGCGACCAGCATAACAATCAGATTGCCATTACCCGAGGCTAATTACGACTGTGAAAATTACAATTTACCAAGCACACTGTACACGATTTACGTGTCCCAGTGTCTTGAGAACGATCCAAACAAATGCAACAATAACGACAAGATTCAGCTGAGAACGTACCGAAGAGAAATGCTTGTTAAGAATCTCAAACCATTTACAAAATATCGCTTTAAATTGGCTCTCAGCAATTATTACAGCGATGCAGAATCCTTGAGCCTCGAATTCGGACCCGGAGTTGTCCTTAGGACCGCCGCCGGTGCACCAACCACACCGGAAAACGTAACCGTTCAAGCTCTGACCCCGTACCTCGCTGCTGTCAGTTGGCTACCACCGAAACAATTGAACGCGGCGGCCGTACGTTACGAAGTACATTGGCGATCGGTGCGTCTCGTCGATGGCGTCCGACAAAAAGGCGAACAGTTTATTAAAAATGCTGAAATTCCTACCAACGGACAATTCACCGCAATCCTCCAACCCCTCTTGCCCGGACAAGATTATCTCGTTTACGTTAGAGCTTATCCGGCTCACTTCAATGACACTTACAGCGAGAGCAATGAAAAGATCGTCACCATGTATCCCGAACCTGCAAACCTCACCGTCACCGGCCTCAGTGTCAACGCCCTCAACGTTTCGTGGATACCAAATCCTAACTTGACCGTTAGCTACATCCTAGAGTACCGCAGCGCTCGATTGGACAAATGGCAAATCGCCAATGATCGTGTCATCAATGCCAACAAAGTTGAATTTCGCATCAAAGGACTTTTGTCCAAAACTTTTTACACTTTTCGATTGATACTTCGTTATCCGAATTATCATCAAGATTTCGTTTGGCCCAGTGATTCGAGATTCAATTTTGAGACGTTGGGTAAGTTTGCAAAAATCGTTGGAACTGAAAAAATCGTGAAATTTCATCGAATCCGAGAGATAAAATTGTTTGAATGAAAAATTGTTCATTTATAGGCGATGTTCCGAGTCCACCTGGGACGCCGGGGGTTACGAAGCTCCGGAACTCCGTTTACCAATTGAATTGGGAACCAGCGCTCGCCCATGGTTCACAAATAACTCTGTACAGACTCGAAGGAAAAATAATCGACGATACGATCGACAATTACGAAAGAAACGAGACCAAAGACTGGAACGTTTATTACAATGGAACGGACAATTACTGGATCATCATGGGCGAAATGAATCAAAAGTATAGATTCCGAGTTCGAGCTAGAAATGCTTATGGCTTCGGTGACTGGAGCATGCCAAGTCCGTTGGTCGATCTGACTGACACAACCGGAACTTCATTGGCTGGTCAGCAGCACCTTGGATTGGTACTTGGCCTGAGTGTTCCTGTCATTGCCATAATGTTGTTATGCTTCTGTTATTTCCTGTGCGGTAAGTCTCATAAATCATTCCGAACCTCTGAATTTTATTTCTACCACAAAAATTTATGTTTTCCTGCAAAAAAAACCAATTTTTCCGTACTTTTTTCAAAAGTTTTAATAAAAAACGGAATTTTTACGATTCCAGCAGTTTACAAGCAGCGTAAGGAGGGAAAAAAAACAGTTTTGCCACCGATAATAGCAGATTTGGAATTAGCAACCCTTCGGGAAATCCCAAGAGGCAATTTCGTACAATCGAATGCTCTCTATGCACCGTCTCTGCAACATGATCACGACGACTCGATGTTGCCAAAAATTCGGAGGGAGCAAATAACGTTGGCCAAATTTTTGGGCAGCGGGGCATTCGGCGAGGTGAGACACTCGAATTTTTTTTCCAAATATCATTTTTCAAGGACGTTGTATGCAAAGAAAAAAGAAAGACGCGAAAATTGATTATTTTCATAATTCCAAGTGAAAAATTGGATAATCGAAAATAAATGAGTATTTTGGATGTTCAGGTATTTCAAGGAAACGCAAAAGATCTTGATGGCCCTGGAATAACGTCCGTAGCGATAAAGACCCTTCGAAAAGGCGCCTCGGCCCAAGAAAAAACAGAATTCCTTCAAGAAGCTCAGCTCATGAGTCACTTTCGCCACAAACACGTATTACGATTACTCGGGGTTTGTCTCGATACCGATCCACCTTTGTTGGTCCTCGAGCTAATGGAAGCCGGAGATTTGTTGAGTTATCTGAGAGCAAGTCGGTCCTTGCCACCCACGGATACTCGGGCTCTTTTGCTGCAGGACTTGTTAGCCATGTGCGAGGACGTCGCACGAGGCTGTCGTTATCTCGAAGAGTTGCACTTTGTGCACCGTGACTTGGCATGTCGGAATTGTCTCGTTTCAGCCAGAGATCGGGAAAACCGAGTCGTCAAAATAGGCGATTTTGGTCTCGCACGAGACATTTACAAAAATGATTACTATCGAAAGGTACGCTCCTTTTTTTTCACGTCAAAAAAAAAAAAACTGTAAAAACATTTTTATCTGTGGCCCGAAAAGTTTCGAGAAAAGCGAGATGGAAAAAATTTGATTGTTTCGTTGAATAGGAGGGCGAAGGACTGTTGCCAGTGCGATGGATGGCACCGGAATCCCTCGTGGACGGTGTCTTCACGTCCCAAAGTGACGTTTGGGCATTCGGAGTATTAATGTGGGAAATCACGTCCCTGGGTCAACAGCCTTATCCCGCAAGAACAAATCTTGAAGTGCTTCATCACGTTCGAGCTGGAGGGAGATTATCAAAGCCCCTGAATTGTCCTCCTCTTCTTCATCAATTGATGCTCAGATGTTGGAGCACAGCTGACACGAGACCGAGCTTTAAACTTTGTCTCGAGCACATAATATCGTTACGAGCCAGCACGGAAGATGCAGCACTGAGTCCTGTCCACGCGGGACATTACCTCACTAGACGTGGTGAGTCGAACCTTGGATTCGTTCATAAAATTCCGAATAATAATGAATCATCAAAAATCGTGATTGTTCTCATTGCATGTTGCCACATTTTCTCAACTATTTCTGTGCAAGTCTTCGGAATCATGACGATCCCAAAACCCTCGTTTCGTAACGAATGTTAAAACAAACAAATCCAATCTGCATTTATATTTATTAATTTTTGCTCGTCATTTTCGCCATTTACCAAATGTGCCAAACAAAAGAAACTAAAATTGATCCTTGTCGCATGGCTCGTGCTTGCAGGCGTCTCTAACATGGCTTACTTTGCTGACGAGAATCAGAATCATAGCAATTCAGGTAGGTCTAAAAAACCGCAACAACCAAATCACCTATAAAACTCATGATCCCATCAAATTTCGCAATTCATAGAGCATGCTGTATCATCGAGAATTGTGTTAAAAACAAATCACCAAACATTAATGGGCGAAGTAAATGTTTTTTTTTCTCACTAACAAAAATATTTGAAAAAACATAAATTCTCTATGGGTTCGCAATGTTTCCTCCATTTTTTCTTGTGCTACGTCCCAAGCCCAGAATCTTTGGAAAGCAGGAAATAATTTTCTTTATCGAAATTTTTGTTTTTTCTCGAAGAAAAAAAATATAATAAAAAAAAAAGTTGCAGGAAATAACGAAAAGTTTGATTGCGTGTAGGAAACTCATGGAAATCGAGTAGTTCGGACGGGAGTCGTGACATGCAGCCCCTGTTTCAAGACAGTGCGACAGCGTTACTACGGTCGAGCGATTTGCCAAAGTATCTCGAACTATTAGCCGACAATGAGATTCTCGTGTCGACGGAGAATCACATGGGTGAGTACGAGATACCGCGATCGATTCACATTAACGAGGAGATGGTTGTGACTCCGGAGCAGAGTGTATCGTCAGCGGATGATGCGACGAAAAAATCGAGTGAGAACGACGGGGAATCGGAGACGAAGGTTGGGCTTGGAAATATTGGGGAAACAAAGAATCGCATGGAAAAAAGATTGTCCGTAACGAGTTTGAACATTTCGGAGCGCAAGAGAGAATCTTTGGACAATATTCATGAGAAGAATAAAACGTTGGACAGTGGTGCACGAGTGGGAAATTCGATCGGCAAAGAATCGTCGATGCTGTCGTTGAACGAAAGACGAAAATTTGGAAATTCTACGATCGCGAGAAGAACTTTGGAGAATGGATCAGTGACGAGCCTCGAAGGAATAAGAAGTTGCAGTTCGATCGGTTCGTCGATCGGATCTGTGACCTCCACCAGACCGAGTTCCTCGTTGATCAATTCCCAACAGAGTCTCAGCCTCAAAAACAATAATTTAACTATTTCAAACGGTAATATCGTTAACAACGATGCCAACTCCACCAAAGTACCAAAACTACAAGTAAACCACGCGACCTTACAGAATGGCCGAGCTAATATCCCGCTGGTGATTAATCGTGTTCTGCTAAATTTATTAGGACCATCCCAACCAATTGAAGATGGTAATGAGATCGCTACGTACACGAATCTTAATACCGACGTCGCCAGAGTAAATTGACCTTCCGAGACGTCCAATTTTCTTTTTAAACGCTTTTCCCCCATGATGGAAAAGTCTCCACAACATCAATGATAATTGTGAAGTGTTTTTTTTATTTTTATTTTTCAAAAAACTCGTTCATCACTTTGCTGAACTTTCAAAAAAAATCTACGAGCAAGTAATTAAGGAGGGTGGCTAGACACAACAATGTTGGCATGTTGAAAGCATAGGAAAATTCTAAATGATTAGAATTTAATGAAATTTCGTGAGTATATTCTTTATTATTAAATATAAATATACAAATTTTTTAAGATTTTCTTTCTGCATAGTTTTCGAGTTATTGAACACTAAAGTTTACATGCGTAAGCATAGAACGCAGATATATAAAGATATATATTTTGCATATTGTAAACTCCAATTATTCGACAACAATGTAGACGAAAAATGTGAAAAAAAATAGCGTCATCGGATTTGACGCTAAAGAATGTTATCACCAAATTTTATAAAATTCTTATCATATGGTCGTATGTAGCCAACCTCCTTAACGAGTTTTGCGACAATATTTATTTCTGAACCTCGATTCTCGCCTCGTGGCAAAATGAAGCGATTTTTTAAGACACTGCTCAAACGATCTATCAATTCGCACAATTATAATGAGTCATTATATTTCTTCTGTCAATGGTTCAGCGTAGTATTCATGAATCCTGTGCTCCCTGCGACCGTAAGCAAGAAAGAGAGAACATAATATACGCCATTCAAATGCCTCAATGAAGCGACCGACTGCCATTTTTAATCGTTAATCTATAAATTCCTTGTACGCGTTTAATTTCTCACAAATGCATATTACGTCGCAGCTAATGTATTTATTGAATTTAGAATTAAAATTTTCTTTCTTCCCCCCTCAATTGCTCAGTTCCGTAGTGATAATGATGTCACGTGAATTGTATAAGAAGCAAATTGCGCGATAATTCAGTAGCAGAGTTTTTAATTGTCAAGAAGAATAAATAATTTCCAAAATGTAAAAAAAAATTGTCATTTTCTTGTCGAATTTTATTTTGACAAAGTTGGCAAACAATTTTCTTCATTATTTTCCAACATTTCGAACCATTTGCTAAGAAACTTTATCAAGCAAAACGCCTGCTGAATTATTGTTAATTTTTTCGTGTAGGTAGAAGATCTCGAGGAGGAAAAAATTTCGTTATTTTCGCAGTTATGCGTGTAAAGATTTTGTTAAGTTTTGTGTGTGAATGTTGCTATATATAAATAAAAAAACAAACAAAATTGCAATTTTGCAAAATTCCAGGAGAAACGTTCAAATGGAACGACGATGACTTTGAACTCCATACAAATATATCGTTGTCGCAACGAACAACGATACTAATTTTCTTAGCAATTAATAAATATATGAAAACGTTGAATCGATATTTCATATGAAATGTAAATATTCTATAATTAAGCCACACGATCGTGCCTCACGAGACTTTTTTTCTCTCCCACAAATATCTCGTACGAAGTATTACATATCGTCTTCCTAAAGAGTGAAAATCAAACGATGCCTTTTTCCATTGACAGGAGTCAATAAAGAGTTTTGCCAAGTTTCACCAACGACGGAAAGGAATTTGAAAGAAAAGTATCGATTATCCGTGTCCTCCTCATTATTTCAGTCTTCCCATCATTACGAAACATGTTGATAGTATTTTTCATTCAAAATATATACATCAGTGCATAATCATGCGATCGTTAATTGTAAATAAATAGAAGCTATGACTAGTCGTTAATTAAACCGGAAAGAAAAAATATAATTAAGGAAAGAGCCAACTCTAATAAATTTATGTCCAAGTGACTGTTTTGAGGAAAATTCTCAGTGCAATAAAGTTGAAAAATAAATGTTACGTTTCCTTACGAAATTACGGAAATAAAAAAAAAAAAAAACGGGACACTGCGAATTTCTCTTAAATTCAGTATGAAAAATAAAACATTTTCGTCACCGCCAGCAATTGGCTCCGTTGTTTTATGTTTTTCGGTGAAAAATGTTTGATAAATGCATTAATTAATGCAGGGTTAATCATTGAGCTACGAATCTTCCAAGCTCGAGGATCAATAGTTATTAATAAAAATATGTGAAACTTTGACATACGCCATAATATGTATATGTATATATTATGACAATCCATGACTGTCTTAAAAATGTAAAGACTCATTTGTAAATAAAACTCGTACGACTGGTGAAATAATTTTGCTAAATATAAGTTCTATATTTATGTTCACTCGATAATTAACATTTCTTATCACAATACAATTATTCTTTGTAGTTGTTTTGTTGCGATAAATTACACGACCTATCTAGGTCAATAAGGGAACAAAAAGAAGAATAAATTAGCGTTCGTTTCGGAGTTTGAAAAAACAACAGGGCGCAAACTCAACTTTTTGATTTCCATTTGCATGGAAATTTGATTTCTCGATTCTTATTATTCGTGGAGAGCTCGTAAAGCTTCGCGTTTCGTGCGAAGCGATTCATTTCGTATCGGGGAACGCCGAGGTTTGTTTATATAAAAATAACACGAGAACTCTGTTTCTTGGGTCAATACTCTGATGCATAAAATTGGAATTTAACGTCAGGTTCGAAGTTGCTGAATGAACGAGAGTTTGGAACGATCGATTGGATCTTGATTGAGAAATCGTTGCGTCCAACGATTTTCCTTGTGAAAACTCGTGTCTGGAGCTCGATCGACAAGTTTTTTAATAACTAGAACGTATGTACAAGATGCGAAGACAAGATATCACAAGTTTCGAGTTGTCGAGTCCTTGCAACGTCGCAATTGGACTAATTAATTATAAAAAGAACGGGGACAACGAGAGTTTTGAATTTCAAGGTTCGTTATTGATTTTTAATCCTTTACGTTTCCGCTGCTGGAGCCAACGAGACGTCGTCGTCGAGAGCATCGTCGCGACTGTGCTCGTGTAGCAAAACGTATTCTCTCGAGCTAAAGCCAAATTTCAATACGTCGCGTTCCAATAATTCGTGATACTTTTTTGGCTCGAGTTTCACGTTGTTGACAAATGTACCGTTGGCCGATTCCAGATCAATCAGGTAAGGTCTCAGCCGCTTCCCTTCGCCGCCGTTCTCACGCCGGAAAGTAACCAGACGATATTGGAGCACCGCGTGCTGCTTGGAACACGAAGGATGATCCAACGGAATATCCGCAATCTTTCGTTCTCTGCCCATGAGATAAGCCGACTGTCGGTGAACGTACAGAGTTGGCAAAGCTTTTTCGCCCTTGAAAGGATACAATCGCCATCTTCTTTTAGGCTTCCTCGCATCTTGTGGTTCCGAATACTTAATCACAACTCCGTTAACCATGTTAGCATCTTCCGTCAACTTGCCCGATAATCCAAAATTTGGTTTCTCTTTTTCAATCGGTTTTGCCTCCGGCTCTTCTTCGCCCTTTGGCTTGCGACGACCCCACTCCGGCGACGGCTCGTTCTTTGCCTTGGACTCTGGAAAGCTCTGCCGCCTTCTGTCGTTTCTGCTTCCTCTGTCGTTCCTGTTCGCTCTGTCGTTTCTATCGTTTCTCTCATTTTTGTCGTTTCGCTCGATTCTCTCATTTCGATTGAGGTTCGCACCTCTTGAGCGAGATCTGTCTCGCTCCTGTGGCGAGTAGTTGTTTCGTTCATCCTCGTGCGATCGATCTGACAACAATGGAACGAATTTTTGTTAATTTTTTTGTTCAATTTATTGTCAAATTTCTGTCACGATGAAATTTCAGGCATAGGGCGATGTGAGTGTGAAAATTATTGATATTTCCGACTCCAAGGAACACGGATCGACAAGAGAGTTTATTTTGAGGTTAGGACGGTAGAATGTTTGTGCTTTTTTGTTGATTTACCTTTGTATTTTCTGTCGTATTTCCTCGCGTCTCCACGATCTTCACGCTCGTCTCTAAACTTTTCCTTATAACGAGGCATCGTTACTGACTTTCTCAATAATTTTCGTTACTGTTTTAACCGAATTGATTCAGCACACGATGAAAATGCGATTGTTTACGTACGCGCACCTACACACGACTGACGCTGGACGCACTGAGCAAAGCAGACTGAGCTAACGACTATATACTGCAACGTTTCTTTACCTTGCAGCGTGTCTACTGTCTAGAGGACGCTACGGTCTCTACTAAGGACGCGATGCCAAGGTCCTTTGCGCATCGTTACCGTGAGCGATCTGTTTTACCATCTGCCCAAGTGCAGCTGCTCTCAATGACAGAGAGAGAGAGAGAACATCTCCGTCTCCTAAACGCGTTTCCTCGAGCGATACAGAACGTACACAACAAAACGACGCTACTGCATTCTTTTATTTTCTATTTTTCTTATCACATAGACAATCCATACAAAGGAGCTCACTCAGGGGTGAGTTTGTATTTTTATTTTTTCGCAAAACTGAGTAAAGTTGATCTCACGGCGGCGTATATATTCAGAGAAAGGCAAAAAACAAATCTCGATATTTTTAAGATGCTCCGCATAGATAAAAATATTTGTGCAACTGGAATGAAATAGAAAGACTTGAGAAATTAGTTCGAAAGCATTTTTACTGATGCCGAAAACGTTACAGGGACATACCTACCCAATACCGAAACCGCAAGCTGTGAAACGGAACTGTAAAAATAAAAGTGAAAAAACTTCCTTTCTATATACGGAAGTGAAAATGAGATTCTTATGGTTCTAGTAATTTAAATGCGTGAGGCAAAGATATTCAACAAGTGCTTAAATTTCATACACTTTTCCTAATGATATAATAATCAAAAAATAAAGATTGTGGTTCGTAATTACACAGAGAATTCATTCATGCACATGTGCTTTTTTACTCATCACCCGCGGTTCAACGAAAATTCTCAAGTGTATTCTTTATTATTGAATATGAAAATAAAAAATTTTTAAGATTTTTCTTCTGCATAGTTTTCGAATAATTGAACACTATAGTTTACATGCATAAGCATAGGACTCAGATATATATAGATATATCTTTTGCACATTGTAAACTCCAATTATTCGACAACTATATGTAGACGAAAAATTTGAAAAAAAATAGTGTCATCGTATTTGATGCTAAAGAATATTATCACAAAATTTTATAAAATACTTATCATATGGTCGTATGTAGCCAACCTGCTTAACAATCGTTTCACGAAAAAGCCTCTATATATCTGCGGTTCGGCACTGAGGCATAAATAAGAAGAGGTTTTTGTTCTGTTTCGTTAAAGAGATTGCTTTTCTTATTATGCGTTCCTATGTAGTAAAGATGAAGGAGCCAGATGTGCGTAAATAATAATCATGATCATTGTTTTTTGTCCAAGATTTGACTTTTAATATTTCTTAAGGTGGTCGTCACGCTACAGAAGGCCGATTATTTCAGTGCAGAAAAATTTCCATTGCAAAGAAGAAACTGTCGATACAGCATGGGTCTCGATGAACCAATTATAATGACTCAACGTTGGGCAGAATCACTGGTCCATGAAATGCAGGAATGGGGCTCATTTGGTAGGGAAGACTATTGTTTTTTTTTTTTTTCGAATGAAAAATTATAAGAAAAATATTTTTTTATTATTTTGTATAAAAAAATTGGTATAAAAAAATGTATATACAGTAATGATACATAATTAATATATCTACACGAGATAACCGTACGAGTGCATCAGTGAAGTCAGACAAAGTTGCATTGCCCATCATCCGTTGATATTCTCTGGTAACGAGGAAAATTGGCTCAGCATACGGAAAGTCGTCGGAGTGCTTCCATTTGTCGAATAAAGAGCGGCCGATGAATGGCGAGGCTTTGGCACAATAACGCGATGTAAAAAACGTCAATATACGTTGGTGCCTCGTTAATATTCAGCTTAATCGTAACTCGCGTTATCCATTGATATTTTTCCATTGACGTTGCGTCGTGCCTATTGACCCAATTCATCGTTCTAAATCGCAGCATCAATCATCATCATCAATACGAGTCAAAACTCGAGTCGTCGATATTGTCGGAACTGTCAGAATTACTTTCCGCAGCATTTACGAAAGCAGAAGACAAGTCACCGGATAATTTGCTAACCAATTGAGACGAGACGTCGTACATGAAGATCTCTTTGTCGCCGTGAGAATCGTCCTCGAGCCTGCATCAAGATGCGAAATAATATTTTTAAAAAGACATTCTTAGAAAAAAGGAAAGTCGAGTAATTGACTAATTGGGTTAAATGGAAGGACGAGCAGCAGGATGAAAAGAGTGTGTTGAATAAATGTTGTAATTCTCTTCCCATAAATGGCCGTGCGCTTGGAACGAATCTGTATGGATATGTTTTATTGATGGATAAAAAGAAGGCGATAAATAAATGATGTGAACGAAAAATGGTGCGTGGATTGAAGGGAAACTTACGTCGTAACGAGCAGCACGACCGATTGCCTCTGTGGTTCCGTGTGACTTTCTTGTTCCAACCATTTTTTGTAATTTTCGGCGTTTGGTTTTTTAACGAGTTGTTTGAGAGTGTCGCCGGCTAAAAATTTCACTGGCTGTGGGCCATTGAGCATTCGAGCCTCTCTCGAGTCTTCGCCATCGTCGTTTTCGTCAATCTGCTTAGGTTCGTAATTGGATTCGTCGTCGCGAAAACCGCTGTAGTCGACGGGGGCGAGAACAACGACGCTCGAGATTTTTCTGCCCCGGAGCTCCGGGGCATCGGGTATAGGGAAAGAAGCACCGCTCACTTTCAAAGGAAGATAACGATTGTACTGTTGTTGTTGTTGTTGTTGTTGTTGTTGTTCGTCATCGTCGATCTTCGGACGAATAGCGACCGGCTTGAGATGCGTCGCATCTTCGCGTATGTGCTGATCAGCGATCGCCTGTCCTTGAGCCGTATTTGGGTCAAAGTGTACTACTTTCATTTCCACACCTCCAGGCCTAAGTGTCGCGTGTTCAACTTTCGCGAAGGTCGATTTCTTCTTCGTATACTGGAGCCCACTGCTCTGTGGATTCTTGGGCCTTTTTGCTATTGATGGAACAGGTTCACTCGCTGCTGTAGCGGAGGCTCCACCAGCTCCATAAAAGTTGGCAAGCGCCTCGGGTGGTAAATTCTCAATAGGTATACCGCCAACTTTGTCGTAATCCAGTACTTGAATGTCTGCATTACCGAGGATTCCGGAACTGAGCAATTGTTCCCTTATGTCTTCGGGTACCTCGTCCGGTAGGTTGGCGATGTTTTCCTGGATCCGAGCTTCGTTCTTCGGTGCACCGGTCGTCGGAGCAGTGGTTGTAGGTGCAGGTGTCGTTGTGGTGGTCGTCGTTGGTGCTGTTGTCGTTGGTGGAGGAGTTTTGTTGACGGAAGATTGGTAGATGCTTCGTTGAGTAGACACGAATGCTAATTCGTTGGAGCTGCTGATCGGCGTGGCATAAATTTTGTCGTTGCCTCCGTTTTGGAAGACTGGTCTGGTCCATGAGGACGATTGTGACGATTGCTGAATTCTCTGCTCTTGCGGAGTCGGAAGATTTTGGGCGAAGAATGATTGTTGATCATTCTGGTAATTTGTATGCTTGGTTATGCCGTTGTGACTTTGCACTTGATGCTGTTGTTGGGCGGTAGCGATGCTGGGGACACTAGTGGGTGGAGGATTCCGCAGGAAGAATTGCTGCTGCCCATCGTCCGGAGATGGACTGCCTGGCAGGGAAAACGGTTTCTGTCCAAGATCGGGATATTGTAGGGTCTGTATTTGAGGATTCGGTGGGAAAGGTCCGGGATGAAGTGGATTTTCTCTGATGGCGTAGTGCTGTTCGAGCTTTGGAACAGCCTTGAAAATCTCACCGCCGGGTTTGGGCTGTTGGTGGGGCTGCTGTTGCGGCTGTTGCAATTGTTGGTTGTATGCTTGATTGGGAATGCTTTGCGGTTGACTGAATTTCAGTCGAAATTGTTGCTCTTGCTCTTGTTTTCTTCTCTGTTGCTGTTGCAGGTGGTATCGTTGTTGTTCTTGGATTCTGATCTGCTCTTCTTGCCTCTGCCGTTCCTCCTGCCGCTGTCGTTCTTGCTGTCTCTGTTGATCCTGTTGCCTCTGTTGCTCGATCACCCGCTGTTGTTCTACTTTCCTTTGATGGTCTTGTTGTCTTTGCTGTTCCAAGTGTCGTTGTTCGTGCTGCCGGTTATGTTCGTGCTGTCTCAATTCCTGTTGGCGTCTTTGTTCCTGATGGTATCGCTGTTTTTCCAGCTCCTGTTGCTTGTAAGACTGTAGGAGCGAATGCGACTGAAGCGGAGGCTGAGGCTGTGGTTGATGGGGTTGATGAGGCTGTTGAGGTTGATGGGGCTGCTGGGGTATCAAGGGTTGTTGGACCGGGTACTGTTGTTGCTGATGAGAATGTTGCGGTTGAAGTTGAGGGTTGAAATTAGCAGGTGGCAAGTGCGAGGGCGGTTGGTTCTGAATGTGAACGCTTTGATGAGAGACTGAGACGGTATTTGGGAAGCCCGGTTGCTGAGGATGATTAATGCTGATTCTGTGAGGAGTTGCAAAATTTTGGAATGGCAATCGTTGTTGGAGCTCCGGCAAGCCTTGGATGGTAATAGGAGCTCGTTGTTGCGGTCTTGGTCCGTTCAGAGTCGGTTGATAATGTTGCGGGGCGCCTGGATAATTCGGTGGAAACTGTTGTTGTTGCTGTGGAAACGAATTGACGACTCTCTGTTGAGGAAAGGCGGGTGTGACGCGCGGCTGAACAGGTTGAAGGGGATGATAAGGTCCGTGCTGTCTCTTGGGTGAACCGGGCGGTGGCAACGGCGTGGCTGAACTCACTTGGGCAGGTGGACTCGGCGATGGTGGCACCGGGTCGCTGCGCTTGTTGTGACTGTTTGGTGGTATTTGGTCAGTTCCAAAAGTAACGCGTATTCCACTGGCTCCAGAATGATATACCTCGCTCTCAGGACGTATAATCGCTCGCAGCGTCGTTGTTGGTTCGGTCGCAGTTGGCTCGGTTACGTAAACAGGTACTTCTTCCGGTTCGTTCTGTCGATCCTCGTTTCCATCGGGTTTTATGACCTCGTGTTCCTCGACCGGATTCAAAGCGGGTATCGGCGTGTCGTAAACAACTCTTGGCTTCGTATCACCGTAACCCTTTTTCTTTTCGTACTTGACATAGAAAACCTGGATCGGCTCTTTGGTAGGTCGTGGTGCTGGTGCTGCAGGTGGTGGTACAGGCGTCGGTAATGTCTCGTTCGATTCCTTTATTATTATCTCGATTATGGGCTCTGGGTCATTTGAATAGTGATTATAAAGTGCCGCTTCGTCGTAATACGCGTGATCGTCGCTCTTCGAACTCGCCGAAGGATTGTAAAGCGGATCTCTTTGCGAGTATTGCACTATCGGTTCCATCTGAACTGCATAAGGTGGTGGCCTACCACCTCGTCGCGTATAGAACGCTATTTGTTGTCTCTTGCTTCTCGTTGCATTGCTTCGTTCCTCGGCGAAAACTACCAGTATCATCGCCGAGAAAAGCACCTGAAATTTAACACACGTACTGTAAAACAACGTGATAACCGGCATCATTCTCTATTGCGAATTACTCCGAGCACTGTTTACTTTTTGTGCGTACGCGTGTGTGTATTATATTGCAACGGAAACTCCCGGCGTTAACGTAACATCGTGAGATCTCGAATTATGGATGAGCTCTAATGAAACAACCGTACGAGTCTCCCAATTTTTTTAATCAACTGCTTTCGTCACGCTCTTGGGACTTTTTATAACGTTTATATAATGCGGCGTAGAAACTTTGCGAAATGTAGTGTGAAGACGCGGTGTTCACTGCATGAAAAAATACTTTTTCGCAAAGTTTTCTCAACGTACTAAATTCTCACGATTGTTTTATCATCAATGAGGATTTCTGGAAAATCAAAAGTTTGACGCTTTTCAATTTCGATTAGGCTGAAGAAATTTTATACTTCGTAACACATAAACCGCATTTCCGCCATCTTTTTTCTCCTCGTGCCTTATACGCTCGCGTATCGTGTTTTGCTCCGAGGCTTTTCATTCCAATCTCCGACAATTTGCAGCGGTAATTATTAAAAAATGTTTAGGAGCCAGTGCTGGAATTCGAATTCGAGAATCCGACAGCAGCGATAAAAAAAAAATAAAAAAAAAAAAAAAGAAAGATGGTTTGGAATGAATTTTGACTGAAGCAGTGGTGACGGTGGGGCAAGTTTCGCGTTACCGTATCGTAATACAGCTCATTAGAAGCGAGTCAGCCGAGTGACCCGGTTAATAACGAGAAAAGACATCCTGCTAGGAGCCTAAGAAATCGCGATCGATTGGTATTCGAGTGATGTGATGATCGCGCGGACTTGGAACCGGTGGCTTGATAACCGATTCCAAGTCCGTCCAATCCACATATAAATCCGTGTGTTCCCAATACGGTTTTACGAAGCCTAGTCTTGTTTTGCGAAAACACCAACGGTATATCCTGCATTCGCGTGTAATTGATGAATATTCTGGTCATGTTTGATTTATTGAACTCGTAAACGTAAATTTAGCCGGCGCAGCAAGTTCCGCAGTCGATATTCGTCTTGCTAAGACGTTCGAGGCCTTTCTTTTACCTCCAATTACAATTTTTCCGTGCATTTTTCTACACCGACAAAAATGCATAGAAATTTCTGCATTATTTTCAAAGTTTCACATTCGAAAGTGTAATAGACGTGAAAAGAATTCGCCTACACTAAGTTGAAGCCTGCGTCGTCACGATTAACATTTACATTATGTGTATAGAAGCCCACGTATGTCTCTCGTCGAAACTCTCTCAATTCCAAACACATCGCGAAGCTGTCTTCGCCTCAGTTCAGCAGTTAACGTCCTCGCTCTGTTGTTCTTTCTCTTTCTTTCGATCTCGCTTCGGGGGTCTCTTTCTCTCTGCTGTTTAAAATGCTCAGGCCCGCGAGAAACGATCGCAATTTTCAAGTCTTCTTCTTGCACAACGACCGACAGCAGCAATCGGCATGCCTGTAGTTCGTGGTGAAATCGCGATTTTCCTTGATTCATTATTTACCGATTTGTTTTCCGTATACTCGCGGGGCTCGTCGTCGTCAATTTTTTAACACCGAGCAAAAAATCGATGAAAAAGCAAAGTGAAACACGGAGTTATGTACTTTTTGCTGAAAACTCGTTCACTGCTCCTGGCGTTTTAATGCAGCCAGAGAAATTTAATCATAGTGAAGATTCGGATCTGGGAATATTCGCGAGGAGAGTGTTGTCCTGCGGCCGGATGTACAAGCTCGAAAGTTTCACGATGTTCGACGTGTCAGAGTAATCTTGATAATTACCTTAACTATAAGAAATTTGTGAAATCAAAGAATTCTGAATCGTTTTTACGGACGAAAAAATTAAATTTCATTGTACACGCGAGTAAAGAATCGGAGGCCGTTTTTTATGGTGTCGTGAATAAAAGATTAGATGTAATTACCGTCTTGAGAAGATTCATCGTCAGTTTTGTCAGTTTTATAGTTCCTCTTGCTCTCTCGCTCTTTCTATTTACAAAACTGAAGGCACACTTCACCAAAATCCCGCTTGTTAAAACACCTTCGCCGCGCGTTCCTTGTGCTTAGTGTCTAAAGCTATATTAGATAAGCTTTTGATTAGACGACGAACTATCAGCTCGTTTGGACGAGCATCATGTTGGAGCAACGAACGAGTGACCGGTTAACAGTGTAAAGACTCGCGCGCGGCTCTGTGCTACAGAATCGGCAGTGTATGGAACGAGTCTGCGAGAGCTGGGGAACATCGGTAACCAATTGAGGTACCCGAAGCCCAAGACCTCTCTGCTCTCTTGCTGTGCCCTCCCCTCCCCCCGCAACCCGCTATATTTCCTTTTTTTTCTTTAGCGAGAGTCTCTTTCCCACTGGCCTTTGTATCTCCGTCTTTTTTCCTCCCCCGTATCAAAGAAGCCACTGCGTCCTCTCTAATATCGGAAGACTCGCGTTTATACCCAGCAATGGTACCGTATGGGGGACCGCAGCAGGGAACGCGCGCGACCGAGCACCTTTCTCTGCTATACACACGTTTCTTTCTCCTGCCCCGCGTACATACACACCGATGCAACTTCCATCAGTCTCCATCAACCTGTGTGAGCGTCTCGAACGATTCGAAATTTAAAAAAAAGGCCCGCAGGAGAAACAACTCTCTGGTCAATAGTCCTGCGACCAAGGCAAGTAAAGGGGCAATGGGATTCACCTTCGATCGCCCCCGAAACTAATTAAAGGACCGATCGTCTTTTACTGAAAAAAAAAAAAAAAAAAA
>JBAJMU010000004.1:178128-243921 GCA_037952995.1 Hyposoter didymator
AAAAAAAATACATCAAACTGTGGAGACGATCTTCTTGATGCTCTTGAGGCAATTTTTCATGCACCAACGTTTCCATTTAAGGCTCTGTGAACGCGAGCTAGGCCCTGCATACAGACCCTCGTGTTGATCGAACAGTTCAGACCCACGCTGCCTCAATTTATTTCTCGACGTTAATTATCACTGCACGAGGTAACGTTTTGAAAAAGTCACAGACACTTTAACGATACTCGAAAGTCCCTGTACGATTTGAAAATAAAAGGCAAACACCGCGCACCGGACTTGGGAGATTGCCGACAAGATGATATCTGAACGCGACCAATTAATCGGAAGAAAGTTGTATCGCTCGTGCTTAATTACGTAAATATCGAAATTTCGTGAAAAGAAAAGCCTTTAGCGCGTCTCTCATATTTATTAAAGCCTGCCTCGTCGTTAGAATTCAAATGTAAATCCATTTTTTCAACTTGTCACGAATGATTTTCGCCGAGAGATTCGGACGAGATAACGTAATTTCGATGAAATTTTCTCGATTTAAAATTTTACGATCGAGGATCATCGTGTATATTATTATTTTTGTGATCGTTGTAAATCGACGTGATAACAAAAAAAAAGAGGATCTCGTTGCTCCGAAGGGGGAAAATGCTGGTCATGGTGAGACTCATTATTTCATCCGAGAAATATCGTAAGAATTTGTTACTTTCACTTTGGGATCTTCGGATCGCTCGTTGATCCGTATACAGGATATCAAGAAGCTCTTTGTGCGCCCAGCGATTATAAAAAGATTTGTTCTCGATCGAACGATAAGGTGCGATGATTTGTGAAATTCGAGCGATCCTCATTGCCCCATAGTCTTTTCCTACTGTGTGTAGGTTCTCGTGCGAGCAACTTGTACGAGAAGATGAAAATGAATAAAATAAATAAAAAAAAACGTAAAGAGTCATAGTCGCGCGCGGGCTTTGCTTGACTCGCACGACGGTGAACGTGTGCACCGACGAAAGAGGACTTTCTTCCGCGCAGCAACACGAGAAAAGGGGAGAGAAGGGAAAGAGGCGGTCGCCCCTCCGCCGCGACGTTTCATCCCGCAGGCGATTATTCGAATGCACTTTTTTTTCCTTCCTTTTTCATTTTTATTTATTTCATCGTCTTTCTCTCGACGACCTCCACCTCCGCGACCGATGAAACTGAAACCTCTTCCTCGTTCAGCTTGAGCCTACAAACTCGCGTAGGAACAACACGAGCAAGAAACATAAACGTTATATAGTGTCTCTTTATTTCGTTCCGCAAAATTGTGAACAAACACTTGAGAAACACTCACAGTTATAAACGATAATCGTATCGTGCTTCCCTGTGATCGGACTTTCGGAAGTGAACTTTATTGCCTCCGTGGGAAATGTTTTAAAACATGCGAATGGCCATGAAAGAAGCAATTATATTTCGTATTGCTTCGTCTAACAATCGTCGTGATTATATTCAAATAATTCATCATTTAGCTGCTCGCGTCGTTGAATATCTCTCGTCGTGTCGAATGCAATTCTTTAAATTGCACTGGAAATAAAATTTTGTTAAAAATCGTCGATATTTTATTGAACACGGCCGACTAAATGTTTTTCGATCATTTCAAAATTTCCTTTATTTTGGCAGAATATTTGGTTTCTAATGGAATTTTCGGCAAAATTTACGATTGGAACGACGAAAATTTGCTTCCGAAGAGACTTTATAGAATATTTCTTGCTGCGATTTCACAACTTTTGGGATTATTCAAACAAAAAGTTTAGTCGAACGTATCGAACAAAATATCGATCTTTTTCAACAAAATTTTGTTTTCAGTGTGACGTTTTACTTGCATTGGCACACTGGTTCATTTGGATAAAAAGAAAAAATGTCGATACGTTAATTACGTGAAATCCTTAAGAATTGAGCAGCAGAAATTTAGACAGCACGAGGCTGAAGTCTCCGCGATATAAATTCAACGAAATTAGTCTTACGATAAAAAAAATTGAAAATTTGTTTTTTCCCATTGTTTGCTTTCTATTTCAGTTCGTAGGATTTCAGGCAATGGATTCGAGCCAAGTTTTTACGACCTTTAAACGACAAGTTCATAATGGCGAGTTAAGTATTAATGGCGGAGAATTTGACTGAGTTTTCTCTCGTAAAAGAGAAACATTCAAATATGTATATCTCAGTTACAAAATAGTCTATTACGACGAATTAAAACGAGCAGTGTGTCTCGGACGAAGTAAAAATAAATTGCTTGGGATATTTGTTCCATGGCTTTCCGCAGTATCGTCGTAAAGGAATAAAGACATAGACGACGAAGTCTCGAGTGCTTCGAGATGGTAATTTCACATGAAAATCGTAAGTGAAGCCACACGCACGTCTATATATCCAAATGTGGTAATTCTTAGACGTCAAGATTGTAAGATTTGATGAACGTCATCAAATTATCCACGTTGCTTGGACATTTGAAACCCCTTAACGTGGTGCTTTGTCGTTCTTTATCATTTTCCTATAATCGTTATTCGATCTCAGCGCAACAATAACAACTCGTCCTCAACTTTTTAGCACTTATGAAGATTTTACGGACTAATGATGAAAAATAAATAATCAGTTTCCATTCGTGCTTTTATACGTCGAATAACTTGGAAAGTTTTCGAAATTTTCCCTATTTTTAAATTTGTTGGTCCTTTGTTCAAGGAAATATAAAAACTATTAAACAAAACGAAGCTCAACGACGAGAGAGACGGAGCCAAGAGTATAGTCAAATGCCATTTCTTCACTGAAAATGAAAAATTGTTGGAAAAGATCGATATCTCGTTGGATACGTTCGACTAAACGTTTTTTTTTTAATTATCCCAAAAATTGTGTCATTACAGCAAGAAATATTCTAGAAAGTCTCTTCGTAAGCAAATTTTGATCGTTCTAATCGAAAATTTCGAAGATTTTTACCAAAATTTCATTTTCAGTGTTCGTTTGCAAAATCGGTCAAAATTTACACCCGCGTGAAATGTGCAATTCTCCGGTCAGTATCGTGCTCGAGTTACGAAAGTAAAACTGCTCGCGTGAGAAAGTAATATACAAAAGTTGATGAGTGATTTTTACGAGGCTGACTGAAGGAGACGTTAGAAAAATTCCCTTCGGATTCTGTACTGCGTAACCAATCTAATCTGTGGATTTATAGTGCGACGAGAAAAAGGATGTGAAAAAACTTGGAGGCTGCATCGTATTTCCATTTATTTTTAAGTTGCACAGAAAAAAATAAATGAAGGGATTAGGATGAGGTATCGAAGAGCAGCGCGTTAGGAAAAGTTGTGTCACGAAGACCAATCTAAAGATACGTAAGAAATTTGTTGTTTTCACAAATTCAATAATTATCTCAAGTGTAGAGAATATTTCGTCATTTTGTTATGGAGTTCGCTTTCGAAATAAATGTTTTACAATTTTTCTGTTGTCGTTGGTCCGATACACGGGGACCAAAAAAAAAAACAAGACAAGCATTATTTTTTAGCGACTAAGAAACATCACGAAAGTGTGACATTTGATATAATCGTAAGAAACTTGAGACTCGTGTTTTTGCTTTCGTTACAAAAGACACACGTTTCTCTTTTTCATCTCGAGGTTAATTAGACCGTGTAAAAAACGTTTTTCAAATTTGGCCCGTGGGCGATATTGCTTCTAAGACACTCAATCTCCAATTTCGTTGCATAGAAATTTAAAAAAACATCAATTAAGCGCTCAGTGAATGAAAGACAGTGTTGTTGAGTCACTTTGTAGCATTTTTTCGAGAGTGATGTACTGCCCAAAGTTGATATTCTTCGTACGTCGAGTCTGTTGGAGTTTCGAACTGACCAGCTCAAGTATTCTCAAGATATCCTCGAAATACTCGAGATTTTATTGGGCGAGACCTTTCCCAAAGATCGAGGGAACTCATCGTGGTAATAAAAAAAATCTACATAATTTATTTTCTTAGAAATCGACCGGAAGCGAAGATTAGTTTTGAGCTCGTGCCTTTTTCGTGGATCCATCAACTCCGGTGAACAGGTAAACGGATTAGAATTTTTAAAAAATCAACTTTTTCGCTCCGATTAACGTGAATCCAAAAAGACGAAGGTTTTTTTTTCCATGCGCCAACACGCGACGATTCCTTGGCAATAATTTTGGCGACTATGAAACTTGGCTCGCAAGAATTTCGATCACGTACCGGGCACCAGGTTCTGGCGTTAGTGTGCAGGAGTGTGAGTTGTCCGCGGAATGCGGATGTGCAACGGAACCGTAAGAAGCGAAATAAAAAACAATAACCCGAATTTCCTGTCCCCATGGAGCGGCGTGGCAAGGATGATCGCCGCATGATGCGGCGGCGCGGTTTGTACACTCTCCTTCTCATCGAAGGGGAGCGAGAAGGGAAAGAAGAAAATTCCGTTAATTCGAAACGCGCGACGTTAGGAGCATATCTTTTGCCTTTTACCAATTTCCTTTTATGCCGTGTAGCAGCTCGCGAGAGAGAGAGGGTTAACGCGAGTGCGAGTAACGCAGCGCAAGAGTGTGATGAGCATTTGGCGAACTCTTCACGAAAGCCCAGAGACGCTTCAGGGACTTCACTTGTGAGATGCTCGCGGAGAGGAGCGTCCTACTTGCTATAACTTTCACTTACGTACACACCTTCGCGTAAGAGCTTCAAATAGCATATGCAGCATGCTCTCTGCTACACTACACTCTCACGTCCTACGTATGTGTATCGTTTTTATCATTCCATCCAAGAATATGTATTAAATACACATTATCGAGAACCTATACATGTTTTATATAAAAGGGCATAATCCCAGTCTTTTCATTATAATATAATGACAGGCTTTGGACCCTCGAACATGTAAAAGAGTTCACCAGCCAAAAACAAGGCTCGTGACTGTTTTTTTTTTTTTTTTTTTTTNTTTTTTTTTTTTTTTTTACGAATCCATGTCTAGCAAAACGTATTGCTTCCTCAAAAGCAACGTAATTTTTCGAACGTCATTACGAATAAGTGGAGAATAGGAGAATTATTAACGGAAACATAATCAACTTTTATTTGCGACACGAGTGCTCTTCTCCATTTACAGCAAATAGCTTTAGTTCACATGGAAAAAACGTCTTCTCTCTATGATTACATTGGACATGTGTGTTTCACGTAAAGGTAATTTCTAGGCTGGTCGTTTTTTCTTTTTGCTACAGCGACCGTCTGCGAGCTGTTGCCAGAAATGGGAAACAATTGAGTAACGAATATCGTTCATCTAAATTTTTGGATATTTATGTTTTTAGTGTTTTTTTTTTTTAGTTAGAAATTTTGATGGATTTGAAAGGTTTTATTGAAATTTTGGTAGTTTCAAAAATATCGAGATTTCGTGCTCGAGTCGACAATTTTTCCTGGTAACGAAAATGAATTCAGAGGATTTTTTTTTTTTAATTGTGTGAGTAACGAAAATAGTTCATCTAAATGTCCGGATTTTGAAGTTTTTAGTGTTTTTATTTTATTTAGAAATTTTGATGAATTTGAAAGATTTTATTGAAATTTTGATAAAGTTTCAAAAATATCGAGATTTCGTGCTCGTGTCGAAAATTTTTCCTGGTAACAAAAATCAATCAAAAGGATTTTTAAAAATTGTGAGACTCGCTGATTTCACGACAAGTGGAATGGAAAAGTAAGTGCGTAAGGGAGTTAGATAAGACTTTCATTACTAACCGCACGCGGCACGTACTCAAGTCGCTTTGTCAGCCGGTTCTACAGTCTTATTTTATTAGTTTTCAGCGTCGTTACGTACCGGCCAATAACAATGACAATTCTGATGAAAAAGCTTAACTGTCATGGGATTCCCAGGATTTACTGAGCATCGGTACGATTCTCCTTAGAGACCCGAGGCCTATGGCAATCGTTACCTGACGTTAATTTCTTCGTGACCAGGTCAGGCTTCCCGCTGATCGAATCTATTGAATTTCGAGAGGTTTATGTCCGATTGGGTGCTGTTTGGATTCAGGACGTCAACGTTTACCTCGTGCAAATATTCTGGTCGGGAAGGAACTTAAAAAATCGTGATGATGTCAAGTTCACAATGAGGAACGATTTCATAACGAATTTCGATTTTCGTTCGGACCAAGGAAAACAAAATGCTTGCCTAATCCCATAACTTTCCCATAAATCTGATAATTACATTATGTAGTTTGCATTATCGTAGAGATCGAGGTGGTCAGATAAAACGGAGCAATTTACAAAACGAATGTAATTTCGAGGTCGGAGTAAAAGTTTCAAATGGAAGAAAATGCTTCGAAGGTCGTTCGGTAAGTTTTACGAGATCGCATTTATTTCAAAATCGTACACACTATATCCGTCAGACGATTAGATGATATCCATCGTCATTTTCCACGCCAGTTGTTCCGTTACCATTAATTCTTATCGGTTCTGCTCACAATGCCTCGTTAAGGAGTTTTGATACATGTAGGAAAGGCGTGAGCAGTCGACCATGCATTTTTTCGGCAATTACCTAACAAATCTCGAAAGGAACATGTTCTCGGACTGGATGATGATATCATAATCAAGGATTATACTTACAAACCTAGAAAAATGTTGTTTCCTACATTCTGAGAGTCTGTATACAGTCGAAAGGAGCGGTTTATCTGAAATTTTTTTTTCTCTGTCGTTATCGACAAAAATGTACGCGCCTTGACGATTTTTCAAAATGTGCGAATCATGAAAATTTTACATGAATCATCGAAATATTAAATATTTATGAAAAATGCCGAAGAAATCGCCAGCCCTAATGATTTACTCCGAAAAATGGTTCTCACAAAATTCAAAAAAAAAAAAAAATGTTCAATTTTGATGGGAAACGCCAAAAGAATGAGTTCGGGTCAAATTGACCCAGTATTCGCAAATTGCTGTCGCATGGAAAAAATGTGAGAATCATGAAAATTTGACAAAAAATATTCAAACGATGAAAAACGCCAAAAGAATGAGTTCGGGTCAAAATGACCCAGTTTCGCGACGAATTAAATGCTCAAAAGGCTATATAAATCGCGAGCGTCATTCACATGCCTCCGTATATTCGCGATTAACGTTCTAATATTTATAAAAATCAACGTTACATAAAATCGTTCATCAGTAAAAATAGAAGAGAAAAATATGAACTGGGCGAAGGAAATGCGATGATGTGAGATTTAAATCGCGATCTCTCGTACAGGCGAAGCTGCACAGCCACGATATCGAATGAGAGCGAGTGTTTGGATTCGTGCAATGCATGCTAAGACGAATCTTAAGCAATATCGCACACGAAGATGTAGGCTAATGTTTGCACTTTCGGTTAATGATAATTTATATGGTGTAAGCGTGCTCGCAATACCTGAGGATCCTTAACATATTGCGGAGCATATATGCACACGTGACAGAGAGAAACAAGAGCAAAGGGAGAGTGAGAAGAATTATGTGTTTCTAAATCTCATTACACATGAAGCAAGGCTAAGAAATAGAGTGGTGAAAAAAATCATGCAACCGTTAAAACAAATTTCTCACAAGGTATGAGAAGATGAGATTGTGAAGCTGTTGGTATAGTTACGGAGGCGGAACAAAAATTAGGATTTTTCCAACAGCAACGTTGAGAGAAAAAGGAACTATAGCTCGTCGTCCAATTCTATGGGGAAACGTCATGGACATTTGTGTCAATCTATTCGTGCACTGTGCACGAAAAAAAACTCAAGGTATTGCTATCTCGAAACGCATTTATTTGGAATTTTGTCAGAATTTTTAGTAAAACCGTTCTTGCGGCACCAAAACTAAAAATTTTTTCCTGTGAAGAAAAATTTTCTCACGTTTATAGAATTCGAGATATTTAATTTTCCAATTTTTTCCATCCAAACGCTCGTAAATTTGAGTCGCGATTCGTTAAAAAGTTGCAAGAAAAAAAACTCAAGGTATTACTATCTCGATACGAATGTATTTAGAGTTTTGTCAAAATTTTTTGTATAAACGTTCTTGGTACCAAAAGTAACATTTTTTTCCTACGAAGAAAAATTTTCTGACGTTTACAATAGGCGATATTTAATTTTCCAATTTTTTCCATCTAAACGCTCGTAAAGTCACGATTCGTTAAAAAGTTGCAAGAAAAACAAAACAAACGTCAGAAAAATTTTCTTCACAGGAGAAAACTGTTAGTTCTGGTGCCAAGAACGTTTGAACAGAATTTTGCAAGAAATTTTGTATCGTCATAGTAATGCCTTAAATCAACGTAGCTCCGAATATCGGTGGAATGATAAAAATGGCGAAATTTGTTGTTTCAACTTCTAGGCAGTACCGGTCGAATGAAGGTCTTGACCAAAATGGTTTCAATCGGCAGCGAATCGTCGTCGAGTCGATTTTTCTTAATTAATTTAAAAATTAAAGAGTCACGTCGCATTATCATAATTCCGGAAGTCTGCGATTAAAATCCTCGAGCCACGTGTATGCGGAGACGCATAATGGACACGAATACGCAGACTGCAGATTGCCAGGCTCGATGTAGTACTGCACGTATTGCTGGCATGTGTGTAAACTCGTTCATAGAGTGCAAACTTACACTTACACGCACGAGCTTGTGTCTCGGGAGTAGCATCCGAGGAGGCAAAGTAACGTAACTGTTGAAGAGTGAAAGTCTTTTGCAAAGTGGGACGCACCGAGACTGCAATATTATTTATAATTTATAATAATTAATAAATAAAGCATTTATATAAAGGTGTCAGATGTCCGAAACGATTCGCACATAAACGTGTACATGTATATTTATGGTATGCATGAAAATGCACATAAAATAAACAGCACGTTTTCCAAAAGAAGCAGCAGAACCGTCTTCGCACTCATTGTTTTGTCGCGGAACGAGGTTAGCTTCGCATATGGATTTTTCGGCATCATTCCCACAGCAATGTTTGTCAAATTCTCGAGTTTTATTTCAAAACGAAAATAAATCTAAAGTTTTAATTGACATTTTCCAAAAATTGATTTCTAATCAGAAATAGATCGATTTTGCCTATCGAGCAACTTTCAATCGTGGCCTCGAAAGGTCAATAATTTTAGTGCGTGCACTGAAAACCAAATTTTGTTGAAAAAGATCGATATTTTGTGCGATACGTTCGATCAAACGTTTTTTTTTTTAATAATCCCAAGAAATTTTCTCAAAAGTCTCTCAGGAAGCTAATTTTTGTCGTTCCAATCGTCAATTTTGCTGACGATTCCGTTAAAAACCGAATTTATTGCCAAAATAAGCAGGAAAATTTTGATATTTTTTAAAAATATTTAGTTTACCGTCTTCAAAAAAATATCGACGATTTAAAAAAAATTTGTTTTCAGTGTGTAACGCAATTTCACGACTGAACGTGCGATTACATCGATAAAACTTGTAATTATTTTTTCACTTTTCTCTTGTCGTGCTTCGTTTTTTCTCGAATCAATAGAACCGGAAGTTATGCGCGCGGCGCAGTGTTTACACAAATAATCACAAATAAACGTGCGAGGCGTTGCGTGCTCATACGCGACGCACATGTTTGAACACGCGATAGATTTTAATCACGTCTGTCATTTCGACGATGAGATTTTTTCTACAAAAATTAGGCTTCAACATGCTGAAAGATGAGAAACGAAAAAAAAAGCAACAAAAATCATCACGTTGGCCCCTTTGATCATCGTTAAAAAGTTGAATTTCTCCATTCGAAGGCGCGCGCGTACTTTCACATTCGATAACAGTGCTAAAAAATTCTTTCACCTGCGGGCATCGTTTATGCGCGAAATTTCAAGTTTCGTGTATCGCCGGCTCTCTTCGAAGGTTAATATCGAATATAATAGCTTTTTCTACAAAAGTATTTCCGCGAGTGTAAATTCAATGAATCGTGTTGCCAACAATATTAAATTATGAATTATTCATTCCTTCCTACACAGCTCTCGTATAAATACTCCATTATTTTTAAAAACCGTTGTGTCGTTCTCCATTCTAAAGAAATGCTATTTTGTATGATCCATAAGAGTAGCGCCGGGACAAACAATGAGGGTATAATCTTTTTTTTCGATTAATCAGAAACGATCGGCTATAATTCTGAAAAAATGAGCGATATTGGCACAGAAACAATGGTCGCATTAATAATTTATCAATTCTACCGCGAACGTATTTTGACCGAAAAAAAAGTGTTTCCTTTCATTTTGTATCGATTGTCACTTTTTTATCGCGAATAAAATCGACGCGCTTACGAAATTAATTTACGCTTCGAAATTGGAATATCGGACGCTCGTTTTTCAAGAATTCCCGCTTCTCGCAGTATCGCATGCATCTCTGGATTCCATATTGTGTGTGTGTACAGTGTTGTATAAAAAAAAACAAGCACAAGTATGGCAAGTGACAGGCAAGACGTTACGACCTGCGATTGTTCGGCATGCCGAGAGATTCGTTTACGTTTCAATAAAATCCTCGTGGTTTTGGAAACGTACGGATGGCTTTTGGACACTTATATAGTGGTTAGTAAACAATCGAAATTTAATTGACAAGGCTGCGATGAAACATCGGGCAAGAGATCGCATTGCACGGAAACTATAACCTCACGAACGAAGCTCCACGTTACCATCGAACATCACACACGAAATCCCGAGATCGCCACGTCGATTCGATAATGTTTGAATTTACGTGCAGTGCCATCTTCGGTGGACTAGGTCCAAGTTGAACGCGACGAGAGCAGTGCATATAGGCGCGGCCAAAATTTTATTTAAAAACTTTTACCAAGAGATTCTCGAACGGCTCGATTGTTTTTCAGGATTTCTTCGTGGATGATGTTTGGGATAAACTGCCACCGAAATGGAGAAACAGCTTGGGTGACGTTAGTCCCGAAGAGTTGGGAAAATGGGTGAAAGGAACCGAACCAAAGTAAGTCCGCCAGGATTCCTTCTGTTTTATTGCATCAATTAAGATTTTTCGTTGCTGTTTGGAAACTCTCTTAATTACTCTTACGTTAATTATTATATTTATTATTCGTATTACGTAGTTTTCATTTTGTTTTTATTCAGTACACGTGTCTGGCCCCTCTCATTGTTGGCCTTACGGAAAACTATAAAATCATTAGAAATAAATCGAGAGCATGAAAGTAGAGAAACACTCGGCTGTAGTGGAGCCCAAAAAGCTGCAAAATTGGTAAATAGTCGATCAGAAAGATCGGATTTGTTGCTTGGAACGAAAAGGAAATTCATCGATCCGGAGCATCAAAAATTGTTCACGAAATGCGTGAAAAAAAAAAAGTGCCATGAAATCGAAAATATCGCAGAGGTAGGCCATGAAATTTTCCTTTTTCCAACCGTTTCCTCGATTTTGTTTCGGTTCTTTGAATCCTGTGCCTGTTCAATTTATTTCCAAAGGTTGCGTCGGAATGTGCGAAGATGGCAAAGTGCGAATGTATCGTGGATATTGGCGCGGGCCTGGGACACTTGGCTCGAACATTGGCATACAATTACGGTCTGTGCGTCGTGTGTTTGGAGCAGAATGAATCGCTTTCGGAACAAGCAAAGTATGCAACTCGTTGAATGAAAAATAAACGTAGAAAAAAAATAAGAAGATTGAGATTTAATTATAAATTTTGATATTTAGAATTTTTGACGAGAGATTATTGGGTCGACTGAAGAAGAAAATGCCAAGCATTTTGGCAAAAAATCCTCGGCACATTTCCACCAGAATCGTGGAATCCGATGTTCTCTGTGAAATTTTGATGGAAAAATTAAAAAATGAATTCTCCAACAATTTCACTTGCGACGGAGCGAAACGTGGCTTCGGACTCATCGGACTTCACACTTGCGGGGATTTAGCTGCCAATCTAATTCGATTGTATTCGCAGAAAAACGACATCAAATTTATTTGCATCGTTGGATGTTGCTACATGAAAATTACCTGTGGGTAAGTTTTCAGAAATATGTTTCACATTTTTTTCCTTTTTTCGTCGCCCGACCAACGTAGTCTACAAAAAAAATCTAATTAATTTTTCTTCTTTTTTTCGAAGGATCAATGACGCGGGGTCGTTTGGTTATCCAATGAGCAATTATGTCTCAACGATCAAGAATCACAAATTCTCATACGCTGCTTTAGAAGTAGCTTGCCATGCCATAGAAAATTATTGTGACAAATTGATAACCGGCGACTATCAGGATTCCTTGGTAATGACGAAAACATTTTCAAGTTTCGTCGTCTCTTTATAATTCTCATACAAAGTCCACGATCTTGTTATTTCATGATTCTCAGGTCCATGCTTACCGAGCGACATTGGAAACGATACTTGTACGTAGGGGGGGAAAAACTATGAGACGCTCGCACCTGAAAAATGTGAAACTGAAAGAGAACATGACGTTTGAAAGGTACAGAAAAAAATGAGCAACTACTCCCATGTGCCTTTTGAGATTTTCGTTTCGTCGGCGTCAAACGCCGAGACTCTTCGATGCGATATTCGGCGATAAAATAATTCAGCGGATTACAGTCCCGAAGTTTCGATCGACGACAGCCTGTGTATGAATCTTTGTGGATTTTTTTTCAGATACTGCACAACGGCTACCGAAGATTTGCATCTGGAAAACCGACCAGATCCCGAAAACTACAAGTCTGTTGAGGTGAAAAGATGTTTGCAGCGTTGGCGCCAAGTCGTTTCTTTTGGGACACTGCGATTTTTACTTGCCCCGCTAGTTGAAACTGCTGTATTGTTTGATAGATTTTTGTATTTATCGGAGAAAAATTTGCGGCCCTCGTTACGACCGATATTCGACCCGAGAATATCGCCCAGAAATATTGTTTTGACTTGTTGCAAATGAGCAAATAAATATTTATCCATTATTCGTTATTTACGATCTTATTATTTTTTTGCAACTTTTTTTTTCCTCAAAATTTGAAATTTCGCGGCCATACATCGATATCCCGACCGCCAAACTTATATATATATCGAAAAATCGAGAAATCGACAACCGCGCGAAAAATAATAATCGATTCTTACAACCAAAGAAATCGATTATGTGGTAATCGATTACAATCGATGTAGTTTACATTTCACGAGCTATTTTCCCAACGACGAAACCGTTTCGAAAAGATTTTTTTTTTTTCTTCACCTTGTTTGCCTAAATTATAACGAAATTCGATAAGAATCAATACTTTTCTATAAAGTATATTCTTAAGTCATTCTCCTTGAATGCAATTGGCTGCAATCGTTAAATTACGTCGAAAGAATTGCACGCACGTGCCAATTCCGAGGTTAGAATGATCCGTCTCCGAAATTGTTCGAAGGAATAGTTTTTTCAAAGAGAGAGAGAATATAATGCTTTCGAAAATGTTGCCACCGAGCGCAATGGAAAAACAATCTCCGCATACGAATTCCAAAAAGAAGAATAAACAAGGGAGTGAGAAAACAAATGAAAAGGACTGCGATAAAACTGTAACGAAAAACCCCGCAACGCCTTGCGTTAATTCAAATTGGGAAAAATTTCAAAGTGTCGTTGGGCAACAAGATTCAACGGAAAAGCAACCGAAACGACAGCACTCTCATCCTACCAAAAGTTCAAGTTCACATAAGAAAACACCAAGAATGGTCGTTCCCGTACGTTCGAGTGAGGTAACAATTTTCTCTATTTATTTTCACTCCTTCCAAAACATTTGCTCGAGACTAGAAAAAATTCTTAATTCCTAACCTCAAAATCGTCAATTTCGTTTACGTTTACGTCAGAAATTGCAAAACATATTAAAAACTTGTCGTTCCATTCGCATCTCGAGCTGATCTCCAACGATTGATTGTCAGGTAAACAAAGCCAACAATATTTTCGTCCAAGATGAGTCAAAGTTAAACAAAGAATTAACAAAGCAAATAGCCATGGACTGTGAAATGGTGGGCATCGGTGACGGAACAGAGAGTATGTTGGCGCGAGTATCCCTGGTGAATCGTCACGGAGCTTGCGTATACGACAAGTACGTCAAGCCGAGAGAAAAAGTTCAAGACTACAGAACGGCGGTGAGCGGAATTCGTCCGCACCATTTGGTTAACGGAGAAGAATTCAAACTGGTGCAAATTCAAGTTGCGGAGATGTTGCGTGGCAGACTGCTGGTAGGACACGCATTGAAAAACGATTTGGACGTCCTGTTCCTGTCGCATCCAAGGAGACACACGAGAGACACCTCGCGCTACAAGCCGTTCAGAAAATTAGTTAGAGGAAATACTCCGAGTCTGAAAAAATTGGCCTCCGAGTTATTGGGCCTCGATATCCAAAGCGGTGAGCACAATTCCGTCGAAGATGCCAGAACAGCCATGCAATTGTACATTCTGTACAAAAACCAATGGGAAAATGACGTTTATCCTAAATCCAGTGGGCGTTGAACCATCCGACAGAATACCATATATTTATATATTTATATTTGCGCCTTTTCCATGTCGACAAATTTCCAACATAAATTCCCCCTCGATCGATAAAAAAGTCCTTCAAGATTTATAAAATCACACAAACCATTTCGTACTTTGAAAAACACGTTTCTCAAACGTTTCATGTACATATTATACCAATCATACGCCATGATTCATTATAAGTGTTACGTATTGTAATAAAGTTAATTTTTTCCATAATTTTTCATCAATTTTTGTTCATTTATTTCGAGCCGCGTGTCCCCGTGTCTTGATTCAACCGATTCACTATTTTTCGACCTCCGAATAAAGGAGAACACATTATCAATTTTCAGTATTATTCCGACCCAATCGACAGAAAAAGAAAGTTTATGCTAATTTCGAAGGAATTTTGAAAGTTGACAAAATGTAATACGTTTTTTCCGAAATCCCTCGATTGCAGCCTGGTTATGATGATTATGAAGGAGAAACGAAGCAGCAACAAGAAACATCGTTATCACTGCGATATACATTCGGGATAGGTCGAAGGTCAATCATCTCGTTAAAAAAAAAAAAAAAAAGAATCCAACAGATCGAGGGAAAACAAAATCACGTTGAAACAGTTGCCAGAGATCGTCGTATCGTAAAGACTCTCCCCAATAGATACTTTGTTACTTTGCTCTAATCCCACTCACGAGTCATTCTCCTTTCTCACTCGTGGAGCAACACTTCGTAAGTTCGGGTGTAGGAGTGAAAAAAAAATCTTTTTATATCTTTACCATCTGTCGTTCGAATCTGTTGAGCGTTGTGCTCTTGCTCACTATCGTAGATAACGTGAAAATATTTTTCTATCGTGAATTCGGCTACACGTGTGCCTTTATTTCCTTCAGCAAGATTTCAGATTTCTTCGTCCGCTGCATGGAAAAATCTGAATCGACGCAAAAACGATTATAATAATTATTACCGCGATTACAACGAAGCGAAAATTTTTTTTCGCTCAACAAGCCTCCCCAAAGTCCGGGTTTACAGATAATTGTTGACTGATACGAGAAAGTGGCGATTAAACCTTCCCAACGAGACTTGTATTTCAGCTCTCGAACGTTTCACTTTCATGGCATATCTGTTTTGTGAGAGAGTCGCGAGCGTACATTCAATTCGAAAGGAAACTCGCTGTATAATTTCCACCGGACCACATTTTTGAGAACGGACCATTTTTCAAATACGTCTTCCAAAGTGAAATCCGCTCCAGCTCACCACCAATTGAAATTCGAACATAGTGGTGGCGAACCAGGACTTTTTTTTGAAATTAAAAAAAAAAGGAAAAATAATCAAGGATGCGTGTGGCTGTGATTGGCGCGGGTTCGGCAGGACTCGCAGCTCTCCGACATTGTACTGACAGCACTTTCAGTCGGGATAACAAATCCATCAAAATCACGGAAGTCGTATGTTTCGAAAAAACTGACAAAATCGGTGGTACCTGGGTTTACGAAAAAAACGTTGGCCTCGATGCTTATGGCTTACCCATTCACTCGAGCATGTACGACAGCCTGAGGTAATAACGAACAAAGTCATTTTTTCATTTATTTAAACGTGTTTCATTTAAATAATCAGTGTAAAGTTTTAAATTTATAATAAAATAAATTTTCTACTCGTTCCAGAACGAATCTGCCCAAAGAAGTGATGGGTTTTCCTGATTTCCCTGTATCGATAACTGAACCAAGAAGCTATTTGACTCGGACTGAGATCCTCGATTTTTTGAATCGTTATTGCGACAATTTTAAACTTGGAAAACACATTCGCGTGAGTTGCCTCATTTTTACAAATTTTTTCAACATCCGAAATCGAAAGGGTTGCGAAAATGTACGAACGACTTTTTTGTTCAGTTTCATCACAACGTCGAAAGCGTGGAGCCACTCGGAGTTGCCGGTGAGACCGGAAGCAACCTCGCAGCTCCAAAATGGTCGGTCAAGGTCAGGGACTTGACGAACAAAGAAATATTGAAGGACGAGGTATTCGATGCAGTTATGGTTTGCAATGGTCATTATTTCGAGCCGAGTGTGCCTTCCATAAACGGTCACGATGTTTTCAAAGGCCAACAGCTTCACAGTCACGATTATCGTGTGCCTGATACGTTCGAGGGAAAAACTGTTGCCGTTATCGGTGCCGGTCCTTCGGGTATACCAAATAAACTTTTCCACATTTATTTTACTTCACGATTTCACGAAAAAATTCGCTATTATTGAAAAAAAAAAAAAAAAAAGTACTTCAATTCTCCTTGGGGTTTAACAACAGGCATGGACTTGGCTCTGGAAATATCGAAGAAGGCTAAACACGTGATACTCAGTCACCACAGCAAAGATCCTATTCGCACAATATTTCCAGCCAACGTTGTCCAAGTAATTATTTCTCATCGTTTCTAGTTTTTCATTCCAAGCTCCATAATGTCGCTCCAGTAATCGCGTTTTTTTCCCCCCAGAAACCGGATATTAAAGAGCTGACAGAAAACGGTGTGATTTATTGTGATGGAACGAGTGAATCGGTGGACATGATATTTTACTGCACAGGTACACGTTGATATTGAGTGAATCACCATTTTTCAATACTCTCAAAAGAGAATTCCCACAGACGCAATAATTTCCAGTCAACATTGACGAGTAGTTATTCGATTTTTCATATTTTTAGGCTACAAATACAGTTTTCCTTTTCTGGCGGAAAGTTGTAAAGTTAAGGTCGACAATAACATGGTAACTCCACTGTGGAAACATTTAGTTTCCATAGAAAATGTGACCCTTGCTTTGGTGGGTTTGCCCTTCTACGTGTGCGCCTTCAGCATGTTTGATTTACAAGTAAGTTTTCAGTCCTTTTCCCTTTGTCCGAATATCGATGGAAAATGGTCGAACAAAATGTGATCGCAGGTACGATTCCTGCTGCGATTTTGGTTGGGAGAGAAGAAATTTCCGTCGAAGGAAACGATGCTGGCTGAGGAGAGTGCGGAGCTCGCTAGAAAGAGAAGCGAAGGTCTTGACAAGCGTCACTTCCACATGATGGGACCGGAGCAAGCTCAATATTACGAGGATCTCGCAAACGTAACAGGAATAACTCCGCTGCCGCCTGTACTGACGAGCCTGCACAACGAGAGTAGCAAAAGATTTCTCGACGATCTTGTTAATTATCGAGAAGATCGTTACAAACTTTTGGACGATTACAATTTCATTAAGCTGTAAATTATAAAGAAAAGATAATCGAATAATACGAAGCCCATGAATTTTTTCAAATCATCGAATTATCTCTATTCAAGATAGATAAAATACAATATTTTTCTCTATGATGATGCCACCGTTTTTGACAATGATATAGTACAATAAAGCGAGTGGTATAGATTATTGTTCACTACGAGATATTGATCATTTATTTTATTCACTTAATCGCATATATATATATATCTATACGATGTATATGAATATATATATATACACACACACACTCAGCATCTTGTTTGTTTTTTTTGTATTTCGTGTATTATCCATGATTTATGTTCAGCTAGTAATAAATTATAAACACCTCGCTATCGTTATATCGAATTTCTTCCATTTCTTAGATTATTTTCTCCGTCTTTCTCGCTCGTTTTTTCTTTCTATAATTCATACACGTCAAACCATAGAAATCTCTCAACTACATCAAATTTTCTAACGAATTTTCGTTATTTTCACGTTTTTTTGCTTTTTTTTTTGTTTTGTTTCTCTCTTTCGCGCTCTCTTCTTCGTACATAATAAATCCTGCACTAGGCGAAATATCGTGACATCGTTAAAGATTGCCATTTTACAACTCTAAACGATAGTCTCTATTATTTACACAAATGCACACAGAAATTGCAGGGTGTGTTATTGTTGTTGATGATTTTTCGGTTTTTTGCCTGTTTCTTTTCTGTTTCGCGTTTAGTTACGAGTGACTCAATGTTGAAGGGAGTCGATGGTGATGGAATCTTAACAGTCAGGCAATCGTGTCTCTTTTTTTACGTTAGAAAATTTCACTGTCGCCCAGTTTGGGCTCTTCTCGCGGATCGTAGGAATTTTTCCAAATCGTTACGATTTTAAAAAGATTTTACACGACAATCGTCACGCATCGATGAAAAATCTACGAATTTGCGCACACGAAAGAAAGTTTCGCAATCGCAGGGTTTTTCGTTTGACTCTTGGTAGGGACAGAACAAGAGAGCTGTTGGCCGGGAGTGAGGGCAACGAATTCTTGCGGTTTAAAATCAAAGAAAAAGTACGAAATACAAGAATTTTGAAGATTTGTACCGAACGATTTGGCAAGCACGTTGGAAATTGACTTTTAATCGAAAGAGACGATTCCCTCGCTCCCTCAAAACAGCGCGATCGAATTTACGGAAAATGCGGTCGCCCGAAAAACTCATCGAATCGAGGTTTCAATGCACTGCATTTTTTCCACATAAAATAATAACAGGATCTGCGAGGGAACTCGCAAAGTTAAATCTTTTGCGCAATGAGTGAGCACACGTGAATTTTGTTCTTTTTTGATATCTTTTCCTTTTTTTTCGTTTGTTAACACAATTATTTACTAAGAATACAAAGTACTTTGCGTGCGTTATTCTATTTCCTTTTTCTCCCATCTTTTTTCTTCATTTTATTTATTCACTTATTTTGTTATCCGGCAATATTGTATAAAGGAAGGCATTCTCAATTATCCTTAAGTGGCAAACGACTGCGTAACAGGATATTCACGCGTCAAACAAACGGACGAATGATAAAAACGGGGCGAAATGAAGTTTTGCGAAGGAGGAATTATTCGTTGACAGCGGAGCGGAGAAAAAAAAAGTAATAAAAAATGAAAAGAAAGTAAAAGGACGTTGATGAAATGAATTGAATCGATTTGTTGGTTGGTTACTTCGTAGCCGCGATGGGAAGATGCCAATGAATAGTAACACGTGCATTCGTTATTTCGAAGACAAACTGGCTTACTGGCAGCCGCAATAATTACTTTTCCTTTCCTTTTGTTTTCTCTCTCTCTCTCTCTCGGACTTTTTCCATCTCGTATTCTCGTGATTCTTACATACATTAGGGAAGAGCTAAGCTATAGTACAAACTGTATACCCCCCCGTGCCGTTTAATCGCAGCTAAATTCAATGTACACAAATCTAAGAGTTGTCATTTTCATATTGTTTCTTGTTCTTTTATCATTTTGTCGTTTTTCTTTCATCTTTCCTGTATAGACATGCATTATGACAATTATATATAATTATATTTCTTTAATGAACTTGATGGATCACTCAGCGAGAAACGAGACAAGCGAACATCAGCCCACACGTTCCTCGGCTAAAAGATAAAGATTTGGGAAAAGAAACTTGGCGGTTTGCTTTTCTTTAGTCCCGTGAAAAGTTTTACTTTATGTACAACGGCCGTCGGGCCTTGGTAAGAAAAAAAAAAAAAAAAATAGAAATAACAAATAAAAATCACGCACGGACGTTAAATCTTGGCCGGGAGATTTCCTCCCCCGCGGTAGAGAAATTCTCTCTCAGTCGGCCCGATTAAAACGACCAAAGTTCTGATATTCTCTCTTCTCGTAATTGAGAAATATCAACGTTTACGTTACGAACGATCGATTACACACTTGAGGACGCTCGTGAGGAAGGAACACTAGGAGTTTGCGTTCGGCGGTGGTGGCCTCCGGTCGTAATCCCTCCTGTAATCTTTACTCGCTCGCCAATCACTCGGGTATCCTTCGTTCTGATACCCTCGACCACGAAAATGACCTTGTGGCATTTCCGACGATGGGTAACCAGCCGGACCACTCGCGTTACCGTAACCTCCTGGACCTCCATACCCGTATCCTCCTTGAGGCCCCGAAGGATATCTATTGTAATATTCGCTGGAAAAAAAAAAACAAGATTTATCAAAATTCCGCATCAAAGATTTCGTTTTGTTTTTTTTTTTCGTTTCTTTTTTTTTGATATTCCAGAATGTTCACAAATTTGCCAAGTATCCAAGTTTGTGAAAAATGAAATATTCTTTTATTCTGGTTGGGAATACGGAATAAATAAAAACTTTGATCGTTTCTTCAATTTTTATATTCGAAAGACTGAAATGAATGATGAATTTTCGATAAATAATGGAATCTTACTTTCGTTTGTCGTTTATGTGCATTCCACGGTCACGATCCCGATCTCGTTCTCTGTCCCGGTGATAACCACCTGGCATTCTACCGTACGATTCGATTCTTTCGCGTTTGTGCTCACTAAACCTGTAAGAAAGTGAGATTTTTATTTTTGCATTACAGTTTTTGAGATTAGAGTTAAAACTGAATCGTCGCGGAGAGTCTCTTTTTTGTTTGCTGCACGGAGAGAAATTTATATTGAGCAAAAACATAGTAATTTATCATGTTGAAATTTGCATCGTTGCACAATGCAACGAAATTCTCTTTTTTTTTCTCCAGCAATGCTCATAATTATTATTCAATATTTTGTCCGGACAATAAAACGATCGTCTCGTGCGACCGAAAAACCCAATCGACACGAAAAATTGCCATGATATTTCAAGTTCAATAAAAATTAACATGTTTTTGATAAAGTTTCTCAGAGGCTCGATACTGTCACCAGAAAACTATGGTGACATGGTAATTTTTCATACAAATTTATCTCCGTGTGTAGAGAAATGAAAAAAAAAAGAAACCTGTTATCTCGGGGATCTCTGAGGTCTCTGGCCGGAGGCCAATGATCCTCCTCTCGACTGCCACTGTAATGTCCACCTGCGGCGTACCCGCCGCTGTCTCTTCTGATCCTCTCGTCCTTGTTGGCAGCGGATAATCTGTCGATACTTCTTTCGCCATGATTCGGTCTGTCTCTGTCACGATCTCTGTCGCGGTCACGTTCACGTTTTCCCTCTTTGTGCTTGAGTTCCTTGGGCTCTTTTTGCCTCGATGCATCGAGGCTGTTGGAGGTCGAAGTATTGGAATTTGGCGTAGAAGGAATCGGGGTGATTGTGAGACCTCCGATCGTGACGCTCGTCGCGTTGGAACTATTTGCCGCGGCGACTGCGCTCGCTGTGGTAACGTGCTTTTTACTCGGAATGCTGCTGTTGGAATTTTCCTCTATTTCTTCGATCCTTCGTTTGGCGGATCTTGATTTTTCAGCGTTACTCGTTTCCGCGTTTTCGCGTTTCTCGTGTTTTCTCGAGTGTCCCGTAAGTGGCTCTTCCTTTTTCTCTGGACTGGAGGACGCTCCTTCTTCGCCGGTTCTCATCGCGTGTTTGTAAAGTTTGTAGAGCTTTTTCGCATCGAAAACCGTGAATTTCGAGACAAAGTACCACAAATTGCTCCGCCACTCTTTTATTTGTTCGGGATCTTTGTATACGGACAAACACGTGTTTATCTGATTGCCGATTTGTATGAGATACTGGCGAGTACGATCGAGCTGATCGGCTTCGCTCAGAGCCTCCTCGGGCTTGTCGAGAGCTTTGAGAGCTTTTTTAACGGGACGCATTTTCTCCTTGCATTCGTTAAATATCGAAGGATCCAAACCGCCCAATACGTCGAGAGCCCGGGGCTCGTTGTTCGCCGTGAAATGCATCGGTCCGACCGCTTGTTTGTTATTTTTTTTGTTTCTCTTGTTGCCTTCTTTCTTGTCCCTCTTGGGTCTCTTTTTTCTGTCCTCGATCGCACCGTCGCTTTCCTCCTTCGTCGTTGGTTCCTTCCTCGCCGCCGCCCCCGCCCCCCCCCCCCCCCCCCNGCCACCGCCACTTCTTCTTCTCGCTCTTTTTTAACCGCAAGTTTATCCACTCTTGGCTTTGGTTTTTTGCTCTCGTCGCCCGAACTATCCTCTTCGACTATTATTTCTTTCGTTATCGCGCTTTTCACTTCTTTCTGCTTTCTCGGCTTTCTCATTCTCGTTACACCGAGCTTGGCGTCCATTTGCTTCTTCAAAACTTTCAATAAATATTCCGCTCGCGCGTTCAATTGTTTCAACCGAGGCTTCGTGTCGTTTGGAAGAATTTTATCCCCCAGCTTCAAACTCGGGTCCATTTTAATCGCCTCCCACGAACCCATACCGTGGGCATAAATTCCTCGGAGCAACCTCGAGTCGTCCTCCGAAGTCCAGTCGCAATCGAAATTTGCTGTTTTTAGCTTAGCGTCGAGGTGCCAATTTGCTCGTTGTTCCGGATCTGCTGGTAACGCTTGATCCAACGGCTCGAGTTCTTTCGTCGCTGCTGACAAGGATTTCGCGTTTACCATCACACCCCCGACCTTGAAAGTCGGTCCTTTGCCTCGTTTTCTTCCTTTGCCCTCCTTCGCAGGCTTTTTGCCGTCTTCCTCGGCAGCTGCGGCCGCTGCGGCAGCCTTGTTCTCCTTGGCGATGCTCTCGAACTCGGCGATACAAGCTTCGCACCTCGTCCGCAATTGTTCAGCGAGCCATTTCAACTCGGTAACTGGTTTTTCCTGCAATTCGGCATCGGCAGCGATATCGTCGATTCTCTTTGCCGGAGCAGTGAATTTTTTGTAACTTTTGACGAAACGACGAATTTCGACGTCGGTGAAACTCTTGACAACCTCGCGAGGCAAAACTCTCGGTCTGCCACGTTTCTTTGGCCGATCGTCGTCGTCTTCGTCCTCCTCGGAACCGTCCGCGTCGCTTCCTGTTTCGTCATTATCGTCACTCTCTTCCGATTGCATCTTTCTTCGTTTTCTTCCTCGCTCTTCTCGACTCGATTGATTCAACTGTTGAAGGGTCTTTCGACTCCTCGGCGGTAAATACAAATCTTCCATTTCCTTCGATTTCTCGTGTTCCTCGACTTTGGCACGAAAATTTTCGGGAATTATTTCCGCCCAGTCTTTGCTCTCGTCGTCGTTGTCAGCCGTTGCCAGCAGTGGCTCTGGTTCTTCCTCGAAAGCAGCGAAACTCGCCACTTTGAAAGCGGATAAAAGTTCGTCCCCAACGGTCGCCGGTGCCTCGTCCCGTGTCTCAGCTCTTCGCAATATTTCGTCAATGTCACAGGTCGGTTCCTCGTCGCCGTCCTCTTCGTCCTTGAACAATTCTTCCGCACCGAATTTGAGAATGGCGTTTAGGTCTTCCTTGTTGAAGGGATTATTGTTCGTCCCAGGGCTTTTCTTGTCCAGTACCGTACGACCGGTCGTGTCCATTCTCTGGATAACCAAATGATCAAGCACCATTTTCTGTTTGGCACGCTCGACGATCTCTTCCTCGACCGAGTTTTTCGTAACCAAACGATAAATATTAACTTGATTCTTTTGGCCAATACGATGAGCTCGTGCTTGGGCTTGAAGATCATTTTGAGGATTCCAGTCGGAATCGAAGATTATGACGGTGTCCGCTGTGGCGAGATTGATGCCGAGACCACCGGCTCTCGTCGACAGCAAGAAGCAAAAGTCGGAAGAGCCTTCGGCGTTGAAATGATCCAAAGCTTGTTTCCTCAATTCTCCCTTTATACTTCCGTCCAAACGTTGAAAAGGAAAATGTCTTTTTTGTAGATATTCACCGAGGATATCGAGCATCCTAACCATTTGGCTGAAGATCAACACTCTGTGTCCAGTTTCGCGCAATCTGACCAAAAGTTTGTCGAGTAGAACGAGTTTGCCGGAGCCTCGTATGATCGACTGGAGATAATCCTCGTCGGCGTCCCTCCTATCGGATTCCATGGGTTTTGTGAGAAACGCGTGATTGCAGCATTTCTTCAGTTCGATGACGATATTTATGAAGGTCATCGTCGAGCCTTTGACACCTTTTCTCAAGGCGTTGTAATTCTTAGTCAAAATCCATTTGTAATATTGTTTTTGCAACGTGGTCATTTCGACCCGCAAAATTTGTTCGACCTTGGCGGGCAAAGATTTTTCAACGTCTTTTTTAACACGTCGCAGAATAAAGGGTTCCAGTTGCTTGTGCAGCTTGGAGTAACCTTTCTGGGCGGCGTTGTCGTGTTCCTTTTCAAATTCTTCCCAATTGTTGAACTTGCTCGGCATTATAAAGTGCAGCAAGGCCCACAATTCTTTCAAACTATTTTGCAAGGGTGTTCCGGTTATGAGAAGTCGATGATTCGTGTGAAATTCCATGAGTGCTTTGTACAATAAAGAATCGTCGTTTTTAAGGCGATGCGCCTCGTCGACGAGAATCACCGCCCAATTGAGAGCTCCGAGCAGCGCCTTGTCCTTCAGTACGATCTCGTAGGTCGTCAATATCGCGTTGAACTTTAATCTCTTGGAGCTGTAACACCATTCGTACTCGCGGATTACGTTACGCGAGGTAACGTCCCCGAGATAGGTGACGAAATTCATGTCCGGCGCCCACTGAGTCATTTCTCGTTGCCACGAGGTCATCGTCGACAGTGGCACCACCAAAAGGAACGGCCCGTAAAGCTGATGCGTGTGGAACAGATAATACAGGAAGCATATCGTTTGAATTGTTTTTCCCAGGCCCATCTCGTCCGCTAATATCACACTGTTCTCTTTGCACCACGAATGTATCATCCAGTTGAGACCGTCCATCTGATAGTCTCGGAGTACGAGCTCCTTTCCACGCCCCATGTATTCCGGTTGCGATTTAACCTGATGAAACTTTGGTCTTGATTTTAATACTTTGCAATGTTTACTCGGCGTTCTCTTCGAGTCTTCTCTATCACGAAAATCCTTAATCATCTCCGGCCACTTCCGGATTATCAACGCACCGTCCTCCCACGTAGAATCTGCGTAAGGCAAACTTTCCCATTTGCAATAATAGTCCGGATGATCCGAATCCGGCTTGTTGTATTCGGCTGTTAAAAAAAACCTTTGACTTTTATTCATGCTGCACATTTTTTTCGTCATTTGCTTGAAAATTTTTACACGGAGAGATATGCGGGTGAATTTATATCACAAAACACTATGCCACCATAGTTTTCTGACGACAGTTTCGTCCCTCTAAGAAATTTTACCAAAAACATGGTCACATTTTTCATCTAAAATTGGGCGAATAATGTCAAATTTCCGATATTTACGATAGAATTTCAACAAAAATTACCATGTTTTTGCTCAAATTTCTCAGAGGGACGAAACTCTCACCAGAAAACTATGGTGGCATAGTGATTTTTGTGAAAAATTTCCCCGCATTTCTCGCCGTGTGGAAAAAAACAAAAGTTTCAACTCGCCTATTATTCTTTCTACATTGTTGTAGCTCTTGAGAAGCTCCTGTTGCAATTCTGCCTGACATTCGAAATAATCTATGTCCTCGGGGCCGGCGTAGGCTCTCCATTGTTGAATTTCTCTCTCCCGTTTAATAAAATTATCTAATTTCTTCAATCCTTTCACCTGCGACGAAAAAAAACAACAAGTTTGTTTTCATTTTTTTTCTTTACGTTTTTTTCGAGATTTATTTCGAAACGTACTTTTTGAGCTTTCAACGATTCTTCAGACTCCCACGTATTGTGTATGTGAGACCATCCTTTCCACTTAATCAGGTACTGCATTTCGCTCTCCTCCGGGGCCAAATCTTTCGGATTTGGGTCTCCATTCTCCTCGATTGCGTATACAGTCGTAACGTTACCCGTAACTGTAATTATTTTTCATTTCATACACAGAGATTTAAAAAAAAAATGAAGAAAAAACTGAGTGAATTTTTTTTTTCTTAATAGGAAGAATTATTAATGGCAATTTACGCGAACGGACCTCCTTTTTTGCCTCTTCTTTGTGCAATAATACGCTCGATAGTTTCGGCATTGTCGGGCTCTGTTGGTTCGACCGTTGCCTCATCGACCTCCACTAAATCCTCGCTGTCCGTACCCTCGTCGCTTTGCTCCTTGTAGCTGACCGTTGTACCGGCTCTTCTGGTTATTTGTCTGAGCAAAAAACGAAGGAAATGATGTTTGATTTGATTTTGTATTAAAAAAATAAATCAACATGCGGAAAAGTTTGATTCGGTGTCGATAATCATTCGTTCTCACCTCCTATTGTCATCGCTATCGAAAGAAGAATTTTCCGACGAATCGGAAACCCGTTTTTTTCGAGATCGCGAATTTTCTTTGATTTTTTGCGCTGCTCGACGATTTATGGATTTACTGGGAGGTGGTGGTGGCGCTCGTTTGCTATCCAAATCGTCCGACTCTGAATCCGAACTCCCGGAATTCCACGAGTTTTGGGAACTGCGATAGATATTTTTTTAAAAATATTTCCATTTTTTTTTTCGTCTAACAATTTATTTTTTGCGCAAAAAATATATTAGCCCGCGAAATCCGCGATTCCCCACTTGCGGAAACGTAAGACAAAACTCAAACTGCTTACTGCCTGAAAAAATTAACGAAAAAAAAAGAAAAAAGAAAAGAATTCGCTGCTTTTCGTACTTACCTTTTTTTCTTAAACTTCTTCCGACCGTCCGAATTTATTTCCGGCGGTGCTGCCAATCTCTCAGGCTCCTTTCTCGATCTTCCCGATCTCCTGATGCCATAAATGTCTGGATTCTCCTCCCATTCTCGGCTAGATTCGCTCTTATTTCTACGCTTTGGTTCTGTGCTGTGATTCGAACTTTTGCTCTGAAAGCTATCGCTGTGTGCGGGTGCATCGGATTTTTCCGATTTTTCCGAATCCGAACCTGTCGCCGAACCGGAACCACTCGACGAGCTAGAGTCACTGCGATTGTGCAGTCGGAACAATTTCACGTTTCATTCAATTACTTCAATATTTTCTTATCACGTTTTGTTTTTTTTTTTTATCTCAATTTTTTTTTTATATTTTCTTGCTTCCTGTCTCTTCACGCCGATATATTTTCATAGCACCTTAAAATTACTACTCTCGATCGAGATATTTACTCGCAACTCATTTTCCAATTGATCTTAAGAATAAATTATATTTCGTTCCGATTTATTTCAAGATTCCATGATGCGCAGCAACAGATTCGTCGTACGTGGAAAACAACAAATCAAAACTACTCGATTTCTAAGATTTTCATTTATCGAACGGAATAATAGTCACAAAAATAAGTATTTAAAATATTTCGTTATAATTCAAAATTACGATCAGATGATCCCAATTTCTCGGATCAAATAAAAACGTTTCTCTAGGAAAAAAAAAAAAAAAAAAAAANAAAAAAAAAAAAAAAAAAACAAATTGATTTTCTATTCCGGCAAACAAAATATTTCAAAATTGCGAGCGACAAAAAAATCGATGAGAATGGTGAGACATGGTAAGAGAATCAAAGTCAACAACTACAACGGTGGATTGTGAGAAATTTATACTCCGAAATGTAAATCTCCATGAAAATAAAAAAAATTTGGTGTACTTTTGAAATTTTACTCCATTTCCATAAAAATGTCACGAGATTCAAGGTCGTTCCACGATTTCACTCGGTGACAGTAATTTTTCGGACTTTGGTTCTCCGTGAAAGAATGAAAAACGTCGAATGAGAAACTAGCAAATTGGTGCTGCATTAATTAAGCCACGGAGTTACAAACTAAATGTTTCTTTAATTGCTATAGAATGGACATTTTTCTTGAGGTAATAAAAAGCAATAAAATACCCACCTATCGCTTCCGGAACCCGATCCGGAATTACTGCCAGAAGAGCTACTGTCGCTTTTGCTCTCATTGTCAGAATCTGAGCCCGATTCCTTGCCGGATTCTGATTCTGTTTTCTGAAATGTATAATCAATAAATACGTCATCGAATTAAAATCTGGCTCGCTCGAATTTTATTTTAGCCTCCGTTGTTGTTTGGAATATTTATTTTTGACATTCACGCATTTTCGATCGCACGAGTATATTTTTATTATTTCAGCCACTGCGCCTTTCGTCGATTCGCTATTTTTCAATATTCCAACTTGTCGGAACGACGCTCTACCGCCGACCACCATTTTGTTGACCAAATCCGCCATCTTGATGATAATACGAATGTTACAAGTCGAAGCGTTTACATTTGCCATTTTTGAGTTTAAATATTCGCCCGACTATAAATATTGCTGCGTACAAATTTCAATTGCATTTTCCAATGCTTACGATTTTTGTTAAAAAATAAATGTTTTTTTTTTTTTCATTTGAAACGTCCTGCAGTTTTTCGCAATTTTACATTGCCAATTCTACTTTTTCAGACGTTTGACGTAACGATTTCTTTCACTTTCAAGATTCATTCGTGTCTAAATAATTAGAATAGTCAAAAAATACCAATTGCTTCACCGCCGCTCCATTAATCACGTTTCTCTATGCAAAGCAACGCATCAATTTTTTTTTCTCATCGACGAACCTTAGCGGCGTAAAGAAAAATCGTTGAATCCTTACAATCAATTATTTTACATTCCCCGGTACTCGGAGAACAAAGTTTCATAAAAGGTACAGGGTTTTGTCATAAATTACACTCCGATGGTGCTCAACATGTTTATTCAAACAATCAAATTGTACAATAACATTTTGTAACAGCTGGCATCGTAAATTAAGTAAAAAAAAAACAATGAATTCCAAATAAATGTACAATTTTGTTTAGATTTCTGGTCTGGGAATTTTTATGTAACGACCAACTTGCGGGTTATTTGAAAATTGGAACCAAGAGGACAACGGCAAGAGTTTTAAATCTTGTGAAAACCGAGTGGAAATCGACAAGAATTTTCTTGCTTCATTTATCTCGTCACAATTTAGAAAATTAGACGACGATTGAAATTTTTAAAAATTTTGTCCCATTAAATTTTCTAATTGAAGAAAAAAAAATTAAACAATACTGCAAGACGTCGAGTTGACGAGTAGAAAAAAAATGTCTGGTTGATAAAAATGCTCGTGAGAGAAATTGTTGCTTTCTTCAAACGCAAATACTTTTGGCTGGTTGTAATTTAGTCTCATGGCTTTGTCCAACTGGGACGGTATTTGGTTGATTATTTGGGGGAAGAAAAATTGGGGAAAATGTGACGTCGGAGGAAATGCAATAAAGTTTGAAAAAAAAATGGATGGAAAGGTTTATTGAGTTTGGCAGGAAAAAGGACGGCGCGGGGAGCAATACGCCGGACGAAAGATGCAAGAGGTTGACGGATGAACGATGCTGAGGTCAAAGTTTGAGCTCAATTTGCAAAAATGGGTCGGTGAGGAAATTTTGATTAGACCAATGTAGCGGATGAGGAAAATGTTGAAGTATGAAAGAGAGCGATGATTAGGGTGGAACAATGATATTTTCATTGAAAAATGATGGAAATAATGAATGTAAACAAACTTGTAGGTTATTATGAAGGAGCCAAGACTTGGTGAAATTGTGAAAAATCTTGCAAGCAAGAGGACGATTTAAGATTTTTCCAAGTACGGTACGACCCCGCCCAATCACCTTTTACACAAATAAATAAATATCCACCAATTATTTGGCATTAATAACGCATTTTTTGGGCGAATATTTGGTGGGATGAAAAACGCATGTGGCAACGTGAATATCTCAATATTCCAAACAACACCGTCGATAACGTTATTATTTAATGATTTTTTATTTTATCGCGTAACGGAAGCTCCGAATAAACTTAATTGTAACGAAAAAAGTTTAATTGTTTGCTTATAAACGCTATTAAAAATTTTCGACAAACTCGCCTCCGAGCCCGATTTTCCCCACTCACCTGCATCGTTCCCGTCTACGCGTCTCACCTAGCCTCCTAATTATTCCTTTCACAGATCCCGAAACACTATTCTTCCTTTAAAACAACTTTAATCCGTAAATATGATGCCTCCCGAGCTCATTACTGTACGAAACTTGTTACTGAGACACCCGACATCGTAAAAAAATATCGAATTTAACACGTACTATATGGTCGCTGGCCCGAGCTTGGCCGCCATTTTGTGAACCCTCGTCTCGTTCTTCGTTCTTTAGTTCTCCCCGGCCATCCTCTCGCCCGTCTACCCAAAATGCAACGCGCGCGCGCGCGCGCAACTATACCCTTCCCCGTCCTTCCCTCTCGCCGCCAGGCCAGTTCCGTACACCTCGTTTTCCGCCGCACCTCCTCGCCTCTCCCGCCCCCGACAACCTAATACGATTAAACGAGCTTCGCCGCAGTGCGCCTTCTTTTTCTATCCTTCTCTCCCAATACATATAGTTATCAATCTCAAGAGATTATATCCTTCATCCCGCAAATTCGCATTATATTCCCGACAATTTCTCCCAACTTTTCATTTCAGAATAAAAATCAATATCCCGAATAAATTCAAATTTTCCCGCACTTTCTTCCGCGTCACGTGTGCGACCTCGATGTTTCGTTCGATTCCTTTTTTCTCCCTCTCTCTCATTCGGAGTACGAAATATTCACGTTTACCGATAATGCGTAGAAAATATAATTTAACGTGCAGGCGCCACGCCATTTTGATTTCACCAAGTACTTTACCCACAAACCACCACACAATCAGCCATTCTGCCCGGACATCGGGACAGCTTGAAAATTGATTAAAACTAGCATAAATTAGAAAAACTGCGTTATGCAGAGCTATTTCTACACTTTTGTGTTTATTCATGATCTTGTATGTTTTTTTTTCTCTTTTTGCAAGTACCTCGTTAAAAAGCAGTGCTCCGTAGCCAGTTTTGACACTCAAATGATTATTCGTAAAAGGGGAACGTAGAACACCACCAAATATTCGTCACCCGCCCAAATAAATAGCGAAAAAAATGATAGGCATGCATGCATTGATTGTCACCGTACAAATAATAAAATGATCAATTCAACGAAAACACAGAATACATTTTTCACTTTGTCGCACAAGATAAATTCACCAACGAGTCAAGTCGCTCGTCCACGCGAGCGTGCACGTATCATATTTTACGTGGATTGTGAGAGAAGAAAGAAAATAAAAAGGTGGAAAATTGAAAAGAATGAAGCAGTCGACGAGTCTGCGAGAATTGAGCGCCGTCTACGGTGGGAAATCGTAAACCGTGCTCTTACGTATAGGCTCGTCGTCAATGCAAGGAATATATATATATATGCATATGGGTCAGGGAGAGCAGCGATTATAGAACAGAGAATTTACCAAGGCAGCGTTCCAACTTGAAAAGATGTATTTACGATGCTAAATGAAATGATTTAGAAAAAATGCGTGCAGCGTCGTGTTGAAAATGTTGAAATCACTGGGAGCGTGCGTAATATTGTATTTTTTGAAATAAATTATGTTGAGTAAAGCGTTCGGAATGAGAGACGTAAAATATTACCCAAAGACCATTTGGCACATCAACACCGGAAAAGGAGGAGAAAGCCAAACGTTCGAGATACGACTACGGCGCCATTTCCGGTCGCGCATGCTCGTTTTTCAAACTATTTTTTCATCGCGAATCCCATTACCATATTGGCGGGAAATTCAAATTTCCATAAAGTGTATTTTCGATTTTTGACTCGATCGTCTAAGGATTTTCAAAAATTCAATTTCCACCGGAAACGGAGTGAATTATGTTGGCTCCGTCGATTTTGCTCGAATTTCGTGCAATTTTATTCCACATAAAAATTCCCGATTTCAAGGGCTCGAGCTCCTTGAAAAATCTCTCGGGGCAATGAGGCTTCAGAAAAATAAATGGTCAATGATTGTTTTTTTTTTCGTTTATAATTGCAACTTCCAACAGCAACGTTTTATTTTCGATCATTATTGCGTTTCGGTGAAATAAATGTAAAGAAATATTTGATTTATTCTTATCCAACGTGCGATTCGGTTTCGGGGTCGAATTGTAAATGAAAAATTTGTTGTTTACGCAGTACTGGAGTCAAGTTTGTATCTACTAACTTGGAAAAAGTTTGACGGTTATTAAAAAGTGAGTTATTCGGGGTCGCCGGTTTTTTTATCGCCCGATGAATCGCCCTCTTCCCCTTGCTCAGCTTCGTTCGACGAAGAGCTTTTGTTTTTTGACTTTGCGTCCGGTACCCACAGTCCACTGTCGACGCACCGTTTCATGTGATATTTGGCTTCCTCCTCGGGCATTTCCTCTATTGTCCGTTGCAGCAAAGGAATGTCTTGGGCCTCGAAGCATTTTTGCAGTGACTGTCAAAAACGCCAGTTTTTTCAATATTCATATTTTATGCAAATTTTACTTTTTTTTTCTTTTAATCATCCAACTGAGGAAATTGTTTCGGAAGGATCTTTACCTCGGGAAGACTCTCGAATACTTCGACAGGGTCCAGGCCACCAGGCCCGAGACGAGCCAAACGTTCCTCTTCTTCCGCCTCTTTCAGAGCCTCCGCAACTTTTTCCGCTGCTCTCTTGCGTATTCGATCTTTGAACGCTGCCAACTCGTCGTCAAACGATTTTTTGTATTCAACCTCCGCTATTTGAATTCGGCTGAAAAAAGAGCCAACGCAGGCTCTTGGATCGACGTCTAATTGCTTCGAAAGCTCGAGAATATATTGCATACAGATGCACTGATGAGCGACGTGTTCCATCAAGTCGTGTTTCTGGAAAAAAAATCAATTATTTTGTTGAATGTCGAATTTATTTTTGGAAATGTCAGATTCTTCATTTTTTTTTTTTCAATATTTTTTGAATTATACTCTCGAACGATATTGGACATTGACCTCGAGGCTCGGAGACAGCATCAGTTTATTAGTTTTTCAAACAAAATGTGAAAAATTCAGGGATTTTCAAATTTTCTATAAACTCACGTCTTCCATTTCGAGATTGATGCACCAGATGACCAAATAGTTGGCAGTATTTTCGCAAACCAATTGCGGATTTTCCTGGAGGAATTTCTTGCTGTCGTCGTATCGTCTGAGCATTCCGAATTCTTTTAATTTCTTTTCGTTCTCCTTGACAAAATCCTTCATCCTTTTTTCCCTGACATCGTCCGGCAATTCAGATTCATCTTCCTTCCTCGTTGGTTTAGTGTTTATCACGGTTTTCGTGAATCCTGGATGGGCGATCGTGTCCACGTTCCAGGGTCTCAGCTTTTCTTTTTTCTTCAAATCCTCCTCTTTTTCTTTCATTTTTTTCTTCTCCAGTTCCAACTCCTCCACCGCTTTCTTCAGCGCGCTCAACTCGTCCGTGTTGCACGGTATTCTTTTCTGTTTCTCCTCCAGAGCTTCCAGTTCGCTCTTGCGTTCCTTCAGCTTTCTCTCCGTCCTTCAAACACAAGTTTTTCATTATCCAACTAATGCGTCGCGCCGAGTATCCTTGGCAAAGCCTCCGTTTCCGAAACAATTATTAATCGACCTTTCGTTCCCAGCAAAACGACAAATTTTGTCAAACCCGGCGCATTGAAAAACGTGAATTCATCAATCTCGAAGCCGGAGTTAAAAAAAAGGCAATTTTGGAGGTCAAGGATGACTCGGGCATTTTTTTAAACATTTTTTTTTGTTTTTGTCGCATCAAATTGAGCGGGATAACGGTTTTGAGTCGTCGGATGAAATTTCTAACACGAGGCTGTTACGTTACGGATGGGTCTGGTCGAAAAATGGAGCGCTCGTTTGGTCGGACACTCCGGGTCAATAATTCTTTGACATTATGCATAAATTTCGTATGAAATGAAATGAACGTACTCCATTTTCAATTTTTCAAATTCTTTCTGCTCCTTCTCCTGTTCCTCCATCCTTTCCACACGGGCTTGATGCCGCCATCTGAATAAAGACGGAGTATCGATATTGGGATGAGTGTCATCCTCGTCGTCGGATATCTAAACATTGAGAGCAGGATTGTAATTGTTTTGACCATCGACGCGACAGCATCTTTGATTGGTATAAATTGGCAAAGATTTTTCGATAAATTCAGACCAGCAGTTTCTTGAGACGGCAAAAAATGCAACGAGCTTGCAAAAAAAAAAACGTTTTGCTCCATGAATTTATTAAGCAATTGAACGTATTTCGATGATACGTATTTTTTGCCGACGCAAAAAAACTATTGTCCAAATTTTTTTCGGTTATTTTAAAAACGATGTTAAAAACGAATGTGTCAGCTGGGAAAATGGAGCAGATTCGAGAATTACGATTTATAACCTTCGAAATAAGTGGTTATTTCGAGTTGAACGTAAAAGAAGCGATCGGAGGAGTCACAAGACGCACCGGGTTGAGAAAACTTCTGGAACTTTTCGCGTAGATCGAAGAAACTTTCTGGAAGCTTATAACCAAGAAACCGTAGCGTTTGTCTATGTTCTTACCTCGATATCCTTCCACTTGCTGTAATCGACCATTTTTTATGAAGCACGTTATTTAAATATTCGAAAAATATTAATCGGACGAGGATTAAAAGCTTGACGGATAAAAGGGGAAATCTCGGTTCACTCGGTACGAATTTTTTCGTTTCCTGATAAAAAGCGACGTTCGTTCACAATTGTCAAGAGATGCGAATTTTTCTCTTGCGGCGACGAGCGGCAATCACAAGATGTTGAGCGCGTTCAACCCTGGCTTGCTGTGACCGAGTTAATAAAAAATCCCCGCGATGGCGCCACTTGGACTGGCAAACGACGAGCACTCTTCGCGAGGAGGACACGCAGGGCGACTTTTTCCATCCCGCAGAATCGCTAGATCCCCAAAAACGCGTCATGGAGCTTCCTCCACAAAGAATTTATTTTTATTTTTCTTTCAAAATCATGCATCAAAATTACCCCGGAAGCGGAAACGACTAGAACACTTTTCACTCGAAAATAATCGAAGAGAAGGGAGATCGCGGGAAGAAAAAAAAAACAATACACGATCGTTATTTCGATTTTATTACCTAATCAAATTTATTTTTACTCAATATTTCATGATACAATCTAGACCTATGATGATTTTTATAAAATAACGCAATCATCGAGAAATGTAAAACGGGTATAAAAACCGAAATGGCGGATATAATAAGTAGTGGCCTGAAAATATTGAATCCGAGGCAGTCGTACAATGATTCAATCTATTTTTATATACATACCTGTCTACATAAATATATATATATATATCAACGTCGATATACATATTTATGTATCCACATATCTATATATATATATATATATATATTAATAATGCCAAATGATAAACATAGTCTTGTCGAGAGAGTAATGTTTCATAATAAGTTTTCCTCAGCTTTCGCATCCTCGTCCTTATTTTTGTCTTTTTTGTATTTTTTATTTTGTTTTTCTTTAAATATGTATATATATAAAGTCTAATGAATTAATAGTATATATTGTACTTAATTCATTAATGTGGTAGTAGCCTCACTCTTCTAATCGTACTAAATATAATGACGGTATAATGCGTTAATTATCGATAAATACAGGTTATTTTCAACGTTTCCAAAACGAAAAATAATAACGACAAAGAAAAATAATAAAAAACTTTAAAAAAAAAGAAAAAAAAATAAACGAGTGAAAAATAACGAGAAAGGTTGAACCAAGATAAAACGATGATTCTGAGAATAATTAATCAAACAATTGCTATAAGACAATTTTTGTCGTTTTACCGTTTTCTTCTTTTTTTTTCGTATTTCTTATTTTCTTTCATTTTTAAATGTTATCATATATAGTAATAATCACAATAGCGTATTCTGAAAAATAGATCAGGGTGACGTGAGCAGAGTTCGAGGATCTACCATTCATCTTCGATTGTTCCTTTCGAGGTTTTTTTTTTTTTTTCATTTTCCTTTCTTCAAAGCCATTTCGTCTTTTTGCAGCCTGTGAACTTGGCTCTGGCGAGTGTCGTTGACGAACTAACAAATTACAGCTCGCTAACTTTGCTTGGCTATATTTTCATCGCGGTGACCTTGAACTGCAATGGAGTGAACTTTAACGCGCGGATTCAAGGTCATTTATAGTGGAAATCACTTTTCAGCTCTTTTGAACAATTTAAACGTTTCAGTGTTTTTCTCTGTCACTCTGCCCACGTGACCCACTATAACAGGGCACTATGAACAGCAGTCCGTCGGCTAAATGAGTTTCCGACATTACAATCGTCCCCTCTTCACCTTTTTTTCCTCTCTTTCGCTCTCTTGCTCTCCACATTCTCTGTGTTCACGCGCGCCTCCATTTTTATTTAGTATTTTTTTTTCATCATTATTCTCTTAATTTCATTTTGTAGATCATTCTTCTAGAAAAAATGCTCATTCTCGAAAGTTTATTATGAAATACAATAAGTACAAGCGCGTTTCGCATCGTAATTACCATAAATGCTCATGTTGCGCTCACCCTTGACCAACAAAAGGGAAAGAAATAGTAGCTTCCATTTTTATTCTCAATCGATTAACTTTGTCCTCGTAACAGGGTAACGTGTATTTGTCCAAACGTTTCTATATCCTCCTCCAGCTAAAGTTCGTCTGTGCGTTTTGCCACGTTCGTCAAGACTCCGAGAGGAGATTAAAAACCAAACAAAAAAAAAATCGATTTTTAAACATCGAAGATCAAAATGCAAGATTTTCCAAGCCGAAGAAAAAAAAACAAGTATAAATAATTTTTTTTCGCAATCTCCGAAATTTCTCACAATCGTCAAACTTGAATAAAAACGAATAAACGATAATTGTATTCTGCATTTAAAAAAATATCATAGGAAATGAGACCAAAAGTGGACATGAGCGAATTTTCGAGTCACAAGAACCGCGACTACCGGGAGCAAAGTTCAAAAAAGAAAAAATTCCTCAGTCACGAAGGAAAGAAAAAAATTGAAAAAATAATTGCATTTTTTTTTTTGGAATATCGTGAAAAACGAACAGTAGGCTCTCGGCGCGTGTCTTACAAATATTCGGATGTATAAAAAATGGAATGTCTCGTTGGTTACATGTGAATGTATGCAGGTGTGTGTGTGTGTGTGAATTGTAACGAGTCATTTGTGTGTGTGTGTGTGTGGAAAAATGGCATTTAATCGTTTCGATCTGGCGACGTGAAAAATATCATCCCAGAGACGGTAGTTACCTTTTGTTTGAATGTTTTTTATTATTTATTATTATTATTTCTTTGCGAATGAATGTGCGATGACAGTATTTTAAGTGTATTATCGAAAGATATCTCACAGTTTAATGAGCGCTGCTTAAAATAAAAAGAATTAAATTCACTCCCTCATACAATTCAAACTTTCGCTCTTTCGCTCTCTCGCTCTTTCGAACTCTAATTTTATGCCCTGCCTCAGCCACATGCTTTCTATGTCAGCATTCACTCTACATCAGCCATAGTAAAACACTACTGTACCTTTTTTTCGCGTTTATGATATTATTATTTTTTTTTCGTTTTTTTACCATTTTTTTGGATCGTTTTGTTTTTTTTCTCGTTTATATTTTGTTTTTGTTTGAATCTTTATTAGTAATAGACGTGCCATGTCTTCTATCTCAGCCTACTGCCAACTACGAATTCTCCTCTTTTTCCTCCTCCTCCTCCTCCTCCTCCTCTCGAGTTTTCAGACTCGCTCGCATCTTCTCAGCGATATTTTTTCGTTTTTTTTTTTTTTTTTTTTTCGTTAATCTCGTGTTATAAATAGTAATTGTATAATATAATTTTTGTTTTATGTCATTATAATATAATCGTCAGCAGTAATGTGCCTCTGATAATAATTAATTATTTCAGTAATTCTTCTCCTTATCGATTTTTTTTTTTTTTCTCACGAATCGCTATTTTTCGCTTAGCACGCTCGTCGAGTTTCGTGTCAGTTTGTCGGCGTTTCGCCCGTGTGTGTACGCGTGTCTGTGCGTGTATGTTTGTGGCTTTTTTCGAGCGTACGAACGGACATTTCGGAGTGGCTGAAAAAGGATTTTTCTCACGTGACACTAAACCGACGAAATAATTAATTTATGTCCCTCGAGGAGCTGTATTTTTTTTTTTTTTNTTTTTTTTTAAGATCCAGATGGAAAATGTTGCGAGAAAAGTCGCGGAAGTTGAACGATAACAACGATTTCTGCAGATGGAAAAATTGAGACAGATTCGAGATCGATTTTCAATCACTCAAAAATATTCGTCCACACGTTACGTATATATTACAAAGTGTCTCAATTTTTTGTTGTTTTTTCTACGAGAGAACGAAAGGTTTGCAAAAAATGAGACACCCTTAATATTCGAGCCTTAATTAACTTATTTTTTATGTATTTACATACGAATGTCATCGTTGACGCAAAGTTATGCGCCAATATAATAATAATATTTATCATTTCCTGTCCTAAATTCGAACGTCGTAATCAAACAGTTTTCTTGCTCGCTTCTATTTTTTTTTCTTCTCAATAATGCGGCTCGAGTCAAGGCTTGAAAAAAAAGAGACGGGGGTGACTCTTTCGGGGCTCTATCGTAGTAAGTGAACAACAGCGATGGCACTTTTCTCATGCCACGTCCCTGCCACGATCTCCATAATGGAGCAATTTTTTCTTTTTTTTTTTTCGTTCAGTTATTTATTTATCTTTGCACTCGCAACGATGATTTTAACAACGAAAGTTTCAATAGGCAAAAGTTCGTGAATGCTCACGAGAGAACACGCAGTCTTTGTCATTACCACCGTTTTCTATTCGAGTGTTAAAATTTATTTCCATTTGTTATTCTTGCCTCGATTTGGATCGCTCCTTGACGAAAAAGTCTGCGTTTATTTATACAATTTCGATCGAGAGACAAATTTCAAAAAGTCAGTCCTTTATTTATTGAAATATCGTCAAAGATCGTTAAGAATTCGTGTCGCTCTGCCAGTCGCAGCTTTTCTCATCGTTTCAGTTCTATGCCCCACATTTGTCGATCATATTCGTTTCATCACTCTGCATTTTTCCTCCAAATTTTTGGCTCCTCGTAATTGCCGTTTTTTCGTGTTTTTTCGTAACTTTTCACTCTCGGCCAGAGTATTAGAGAATATTATGCATCGATGAATTTCCCATCATTATTAACGACCACACGTGCCCGCTGGGTAGCGCTTAGCCGGTTCTAAATAGTCTCGTATCTTTGTTTCCTTTTTATAGTAAAAAATAGCGTAAACGGCACTGTATTAGGAAGAAGCAAAATACAAGTTACATTCTCGTTTATCATTAACGTTATTGTTATTATTAATATTATCATTATCATTATTATTTCTGTGTGTGTGTGTTTTTTTTTATCTCCATGTTTTCATTGAATTAATTTATTTATCGTTAATAAATGCTACAGTACTTAAAAAAACGTCGTCTCGCCTTGCATACGCAGCTTCGTAATCGATTATTAATAACTACATATTCCTCTCCACGGGCTAATTTTTGCCGCATACCTTTTTTTTCGCTTTCGTCGTTATTTCGTTTTCAACATTGCTCAGGGACGTCGAAGAGTCACCCACGAAACAAAAACTCGGCCAACATCTTTACTTTTTCTCTCAAACACTCACACACACGCATACACACGCTCATCCACTCACACACGCACACACACACACACACAGCAGCAGATACACAATCGTTTTAATGTCTCGATTGATTTTTACAACAACGTGAAAAAGTATCGTTCGCCAATTTTTGTCGCGCTCCGAAAAGAAAAACAGGAAAAAAAAAGAATAATGGAAAAATTCTTGTCTCCTTATCCGACGAGTCAGGGAATTAGAGAAACTCCCCATCATCTCGATAGAAACAGTCTGTACAATCGTAGCGATTTTTTGATCGCTCGACGTCGTCGAGGAGACCGAAGAGAAAAAAATGACAAACTTTTTCACGCTCCAACGCTGGTTAACTGTTTTTTGTTTGTATTCTTCCCGCTCACTCCTTCTTGGTAATTATTATTAAAATTCTAGAATTTTAGGTACTAAAATTTAATTATTTAAATATTTGTTTTGTTTGTTTGTTATTTTTAATCGTTCTCGCGGAACCAGCTAGTAGTGGCGAGTGTTGCACACGTTTCGTACAACTTGCTGTGGCCGCAACTCGTTTAAAACTATGACGCCTAAAATCGGATCTAGATCGCGAAGTAATACGTCGGATCAGATATAATTATGTTTTTATATAATATTCATATTTATATACATGCACAATTATATTTACATTTACACATATATATAAATATAAATTTATATATTTCATCAATCCTCGTAACTTTGTGTGTCGTGTGTGTGTGTGTGTGTGTCTGAAATTTTTTTTCTCCTCTCTATCCTCCTTCTCTTTCACTCCTTTTCTTACTTTTTTTCTTTCTCTCTCGCGCTCTCTCTCTCTCTCTCTCTCTCTCGTTCTCTCTCTACCTAGGCTAGACTCCGACGGAAAAATATATTTATAAAAAAGTTATAATATCGTTAATATACGTTTCAAGCGTTCTATATACTGTTTTCTAATCTTCTACTTATGTACTATATCGTCCTCGTCGTCTTTTTCTCGTGCCCGTACCCACTCTCTTGTCTCTCTATCGCTTCATTTTGTCGTTAAATCTTTTTTTTGCATTTTTTTATTTTTAGTGCTTCTGTCTCAATCATTCCGAGAGCTCCATTGAGGAAAAATGTGGAACTCCCTTTTTCTACGTTATAATGATTTTCGTAATTTCTCTCTCGCTGCTGCTGCTGCTTCTCTTAATTATCATTATTTTTATTTACTTTATTTTCTTTTTCCTAATTGCCATTAATTGCGAACGAAAAGAAATTCCTTCGGTTGAGGCAACAAACGAGAGACGAATAAATAATAAAAAAAAAAGCAATGGGACAATGCATGAAACTCTTTCTCAATTTTTCACACATCTTTGTGTCTTTTTTTCGGTTCGTTTTTTGGCTTCGGCCTTTTCCAGCTCATTCCTTCGAGGCGATCCTGTTTCCTTACTATATTAGTCTCCCAATTCCTTGCTGATGAAAAAAAACTCGCTTTTTCTTTCATCCACGATTCTTCCACCTCACGCAATAATAATTTATTATTATTATTATTTATTCTGGTTATTTTTGTTGGATGGAATCTGTTGCTAACTGGCTCAGAGACAACTTGAAACTCCCGGCACGGAAAAGCTCGTTTTAAAAATATGCGTGTGGTGATACGCGACGTGTAAGAAGGGCCAGGAACCCGCGATATTCTTCCGTTTCATGCAAAATCTCATTTCAATATTATTAGCACAACGTGTCCAATTCCATTGTACAATCGTTTTTTAACAATCTCGTTTTTGCTCGCCCATTTTCAAAGCCCCCCTCCGACCAGTCCTGACCGCGGAACTATTTCGGGAAAATAATTTAAAAAAAACTCGATTGAAAAGCAAAAAACAAAATAGTTGATCGGCAACTCTCGAAAAATTATGCAACGGAGAAAAAGGAAAGTATAAAAACGCGATTTCCCATCCGGCGTTTGTGTGCGAGAGTTCTCGAACTTTCTGCTCACGAAAAATCCTTTTCTCTCATATTTTTGTGTCTTTCCTTATTTTTCTTCGTTTCTCACTCTCTTTGTGCGACTCTAACGATAATCATCACAACGAACCACCGCGGTTGATCCAGTTTATACAATTAAATATCTTTGGTATGATGCCTGAGTCTTTCGTCAATAAAATATTTTCCTCCCCCGAGCCAAGCGAATCTCGAACGAGCGTTTACCATCATCAGCGACATATCGAATTTTTCAATCTTCTCATTTTCATGTTTTTCGCCATTTTTTCAAATCGAATGGAAAAAAAANAAAAAAAAAAAAAATATTCGGACGAGAAAATGAGAAAAAAAAACTTGAGAGACTAGGGTTCCGAGGGCAACGCTTACACATATTTCTATATGTATCTATTTCGAATATTTCATGAAGGATATTTATGGCAGCTTTGTGTGTCACGTGGAACAAAAAAACGATCCACGCGAATTGTAATATCGAGTATACTCGCCTAACGATAATCAAATCTCTAATATAATTTTTCCCATTTCTTCATCTTGGCTTCGTCCCACTGGTTGCCAAAAAATCGCGACGTTTTATAAAGAACCGTCGAGGACTCGCAGAAAAACAAATCTTTGAGGTTTTTTTTTTTCCTTAATTATACGCTTCGGTGTAATATCGTTCGATAATAATTAATAATAATTATAATAATGATTCTCATATACAAACAACGACGAGTTGACTCGAAGTGATAATGTTTCTTATCACTAATAATTCCGGATAACTGTTCATTTTCGTCTCTGATTATTTCTGTGTTGATCTGATTTTCCCGAGGATGTGCGATATCCCATAAGCATTCCAATGAAATTTCATTTTTTTCTTCGTAGTTCGAAGCTCCGAGCTTTGCTCGCGCAATAAAATTTGAACTTGACGAGTTTATACATTTCTGTACGTATTTTTTAATGAGGATACGAAAAATTTGTACTGGTGGTTATGAAAATGATAAAGAGAATAAAATGAGCGAGGAAATCTAAGTTAAAACGTGGTACCTCGGGCGAATCTATAACGAAGGCTCGCGCCTCTTCAACGGATTTTTTTAGTTTCAGTCTTTGTTTGCTTTGTTTTAGTTTCTTTGTTTGGGCTTGTATTTTTTTATTTCTCCTTCGAGCTTGTCGGAGAGAGGATCCACGAGGCTTCCTCTCGTCATCGGTTCACGATGCTGGGACGTACGATTGTTCGTTTCAATAATTAATAATACTTTTAGTAACAAAGCCTTGTTACGAATCACTATTAATTCATTTATCGCGCTCAACACTTTATTTCCTTTTCTCTCAATAACGTGTTACGTGTACGTGTCTTTCTTGTTCGTGTGCGTGACTCCGCTCCAATTCATTTTTTTTCGGACGTTTGCCAAAAAGCTCCTTTTTTGTTCGCCCTTTTTTTTCAACAGAAGAATGGAAAAAAACGAGTTTTCAAATTTATTGCGATTTATGATTCTCGGCACAAAATCAGATTCAATATCCAGAGCAAATCAACAGTTTTATACTCTGACGCCAAATTTTCTGACGTTTAGAATTTCAGATTTTTTAAAATTAATTTCCATCTAAACGCGTGAAAATTCAACTCGCGTTTCTTCTGTTTTTTCCTCGCAACTTTTTAACGTAGCGTGTCTAAAATTTCCACGCCCTTAGATGGAAAAATGGAAAAATGGAAATTGAATTCTGCAAATTGTGAACTGTTAGTTTTTGTGCCAAGAACGTTGATGCTGAATTTTGAAAGAATCCTAATCGAGTCGTTTCCCGATAGCTCAAAAAATTTATATCTTTTGGTGTAAAAAACAAAAGTTTGTCTATGGAACTCGAAATTGATTTGCAGGTAAAATGTGAAATTATACCGACGAACAAATGGACAACTTTTGGCATATTTTTTTGTTTCTTTCGAGCCGAAATTCTTCTCGGGGAAAAGAGAAGTTTAAACAATTGAGATATTTCCATCCATCATCCGATTCGTCGCATTCCGAATTGTCTAGAAAACATCTCGTCATATAGAATATATATCACATACGCGTTACTTCTAAACACACTCAAATAAGAAGCACTTCAAGATAGATTTTCTACAAACGTCGTTCGGGGCCCAAGACAGATGGACTGACTTTTCTTCTATTTTTCGTTCCTTTCCTCCTCCGCTATTAACTTTCTCCATTTCTTACGTTTTTCTTTCATCCTTTACGTCGTATAACTCTTAACTGTTGTATAGGTATCGTTTGTCTGTTGGTATTAATGTTTTTTTGTTGTATATTTACATATAATTACGTGTCGCGTTTCGTTTTCTCGTAAATTAATAATCGCGGCGTCGTCCGCTCGCCTCATTCACGTTTCATGGACTTAATTCGTGTCCCCGTTGTCAATTACGTATCATGGTTTATCGGTTCAAGTTAAACGCTCGCCTCGGGCGAAACCAACTATTTGGCAATTGCAAAAACCCGAAAAAAAGAAAAAAACTCTTTTACTCAATCGTTCGATTTTTAACTTTGCGCAAAAAGAAAACAAACGGTGACTAACCAACGCGGCGATTTCCATGATTCCGAGCACGTACACGAAGACGCGAGTGTCGAGAAAAATGATTTTTACAGCTGCTGATCGACGAGCTGCTGCGCCTTTTTCCTTTGACGTGGAAAATCTCTTTCGCGAAAATCTGTGAGTTTTCAATCAACTTGGCCATGTAGATTTTTCATGAAATCCTTTCTCAAGCAGCTTTTCCTGCGAATGGGATATTTACGTTTAAAGTTAATGCTTCAGAAGCTGGAAGGTGCACGGGAGTGCGATTGCTGCAGTTCGTTCGAGTGAGAGCAGTAAAAAGCATTTGAGCTCGTGACTTTTTATCCGCGGAATCGTCAACATCCTTAATCTCGCAATTATTTTCCTCTTTATCTTTCAATTCAAGAAACAACGAGCTTTTGTCTAAATTCCTTTTTTTTCACATTCGCTAGGGGCCCGTGGTACTCTAAACGTAATGAGATTTTTCTATTTTCGCAGGCCAATGTTTCTGTTTTAATTATTTCGTTTCTTTTTTTTTGGTTTCTTTTTTTTTCAAGGCGAACAAACGGGCATTAAGTGACCACGTTGTGTCAAGCATCAACGATTTTACTGTATAATTATCCCCGCATAATTTATATTCATAATTGACTTTTTCATTAATGTTTTTTTTTGTTTTTTCGTTTTTTTTGTTGTTTTTTTTGTTTTTCTTCAATTTTTCATCCTCTCGGTCCAAACGGATGGAGAAAGGAAATAAAGAGCTAACGAAGAAAACTCGTACGAGATGAATTTGAATGCAAAAAGGAAATCTTGTCAGCGGCCTCGCAATAAAATAACCGAGTTCCTCGACACTTTTCTCCTCAGTCTCTCTTCTAACTTGGTCACTTTAGTGTGTACGTGTGTGCGTGTGTGTGTGTGTGTGTGGCTGTGTCGGTGTAAACGCGCGCCCGGGGGTTGGTTACACATTCGAGAGAAGAATAAAAGAATTTGAATAGAAAAAAAAAATGAAGAAACGAAAATGGAGTTATCGGTTAATCGAAATGGCTATTGACGCAATGGAATGATCAAGTTTTCTCTTCAATGAGTTGATTCTCTTTCTTTTGGTTGTGGTTGTTGTTGCTGTTGTCGGTTTTGTCTCTTCTCGCCTCTATACGCCGCGAGTAAATGGTGTTTGGCTCGGCCTGTCGCGTCCGATGGACGTAACAAATGGTAAAAAAAAGGCTGCGACACTCCGAGAGACTGGATGATCGGGTCGTCGCCGTAAAATTGATAATAAATCGACGAAATTGGATCCGAAGAGCGAATCGTTGGAGTCTCGAGTATTCACGAGAAACTATGATCGATAAATGAAACTGCAGGGGGGTGTAGGGGGCGGCGGCGATCCACACGTTGCAATTGGTACGAGGGTCGGCGATGGCGACGAGGAGGGAGGCGATGGGGAACTTGACGAGACGCTGGAGGGCGACGAAGGTGACTCGAGCTGTCTCGGTCCCGTTATTTCGCGGCTCGATTGTCCTCCCGCTGTCACGTTGCGACTCCTGCCGGCTGTCGCGTTGTGACGGTTTCTCGCTGGTCGTCCGAGACTCCTGTGACGACCTCCTCCCTCCTCGCTCGTTTCTCAGAGATAAACCTTCTTCATGCTCCGGGTCGTTGCGAAACCGTCGTTCCTCCTGTACGCGTCACCCTGATGCGATCTCAGTGTACCGAAATTATCACGCGCTCCACGGTAACCATAACCATCCGGAAATTGAAAAAGCGTCTCCGCTGGCGTCGGCGGAGGTTTCCTCATCGTTCCCTTTGGCGAATGTAATTTTGGCGGCTGGGGCACCAGTACCGGCTCCGCATACGTCACTTCCTCTTGTGGCAATAACTTTGGCTCTGGAGCTAGCCTGCTGCGGGTTCGAATAAAGACATTTTTTAAATCATCGATTCACCTCTTTCTTGGCAATGAATTTTCTTCCGGAAATAGTAAAATAAAAATATACCAACGAATCGAATCGTTCTAAACTTTCGAGGTAAAAATTGAAATGGTAACATTTTTCCAAACGTTTGTGATTCTTGAATCGTGTGAAAAACGAAATCAATATAATAAGAATTTCATCAAATTTTGTGAGAACCAAATTTCAATGACGCTGAAGTCCGCAACGTTGAGGTCCAACGAAAAATACGTTTTTCTATTTATTCTTTGTTCAATTTAAAAAACCATGACAAGTTTCAGACCGAAATTTTCATTGGATCCTGAAAAAACGATGTTTTTTTTGTCTTGACCAAATATTGACCAAGAATCTTGAGCTCTGACCGAGAAAAAAACAGAAATTCGTTGCATTCCAACGATGCGAACGTCAGGATCGTAAATTTTTTCCAGATTTTTCACCACGTGGTTATCGAACTATTGAATCGAGTACGACGTGGTGAAGAGATGTAAAAAAAAAATTTGTATCGTCATATAAATAATTAAAGAATATATTTACGAAATTTGATTAAATTTTTATCTTTTTGAAATGTTTTTATGTTTTTGACATGGTTCAGCATGGCGACAGTGTATCGTCGTGATCCAAGTTCCTCAAGCTGCGAAAAAGCTCATAAGCATTGGCAATAACTCGGTGGAAAAAATAAAACAATTTAGTAATCTCGAGAAAAAAAGGTAAACGTGGGCGGATAAATGTGACTTTTACGAACCTATTGACGTTCTGTCTCTGCTCAAAGTACTCGTACTCTGTGTCGGGATAAGGTAAATTGTCATCCTCGTCTTTCCGACATTTACGACCGCAGAGATAGCCCGCTATGAAACCAACGAGCATCGCCGCGAGAGCACCAGCGACAACAGCCATAACGAGCGTTTCCACGGAGTATTGAGAGGTTGGATCGGCAGCCTTGACCTCTGGACCTGGAGCGACGGAGAGAGCAAGAGAAAAACGTCGTTAAAGGAAAATCGTAACGTGGACAATTACGCGAAACGACAAAATTCAATCACATTTTTGTTATTCTTTCGCAATCTGTTGGGCCACAAAGTTTTAGTATCAAGAAGTTCGCAATAAGCTTAAAAAAGAATTGGCGAAAAAAATTTTAGTCAACAAATTTAAATTCAATGTTCCCGGAGTTTTTGAGGCTCCATCCATTGGGCACGTTTCGAATTTTGGAATCTCCGACAATTTCGACAGGAAAAAAATCGTGCAAATCGGTTTTTATGCTGATGGTTATTTTTCTTCTTATTGAGTACGAAAAAGGTTTGACGATGTTGAAGTTTGCATCGTTGGAATGCAACGAAATTCCGTTGATTTTTTCAGCAGAGATCATTATTATTATTAAATATTTTGTCTGGACAATAAAAATTCTTAATCGACAGGAAAAAATTCAATTATTTTCAAAATTCAATGAATAATCAATCCAAAAATATTTTTGGTTGAATCTCAACGTTGCAAACTCGAGAGTTATGAAGGTTTGTGATTAATACCCGAACTGTTTTTCTCCTCGTCCTGCATGATATTGATGATTTCACCGCCGGTGCTTTCTTTACTCGAAGTCATAGGATCCTGTGGGAATTTGTTATGATTGGCGGAGATGGCACCGACGCTTCCGGCGTCTTTGTTGATGCTTTTGCTCGGTGGACAAGAAGTGTGGCTTCCGGTGGCGACGCTCTGCAAAAACCTGGCGGCATCGGTAGCTGCTGGTCCGACGAGAGCGCGACATTTAGCCTCGACCTTGTCCCAAGCGCAATAGGGATCCTGGAGGGCGACGCACTCCCCGCACGACAATATTCGGTCGCTGTAACAACGATGGAGTCTGAGCGCCTGGACCTGGCTATCCGCGATAACCACCAAACGTCCGTCCTCCAATCCGTCGCTCGCTTGCGTAGCACGAACTACTTTGATTCCTCGGACCGGTACGGACGCCGGAAACGCTTGGATTTCCTCAATCACCACGGGACTCACGCGCTCGTGAGTATCCGCCGATTCGGCGTTTACTGCTTTTATTATCTTCCCGTTGTCTGTCCCGATGAACAGCACGTCGTACGTTTTACCACCTGGAGTTTTCACTTGAGGATCAACCGCGATCTGCGTGAATCTGTAACTGAATTAATTCATGAAATATTAGCGAATATCCTCGTTAATTAAAAATCCAAGCAAACGAATCGTACAGTTGGCGGCTAATTGTTAAGGCGTTGCGCTCTAGAGTGGCGAGCAAGTCCAAAAATAAAATTCTATCGATCGAAAAACACGTTTTCGTCTTATAGAAAAATTGTTCGTTTTAATTTTCGAGAAAATTTACACAAAATTTTTAAAAAATCTTGAATAAACCCATTTTGCAATATTGATTAATTGTTTTGTTCAGTTTCACAAACGTGCACAATTTTCGTACCGATTTTGTCATTGGACCCAGAAGAGCGACTCCAAAAATAAAATTTTCCGATCGAAAAAAACGTTTTCGTCTTATAGAAAAGTTGATCGTTTCAATTTTCGAGAACATTTACACAAAATATTTAAAAAATCTTAAATCAACCGATTTCGCAATATCGATTAATTGTTTTGTTCGGTTTCACAAACGTGCACAATTTTCGTACCGATTTTGTCATTGGACACGAAAAAATGATCGTTCTATTGTCTCGACCAAATATTGAATAACAATCTTGAGATTTTTGCAAGAAAAAACGGAATTTCGTTGCATCCCAACGATGCAAACTTCGACATTAGTTTTAAAAAATTAACTTCAAGATGAATTTAGAGTTTTCGTAATTGTGAGAAATGAATTGGTGTGAAAGAGAAAATTAAGTACTCACTGGAAACTCGTCCTTATGACGATCGGTTGTCCGAAGAAACTTTGTACCGACTCATCCATGAGTGAATGAGCATTTATAAAGTTCAAGGTCAAGTCGGGCAAAGTGCGTGAATCATTGACACACTGTCCAGGACGTGGATCGGGTACTTTGGCACTCTGTACAGGCAGCCAATTGGAATCACGAGCACTTTGCTCTTTGAAATCGCCTTCGAAAGTTTTGGCAATGTCTTTCAAGGAAAAAGCACAAACGGCGGAGCCGCTTATGCTGTTCACGGGGGTAGTGAACGTCCCGTAAATCAGCTGGGCAGATTCTTTTCCATAGCGACCGGAAATTAATTCCGTCGTCGATTCTGCAATGAGACAAAAAAAATTGCAACATTCATCGAGTTTTTCTAAGCCTCGTAAAAATCAAACAACGTTTTTCCTCAAACGTTAAAAATGTGAAACGCAAAAAATTGTGAAAATGTTTAAAAAAACTCACGTATTTCGTTAAAGTAAAAGGGAAAATCTCCAGTCACTGAACAATTGAGACGAGATTTCAAAAACGATGTCCACTTCTTGTGAAATCTGTGGGGACCACCACGATCGTATTTACAGACTCTGGCCACTCGAGAGTAAACGGCCTGGAAAATAAAAAATTCATTTAAATATATTTTAAAATGTCTCTTCCTTTGATAATTGTCAACTTAATTATACTTAATTGACACTCAATAATTACAAGTGTCAAACAGCAAATGCTCACCTTTCCACAATTAATATATTCGACCGCAGTTTCACGGTAGAAAAAATATACAAAATCTCCGTGTGTCAGTGAACTTATAAAGTTCGGCCCTGCAACAAATTTTTTTTACATTTTATTCCGATCGTTAACCCTTAATGATTACATGGGGTTAATTTCAAAACCTGGAGTATACTTTTTGGAACGGTCGGTAATTCAACCAGTCACACCCGAAAGCATGCTATTTCAGACTCATGAAACCATCTTTTCTTTTTTTTTTGTTCAACTGCAAATTACAATTTCCGCATCATTTTTTGTAAAATTTTTCGACGTTTTTTTTTGTCTTAAAAATTGCACGAATCAAATGCAATCGTCAGGGTCGTTACTCCAGGGTTGAAAATACATTGTAGTGTTTTTATTTCATTTTTTTTAACGACTTTTCAACTATTTATCGCCTGACAAAGTGTTTGGGGTTGATAACATCCCCAATGACTTTTACGTCACAATCTGGCGGAAGTTTGTTCCTCCTTAAAGAACTCTTCAAGGGGGGGTTCAATGTCAAGCTAATTTTTCTTGAATATTTAAATATTTTAAAACTCTAATGAAATTGGACGTTATGGAATTTATGCGCGTGTCTGAGTTTTCAGAAACAGACCGAGAAGCGAACTTTTGCACGTGACTACGCGGAGCCAACTTCGTTGACGCTGTTGAAATTTTATTCGACCAAATTGCAATTGTTGCTTCATCCAATTGAATAGAGACCGAAACGCAGAACAACAATGTCACGGTGCATGATAAATATTGGATCAATAATTGCTGAATACAACAATTCGATTGAAAAACGATGTGATTGAGCATGAGGACGAGTTGCTATTGGAGCTCGTTATTATATTTCAGTAAATAATTCGACGTTGTTTCGTCGCTGCTCAATTGGATGTGTAAGTTGAATCGATATTCCTTTAATCCACTAATTCTCCAGTTACACCTGATGAATCCGATAATTGAGCTACGGTGAAAATAAACCGAGGTCGCGGATGCCCATCGCTATTTTTTCGCCAATTGCTTTTCGTCATATAATTCATTAAGCAACGAAAAACTAACGGTTAAGCTTCCGTTTAGCCCGTACGTCCGATCGATCTGAATTTTGGTGTATTATACTTGTGTATTTCGACGCGCTGATGAAGAATATGATATTCGAAATTGCCCCAAATTTCATTTCCAATGTCAAATTTGAGCAAAATCATTTTTACAAACTATTTTCGCATTTCTTGCAATAAATATCGATGGTGGAGAAAAATGTTTCAAACAAAAGTTATAGATCATGAAACAATTCACATTTTTTGTTCTTAACGTTTTTCGTGTAGAACCAGCGGTTTGGGAGATAAATGCAAAAATCATCAGAAATTAAAATTTTTAATTAAAATTCAGATCGAGGCTGAACCGATGTTTGTCCAAACCAACTCGTTGATTTATTCGATTTCCGGTGACGTAGGATCGTTGACAATACTTTAATAACGAATCCGGAAATGGCACAATTTTGTGCATCGAATAAAATGCGAGAAATTGACAATGATACGAAAGAAAAAAAAAAGTAAATCCGTTGAAAAATGATTCAGAGAAAAAATGAGAAAATTTGTAAGAAACGGTCGATTTACCATTGAGTAGCGTCGATTCGTATTGTTCGGTTTTCAGTGGCTCTCGATCTCTGTAAACGAGTGGATCCATGCCCGAAAAATCGGCGACAGTCCCGGTATAAAGTTCACCGTCAACGTAAACGAACGTGCTGTTATGTTGAGGATCGTAAGGACACAATGCCTGGCCATTCTTTTCCCCCGACATTGTGTAATTTCCAGCAACGATGGTGTAGTCGCGACACATTGGTTTGAACGCATTTGTGCCGCATACGAGAAGATTCGTGGGGTTCGTTTTCACGAGGACTCTTACGTAATTTTGACAGCTGTCCTCGTCCTTGCCCTTGACCACGCACATTTTTATATCGTCCTCGCCAGAGTACCACGTTAATCTCTGCTGTTCCGTCAAATCCGTCAGGCTCAGGTTGTGCACGAGATTTCTAAAAGAAAAAAAAAAAAAAAANAAAAAAAAAATTCGAAAATCCCGAAAATTGACAAAAGTTAATAAACGTGTCGACAATTAAATTGGACGAAAAAAAAAACACACACACACACGCGCTTGTTTATGCATCGAAAGTTTCACAATTCTCAGATTCGAATGTAAAAGTTTTGATGAATTTTTTTTTAAACCAAACTACCAAAGTACGAGAGGTTAAGATTATTGTTACGAAATAAAATGACACAAACTTTTAACGAGACCATTACACTCAAGTATCTCGAAAAATCAACGACAGAAACTCGACCATGTTTTATAGTTCTCAAACGATGGTGAAAGTTTATCGAAATAAAATAGCGTTCGATTGATCTCTCGAAAAGTTTGAACCCAATTGAGTAAACACTTCAAAACGATAATAAGTAAAAAAATAAATTTAAAAAAAGCTCGAATGCATGAAAATGATTTTTTTTTTTACCTGCCACCGACGAGAAGATAATTTCCGTCTCGCAGAACCAACCGGAAGAAATCCGTGTGCGTTTCGTTTCCGGTGAATCTGAACACATCCTCGGCACCTGAGAGACCAAAAAAAAAACCAAAAATTTAAAAATTAATTCAAAATAATAAAAACAGAAATTCCAATCGATCGAGAAAGAAAAAAAGAATTTCGCTCATTTTTTTTCTCACATCGCTGTTTGACCTCGAGAAATCGATTTTAATCACAGCCCCGCGAACTGATCGCGGAACAGGGACTTTCCAACGATATTGCATTTGTTCTTGGAGAGGAAAGTGTGTCGATGGCCGCGTTTTACATGTCGCGGGGATGTTCTCCGTGCGGAACGAAGAAGAAGGATCCCTTGCCAAAAAAAGGAATTAGTTGGGAGGGGGAGGAGAGAGGAAGAGGGCGCGGGGAAAATTGAGAGAATCGGAGGGAAGGTACGAGCATCTCGGTAAAATGGTTTAATCTCTCCCTTGGCTCGGGATTGTTCCCGGAAATTAAACGGACATTATAACTCCGAGCGTGTATTCGTTCTGTTGGCTCGCTATCTCATCCTCGACAGATATATATCTATACACGCGCGCGTGTTATCCCATAACGTATTAATATACACATACATCCATTTTAGAAGATACATTTGCAGCGTATGGAGAAGAGAATGGTTGCGGTTATAATATATAGGATTCGATTTAACAGTGCCCTCTAAAATTAGTATATATCCGATTAAATTGAACAATTTCAATCGGCAACCATATCTCACCCCATTTCTCAACCCTGTACAAATACATATCAGTCGAGGGTTGTGTCACAGAGGAGAGCAAAGTTCAAACAGTGATTATTCGTTTCTGGAGCAAGGAAATCGATGCAGCAAGGACGAATATTGTCGTACGAATCTTTTTTTACTCGTCGATCTTAAGGAGGTTGGTTAACAGAATCGAAATAATCAGAAGTTTATCAAATTTGGTGATCAAATTCTTCGGCATCGAGTATAGAAACACAAATTTTTTACCACATGGTTATCGAATAATTGAGAGTTAAATGCACTTGTGCACTTTAGTGTTCAATTACTCGAGAACTACGTGGTGGAAAAATCTTCAAAAAATTGTATTGGCATATCAATTATTAAAGAATATTTTTACCAAATTTTGTTAAATTTTTATCATTTTGAATTTTTTTATGTTTTTTAACGTGGCTTTGCATGGCAACGTCGTGTCGTCGTGAAATCAAAATAATCAGAATTTGATCATTTTTTTTCTGAATTTTTTACCACATGGTTTTCGCGAATAATTGAGAGTTGAATCGAACTTCTTATGCACGGAATGCATACCTGTATGTATGTAAAATCTATGATTATGCACGTGAACTTAAGTGTTCAATTACTCGAGTACTACGTGGTGGAAAAATCTTGAAAAATTTGTATCGTCAAATTTATTGTTGAAGAATATATTTACCAAATTTTCTAAAATTCTTATCATTTTGAAATGTTTTTATATTTTTAAGATGGTTTAGCATCGCAACATGGTATCGTCGTGATCAAATCTGCTTAATTCCTTCGGTAAAATATCTACGAGGCTTTCAATGAGCAAAGCAAGTCGAAAATTTAGCGAGGAATAAGTAATGGGGAATCCGCGGCGGTAACTCGTTCTTTTGTGGTTTTGCTTCCTCGCACTCTTCGCTGTTGTTTTTTTTTTCGTTTTTTTTTGTCGAAAATGTTTTTCCTTCATTTAACTCTGTTCTCCAGCCTCCGGCAGCGTGAGAGCATATCCGATAGCCAACATCTGTCGACCACTTGCGGTCGTCCTACCGCTTGTACAGATCTCTATATACGTGCCTGTGTACTCGCATATAAAACTGTATATTGGGCGATGAGCACATGTGTATTAGCTACGCGTATATATATGTATATATATTTGATGGAAAATGTAGACGGGTATATTTTTACCGGGTATACGAAAGCTTGGCTACGGGGATCGAGTTTCGTGGCAAAACGCTGATGCGGCCGCAATTCTCGAGATTACGAAACCCATATGCTTCGATTCGTGTGTCACGGCATTGAAAGACCGAGTATAATTAAGACGGAAGTAATTCAATATATTTCGCACAAGACCACGAGGCGAAAAAAAATGTTTGGCTCAAATTCTGCACGAGGCTGGAATATGGCTCTGTGCCGTTTGGGAAAATGAAAAAATTTATCAGTTAAAATTTCATGCTGTATCAAGAACCCCGGAGCCATGAAGCTACGATATTCCGTTCACGATGTTCCGTGTGAAAATTGTACAATCGTCGTTCCCCCTTAACATGCCGTGCATGAAGGATTAATAAAAAATGAGTTTGGAATTGTTTTCTTTGGAACGAAGCGATTCAACTGTCCTCGGAAGCTCGAAGGGGAAACTCCATTTATTTCGATTTTTTATGGTGTATATTTGTGTATGGTGGATATACAGAGGATGGGGGAGGATAAGACGCTCGCATATATGGGGACGCCGTGCCTCGTCGAGAAGTTGGAAGGCAGATTAAAAGCGGCGACACGGCCAAGTGACACGTAACGTCCTCTTCCCAGCCGCATCTTCGTCTCGAGGCTTCAAACCCAAGCCCGCGACGAACCCATGCCAAGCTCTTGGCTCTGCCAACCGAGCCTCGAGACTCTCGAAGCAATCTCAGTTTGCTGAGAAGTTTTGCTCGCGGCTTTACTCTCGCGCGGGCAACACGAGGCAAGAGAAAATGCACCTCGATGTGGGGGAGTGAGTTCGGCAAGAATCGATGCAGCGTAACGTCTATATCTCTCTGCTGTTTTCTTTTCGTATACTTATGAACCAGCCCCCGAAACACAATAGCATTAATGCGGAATACTCGTTCGTACAGTTTGTGAAGATTTTCATTTTTTTTTTTTTTTACCCAAGTCGTTCAAAAGGTTTTGCATAATTTTTGTCCATTTTTTAAAATGCGAAACTTGCATAATTGACATTTTCAACATATGCTAAAAAAAATTATTCCGATAACTGAAATTTTCCACGTGTAAATCATTTAATGAACGTTCACATTTAATTGTGAACGTATTTCTATAGATTCGATATTGGGCGATGTGAATTTTGGTGTACTTGTGTATTTTGGTGCGCTGATTAAGAATATGATATTTAAAATTGCCCCAAATTTCATTTTCAATGTCAAATTTGAGCAAACGTTTACAAACTATTTTCGCATTTTTTGCAACAAATATCGGTGGTGGAGAATGTTTCAAACAAAAGTTGTAGATCATAAGACAATTCACATTTTTTGTTCTATACGTTTTTCGTGTAGAACCAGCGGTTTGGGAGACAAATGCAAAAATAATGCTAAAAAAAATCTTGAAATTGCACAAAAAATAAATCGATAAGCAAAATATTTTCTAAACGCATTGGATTGCTACGAGTGTCAAGTATGTGAATCATATTTTTCTAAAAGAATCTGAGGGATTCCCACTATTATATAAACACGTTTATAGCGACCGGAAGTTGGCTTTTTGTACATCGTCTCAAAATTCCCCATTTGCATTTTTTTTTTCGCCGTAATTAGGTCGATGACCGAGCCCGAAATTGTACAGAAATAATTATTAAAAAGTAAAGCTAGGAAAAAAAATTTTGCCTGGCGAATTACCTTGGAATTTTTTTCTACAAAACCGTTTTTCGACCCTGCAAATCACCGCAAAAGTTTCGAACCGAAAAAATGTTCGTTTCTGTTTTTTTTTGCATACAGATTCCTTCAATAACGTTTTTGATGATATTTTTCGATGAATCTCGAGAAAACCAAGAGCACATGCCTCACATATTTTAATATCCAGTCTTAAGAATATGTATAGGTAACTTTTAGCGCGGGCATACATCTATCGCTCGAGGCGAGAGAACTTGAATTGGATGCAGGGTACGGTAAGACGTTTCGCGGTTGGCTTATGCACTTCGCGTTATTAATAATGCAGGTGTACCGAGAGATGAAAGTTGATCCGTGTGCGAAACAGGCGGCGAAAGAAGGAAGAAAAAATAATAATGAAAAGAAAAGCGAGTGAAAAAGCCGGGGGAGGTTGAGAGAAAAGTTTTCAACGCCGCAGCAGACTCGATCGATGCGATTTTCCTTTCGTATTTAATGCAGAGGCGGATATTCCAAGTTGGTCAAAAAGCATACGCAGCCATTTTGAAAACCTGACAGGCATTATATTTTTGTCCGCGATACGTCGGAATAAAAATCACCCAGGAAATCACCGCAGCGACGATGAAACAATGAGCAGAAAAACGAGCTTTCGAGACTGTTAAGTTTTTCACGAATTAAAAAACAAATATGAAGCAAGACCGAGCTAGAGGCTCCAATTTACAAACAGCTGTCAATATGCGAACAAAAGAGTGACGCGGTGAATTGCAATTGGCAGCTTTATCTTTCGCACTATATTTTTTCGGCCTTTCGATCACTGTCTCGTGTAATGACGAAGGCGATGAATAAAAATGGAAAAATTCATTGAAGCACTCCCCGGATAGATGGTTTGATATTACGATGGAATAATGAAACTCCCAGTGGAATACAATAGTCCTTCGCTGTTTATTGTTACCTATCCTTCAATAACGCAACTCGCTTTCTTCACAAAAGCAAATCTATATATACCAAGCACCCACACAGATATTCCCTCAAATACATGTTCAAAGTTTATCTCGGCAAATTGATACGACGATTATTTATGCAGCTCGTTGCGCGTCTCTCTAGATTTACTTTCTTGGATAAATATCCACCTTTCCATAAATACACGTACACGAGAATAATTAAGCTGACGAGTATCGGGAAAAGTGTCGAATCTGTCGAAAAAAGTAAAACCTACGAAACTCTATACAATTTTCAAATAAACCGATTTTATCCAGGGATTCGGATCTTCGTTACATAAATATATAACGCCCAACGATATATAGACATGGCCATTTCTTTCGCTCGTTAAAGTTTCTCGGGAAAAGTAGAAACAGAGTGAATTTGCAGAATAAGTTAATTGCAGCGTATCGCGGCGTAATAAGCGATTATCCAGACGTTAAATTCAAAGCTGACACTTTATTGGAACACGTCGAAGAGGTATTTGGAAAAAAGGAGTTTCGTCCATATCCTTGGAATGGCTGTTACACGCTCGAACTAGTACAGCATTTTTTTTCGTCTCGCCATATATCTCCGTAAAAGCGAAAGAAAGCAGAGAGTTTAATTGGACTAGTTGGAAGACATCGGATCGTTCGAACAGTGATAAAAATCGGATCGTTCAATGGAGAATGGATTTTCGGGCTGCCGCGTGCGTATACGTTGACTATTCAGTGAAACTCGTTTTCACCCAAACATTAACCGACTTAACGACGCAGCGACTTTGGGCTAAATTTAGAATCGACGCTAAACTTTTACGTTCGCGTGGGCGCAACGTTTGTGCATGAATATGTATATATTTGGAAAGAGCGCACATGTCGTATTTACAGGACAAAGAAAAGCCTTGTGTATAGTTTCCTGACGTACGACACATCCGTAGCACATTTTTTCTGGGATTTACTACACAGCGCGCGCCCGAAATTATTTACACATTCCGTTTTCATTAAGCTTTTGAGTCATACCACTCGCATGTGTTACGACCTCGTGCTCGTATTTTTCTAGGCTCGCTAATTAGGAATCTAAATTTATAAATTTCAAAATTCGACCAAACGCAGTGAAATGTATTGAAAAACAAAATTGTCATTTTTCTCAAAGTATTTCGAGAAATATGTCCTCGATTTGTTCTTTTGTGGTCAGAGAAGAACTTGCGACTTTTGGGGAGGTTGGATCACGAAATAAAAACAATCAAAATTTGGTGATGACATTCTTTGGCATCGAGTATAGGAACACAAATTTTTTACCACATGGTTATCGAATAATTGAGAGTTGAATCCAAATTCTTATGCACTTTAGTGTTCAATTGCTCGAGCACGACGCGATGGAAAAATCTAAAAAAAATTGTATTGGCATATCAATTATTAGAGAATATTTTTACCAAATTTTGTTAAATTCTTATAATTTTGAAATTTTTTATGTCTTTTAACGTGGCTCAGCATGGCAACATCGTGTCGTCGTGAAATCAAGATAATCAGAATTTGATAAAATTTGGTGATAACATTCTTTGGCATCGAGTATAGAAACACAAATTTTTTCCAAATTTTTTACCACATGGTTATCGAATAATTGAGAGTCAAATCGAACTTTTTATGCACGAGATGTATTCCTGTATATATGTAAACTCTATGCTTATTAGACACGTGAACTTTAGTGTTCAATTACTCAAGTACTACGTGGTGGAAAAATTAAAAAAAAAAATTGTATTGTCATATAAATTGTTGAAGAATATATATTTACCAAATTTTATGAAATTCGTATCTTTTTGAAATGTTTTTATGTTTTGAACATGGTTTAGCGTGGCAACATGATATCGTCGTGATCCAGCCTCCTTAACACGACTCAAAAGATTCAAATTCAGAGGAAATTCGTTGGAATACGGCGCAATTGTAAAATCCAATCGAATGGTTGGTTGTTGAACGTCAGATTTCGTGATAAACGAGAAGAATCTCAAGAGAAAGGAGCGAAGGGTGTGAATATTTGAGTGGAGCTTGAAAAGCCGATGCGCTTCGTCACCAACGCAGTGTCTCTTGTTCCGGAACAAGCCAGAATGGTAATCGTACAGAGAGGATTTCTCGCGAGTCTCCGCGTCACTCGGAGCGGCGTTACACAGCATAGCACTCCCCTCGCGTTAGTCCGAGGATCATGACGGCGGTGTCGCTAGGTGGCGGAGTATGTACACGCCATGGATCGGGAATCCTCGAAATTGAGCCATCGAGGATTCCGGAGCATCGTATCGCACCAATGCAGCCGCAGTTGCTTTCTCTTCAATTGCCGCACTCTCCGCGAGAGACACTTCAACAGCTAATATGCACAGAGTGTGACAAGAGAAAAGTTGGGAATTCCGTGGGGGATTCGATGATGAGATTCCGAAGAGAAAAGTCATGGAAAATTTTTCTCTGGCGTGTATTATTATCGAGATATCGAGTGATTTCTAAAAAGGCAATGATCAGGGTCGATCGTAGGAAAATAAAGAGTATAGAGGGCGCCACGTCGAATCAGCCAACTCGGTAAATCGTTTGCAGGATTTTATGCAAGCGAGAGTACAGTAAAAATAAGGAAAAAGGAAATATAGGTCAAAGTTGGTGGTGGCGGTACAGAAAGACAGGAATGAAGGAAAAGCTGGTGGACAAGAAAAGCATTTGCAATTTATTCAGAGGCCGTGGGTGGAAAGTGTACGAACGGAGTTCCGTATCGAGTAACATCAACAAACACAGCTCCAGGATTCCATTGGTATCTGATAAATTTATGTGTTTATCCGAGAATCCATGTGACCTAGTGGTTTATAGATTTACGAGTTTCAAGTATCGGAGCTTTTGGGGGAGTGCATTCGAAGGGCAATAATCAATCGACGGAGCTTCCGTGTGTGATTCTGTGCTCGCGATGGTAATGGGATTTGGTGAAAGGGGTTGAATTATTGATTCGGAAAGGAGTAGTAATGCTGGAAAGGCTGAAGCCCTGCCCGGAGGAGTATTCGCCTAAATCTTGTACAATAACACGTACGGAATCGTATGCCCATCAAAATTGGAATAAACCCGATCGATTGACCTAAAAATTAATAAATTTATTAATTTAATCTGAAACACGAGTTCCGGCGATAGGTTCCAGTTGGCAATGGAGCCCAAGGCCAAAAACCCTTTGTTATTCATGACTGGAGTATCGATCGAGTGATGCATTGGTAGCACACAACGAATACGCCATTTTCATGATTCTCAAGCTTCTCCAAGCAACCGCAAGCGCCACTCTGGCTTTCGAATAATCAAATATACGTATTGTGTGTATATACCGGAGTTAGTATCGAACGTGAATTTGGAAGCATCGATTGGTGTTGCGCCGAGAGTGCCAAAATGGTAATTGTAACGTAAATTTTCATGATAACGTTGCTCGTTGGATTTCTATGCTGGTCCATGAGCAAAAGCATTAGAAGCTCTCGTAGCAGCAACGAGGATCGATACCTCCATGGCAAAAGCTTTATCCTGCTTCCAGCTGAGGTTACGTCCACACACACACACACACACACACACACACACACACGGACGGATATACACACGTAGAGAGACTGATGTATATTACAGACTATAAAGACTGTACCGTACGTTGAGTTTCGGTTACGCACTGAGCTGTCTCGCAGCAGCAAAGCTCACCCCAAATTTCATACGTTTGTGTGCGCGTATGTTCGGGCGCGAGTGTGCCGCTCGTGCGTATACGCGAAAGGCTCTCCGACAGCGTTAATGCGAATTATTGATGAGGGACTTTGGGGTTGAGAATGGTACGACACAGCGGGCCTGAATTTGGACGGGGCTTTCATTATAAATAGCTCTCGACCGTGCACAGCACTTGACGGTTATCCCGGAACGCACTCTTGGATTTTCAGTTTATAGGAGAATTTCGTGAAATTTTTTTTTTACAAATCAGCGACTCGCCGCATCGATCTTTCCGATTGATAATTTTCGAAATTTGTGAAAATGCCGGAAATTTATTTTCACCCTCGTGCATGGACATCGCCGTCCGAGGGTTTTTTTTGCCTGCGCACGTTTTTTCCAATGAAAATAAGCTTCTCCACCCCTCACACTCGGGTTTACCCTGCACAAACTCGGAAGGAGCGATCTCTCTACCACTCTCCCACTTTTGGAAAGCGAAGCATCGAGCAGGGAACGTTTTTCTCCCTGTTTCTTTCCTACGAAAATGGTGGGGATGTTTACCATTCTTAGAAATGCCTTCTCCGCTCGAGTGTGTGGACTCTCCTTGGTCTCGCTTTTCACGAGCAGTTTGTAAAACGCTGGGCTTGTGTGGGTGGATACGAGGAGTACACATGGACTGTTCCAAAGGGGTTGGTATCGACGAACGACTTTGTGCTTTCGTGGAAGAGAGCTGTCCCTTGTACAAGGCTCTGGTTTGAGTGAAAAAAAAAAGAGAAAGCGACTTGAGCAGTGCCCCAAGCCTTCCCTCTCGATAAGCAGGCCGCTTTTTGAAACGCCGAGCGATCCCTCTGTTTAAACACTTTACCCGAGTAGGCCAATATGGGCTCGGTGGAAAATACGTGTGTATCTTCGTGTACGAGAGCTAAGAAACCGCCTTTTCTGAAAATATCGAAAAAAAAAAAACAGACACAAAAACGTTTGCGATCCCAGAGGGAAAATCCGCTTAAATAATGAAGCGAATTTCCATGTGAAACTCAATGAAGAATTCGATGAAATTTACCACGTTTTCTCGTCTTTGAACGCCGCTGAATAATTTTCCATCACGAAAAACTCGAAATTACTTTCGAAATTGATCGCTTCTCGTCATCGCGTTCTTTCCTTCCCGCAAATTTGAAGACGCGATGTTTTTTCAAAGCACACAATCCGTTGGGTGTGCTCGCACTTCGACGTCACAGGTAAAACGCAATAAAGAGGAAATTAGACGGAGAGGAACACACAGAGAGTGATGATTCGCATCAACAAGTGGTGCACGTGTGACACGCGCAAGCTGCTTTCAGGCCTTCGTTCTACCACGCGCAGGTATTTCATGGTTATTCATATATGTATAGAAAATATATAGATGTATAGAAATTTCTACATGCATACCACATCTTGTTTGAAGAGCTCACGCAACGACCGCGCGCGACACACACGATACCTCTATCGAGTAATTCGCTTAAGAATGAATAAGCAGCATAAACGATTTGCGATTAAAAACCGACCCAATGAGAAGCACGAATCCTGAGGATAAAAAGTGTTCAAGGAGGTTGAATCACGACGATACAACGTTGCCATGCTCAACCATGTTAAAAATATAAAAACATTTCAAAAAAATGAGAATTTAACAAAATTTGGTAAATATATTCTTTAATCATTTACATGACAATAGACATTTTTTTCGATTTTTCCACTACGTGGTAATCGAGTAATTGAACACTAAAGTTCACGTGAATAAGCCGAGAGTTTACATGTATGCAGGTATACATCTCGTGCATAAGAAGTTCGATTAAACTCTCAATTATTCGATGACCATGTGGCAAAAAATTTGGAAAAAATTTGTGTTTTTATACTCGATGTCAAAGAATGTTATCAACAAATTTTATCAAATTCTGATTATTTTTATTTCACGACGATACGATGTTGTCATGCTAAGCCACGTTAAAAAACATAAAAAATTTCACAATGATAAGTATTTAACAAAATTTGGTAAAAATATTATTTAATAATTGATATGCCAATACAATTCTTTTTAGATTTTTCCACCACGTCGTACTCGAGTAATTGAACACTAAAGTGCATAAGTGCATTTGACTCTCAATTATTCGATGGGAACCATGTGGTAAAAAATTTGTGTTTCTATACTCGATGCCAAAGAATGTTATCACCAACTTTGATCAAATTCTGATTACTTTGATTTGGTGATTCAACCCCCTTAAAGAAATGACACTTGGAAAGTCAAGTTCGTTCCTGTGTCGATTTGACAAACGACGGATGCGATTCTCTTTTTTTTCAAATGAGTTCGATGCAACTTTCTTAAACGATTAAAACGCGGCTTCATTAACGCCGCGACGAATGCGAGTCACGTATTTTCGAGGGAAACTCGAGTCGACTCCTCCCCTCACATTTTTCCGAGTGTGTTCCCTTGCGAAACTTGATTTCGAGCTTCGGAGTCAGATCAGTTGGGAACACAAGCAAATAAAAAATAATGTACGTCGGTTCTGGTAAGTGCAGGCGGTAGCAGAGGATCGGGCGCAGCGAATATGCATCCAAGGCGACACGCATATCCGTAGCGTGTTCCAATGCGGCGCAGAATATATTGACAGGTTGGAGGGGGCGAGAGAGTGCATGCACCAGCAGCAGTCGGAAGGGGGCCAGCGAGCGAAAAAGGCGATCGAAAAGTGCAGAGAGAAAAAATCTAGTGTGCCAGGGAAAATGGCGAAGAGTAGCACGGTCCCAGGGGCATGCAATAGCGCCAAGAGTGCATCAGTGTGCTGCAACCCAAGTGCAGAGCAACGAGAAAGAAAGAGCGAGAGAATGAAAGGTGGGACAGAGACGAAACGAGAGTGGACCTCTCAATTTCTCGAAGCTTTTACCTCGTTTGCCGGCTCGCCTGGTACACTCGTTCGCGCTCAACGCCTTTTATACATCGCTATAGATAAATATATACATATATATATATAAGCAATATGCTATCGCGTTTTATAAAAATGTATATACGAGTACAGAGAGCCATGCTGTGGCGCATGAACATGTTGTGTGTATATTTATATACTCGTAATCGCGTTTGTATGCATCAAACGAGAAGCTTCGTAAACGTTGTGTCGTTTATACCGAACGTACGAAACGTACGATCGAGTGCAAATGTATACAAATATATACGTTGATACGCGTAAGGACGCGTGTGTATGGGGATGCTGTGAGCTATGCATGTGCATAAACATTAATAATGTCTTGCCCATCTCGGACGATATAGAACGCGCAACACGATGACGAGGCTATAAATCGAGCAACGAGCTGAAACACGAGGAAAAATCGATCTCCGGTGGCTCGTCAAAGCTCCCTGTAAAGTCCGTTACATTTTTCAGGATCATATCACAAAGATTTCGATGCTGAAGCTCCTCTGGTTACGTACTCGATCGCACCGACAATCAAACGAGCAAATGGAAAAACTAGAGATGCACGATGCTTAAATATTCCTTTATGAGGAACTGTGTTTTTTATTTTCGCTTTCTCTTGATGAAGAAATTTGCAGCGTTTTTTAGATTTTCATTTTAACTTTATAATTTTGACAAGTTTTCTAGAAAGTAAAGAGCGAGTACAGACTTGAACGCAAAATCTTACAGAATTTTCAGAAATTAGAGCGAATGGAGGATTTTTAAAAAAACTCAAATTTTTTATAAAATTTGAAAAATCATAAAATTCAAAACGTTCGAGTGGGAGTTTAGTGCCTGAACCCAAAAGTGTAATGATTCTGTTGCTGAGCCGAATCGTGTCAACGATTCCACGAGAAATTCGTGGGGCAAAGTTTGAAACTTTTGAACTTTGGTCTCGATCCCTTTGTTCGGCTAGTCGCTGGACGAGTTTTTGGATATCATTCGTTTTCCTTGGAGTTTCCAAAACTTGGGAAAATCCAGTGGAGCTTTTGGTTCCTCGGAATGTATTTAAAGTCCGTGCCTCGCAGGGCTTTTTCCGTATAACGACGCGAAGTGAAATACAGTTTTTTTTTAAATGGCTCCTTTATTAATCCGACGAAGGAAAACTCACGGGGGTGGGGGAAGCGACGACGACCACGGAGATCGGATAAACCTGAGGAAAATCGTGACTGGAATTTTCTTTGAAAGGTAACGCGCGCGCGGATATGTACGCGAATGAGGAATAAAAAGGTTCGGCTGCTCATGAACGAGGGTGATCATCGTGGTGTAGGGTGTAGAGACAAAAAGAGGAAGAGTAAGTCTCGGATTTTGGAGATGATATTCCTGTTAAAGGATCAAGGAAGCAGAGACAGCAGAGAGAAGGGAGGAGATGAGAATCGCATGAGGAAAGATAAAAATGGGAAATTGAGATTCGAATAAAAATGAAGCGAGAAGAATGAGCTAAACGAATAATAAAGCAAAAGCAGGAGGGAGAAGATCCGGTGGGAAAAGAAATGACGAGGGAAAAAGCAGAAGAGAGACAAGGAACATTGAAAAATTAACGGAGACGAAGTAAACGAAGGAAATGACGAGAACGAGAAAAACAACTGCGCAGCGCAGAAGAAAGAAAACGAAACAGAGAAACAAGGGGCGAGCGGAAAAGAGAGAGGGGAGAGAGAGTGAGAGAGTAAGGTGTCGATGGTGTTACCGGTTGGTTACGAAGAACAATGGATGCACCAACGTGTGACCTGACAAGGTCTATATACAAGTAGCCAGGGCCAGGAGGAGAACTCTATCTCTCGGCATATTGTGTCGACCTCATCCTGAGGAATATCTCGCAGGCGAACCGAGCTAGGAAAGAGAAAGAGAGAGCTATGTGTCATGCAGCTTCCGGCTTGTTCCTCCGAGCTCCCATTCTCCCTCTCTCCCCCCTGCTGTTGGCCTCTTGTCCCGCCTTTCTATGTGGTTAAACTGGAAAGCTCGTTCTGCAGTATCCTCACCTCTCTCTCTCTCTCTCCCCCTTTCACTCCCTTATCATGCCTCGAAGCGTCCCTTTATATTCCTCCAATACCCCGTCAACGTGTTCTCGTTGCATCCACCCTCATTAACGCGCGTCTGATTGAACACGCTTAAGCCTCACAATTACAACGAGCAGAGTCCCGTACCAAAAGTATGTCAAGGGAGTTTTCAGCGATAAATGCGTTCCCAATTTTCCTCATCCATTCGCGAATCCGACGCTCCTCAGACATTCAACTACACTATTTATCTCCCATTAGCACGCAATTGTGTAACGAAACTTGAGCGAGAGACAAAACCGCGGATAAGCTCAAACTTTTTCCGTTTTCCTCGCAACTTCCGAGCCAATCGTCTGCTGAATTTATCGAAATTCTTAATTCCGTTGCATCTCGACGTTTCAAAACACTTTCGAATTACAGAGTTTGCGCAAAAAAATTTTTCTACGCTCTGGGAATTCACACCTCGCCGAAATCTTTAGAAAATTAATTTTTTTTTTTTTTT